>PVJI01000017.1:157674-489980 GCA_004026765.1 Micronycteris hirsuta | reverse complement strand
ATGGGTAACGTAATTATGATGTGTCTTGGTGTGTTCCTCTTTGGGTCCAACTTCTTTGGGACTCTCTGAGCTTCCTGGACTTCCCGAAAGTCTATTTCCTTCGCCGGCTTCGGGAAATTCTCCATCATTATGTGTTCCAATATTTTTTCAATTCCTTGGATTTCTTCTCCTCCTTCTGGCAGCCCTATGATTTGTATGTTGGGACGTTTACAGATGTCTTGGAGGTTTCTGAGCCCCTCCTCCATTTTTTGAATTCTTGTTGCTTCATTCTTTTCTGGTTGGATGTTTTTTTCTTTCTGCTGGTCCACTCCATTGATTTGAGTCCCAGTTTCCTTATCTCTATTGGTTTCCTGCAGATCTCTCATTTGTTCCAGCAATTTTGATAATTTTTCGTCGAATTCTGTTAGCATCCTTATTACAAGGGTTTTGAACTGTGCATCTGATAGTTTGGCTATCTCTTGGTTGGTTAGCTCTAGGGCTTTGATCTGTTCCTTTCTTTGGGCCATTTTTTCCCCCCTCGGTGAGCCTGTTACTGTAAGGAGGGCAGAACCTTGGGGTTCACCTGGGCAGGGAAACTCACGGTAGTTGTGTTGTGACGTAGCCTGTGGGGGTGGGACCTGAGCGCACAATGGCGCCTGCTTCGCTCTCCGCACCCATACTGCATCCTGCAAGCAATTTGAGCCCTCTGCGCTGGCTCTGGGGGTTGCTCCGGGGTCACTGGACGGGCTGCACAGCTCCAATCCCCCGCGGGTCTCCCCAGCAAACTTTCCTGTGAGGCCGGGAGTTCTTCCCGCCGCCGACTCCACCCCCACAGGTGCTCTCAATCTGCGCCGATGGGTTGCGCCCTGCTTTCTTTCCCAGTTTCTCTACACGCGAATGCGGACCTGCCCGGTCCACCAGTCTCGGCCCTGCTGGGTCCGGATGAGCCGGGCGCAGACCCAGACCGCGCTTCAGTGGGGTCCCGTCTCAGTGTGCTGCAGCCCCGCGGGGACCGCCCCTCCAACCGCGGTCCTGCCGTTTGCTCACCTGCTCGCCGCGGGGTCCCCGAGTGCTCTCCCTCCGCCCTGCTCCTCCCGGCTCACCAGACTGGATGAATGTATCTTCTTTAATTCCTTGGTTGTCGGACTTCCTCTCAATTCGATTTTCTGTCAGATCTGGCTGTTTTGGATGTGTAGATTTCTGATTTTTTTCCTTGTTTGGTTGTGCGAGGCGGTAAGGTGCATTCACCTATGCCGCCATCTTAGGAAGTCGAATAAGAATAATTTTAGAGGGGCAATGTGATATTGTTTTGCAGGTCAGACTGTTCAAGAACTAGTTAAAAACACATCTTCAGAGTCAAAAAACAAAAAGATCCCATCAGTGAATGAAAACATTATCCAGCTGTATCATTAAGAAAATATAGGGCATTAAACAGTACGGGAAGATCTTAAAATAGGGAGGAGAAAATAAAAGAGCATAGGAATGACAGGAATAACACTTAGACTCAGTGATGACAGAAGTCAGAAGACAGGAGGGATCTTGGAATTGACAGAAAGTAGCTTTTGACCTCTACGAAAACATAGAAAGACAATTTAACAAAATAAGCTAATTTATGAACAAAATAAGAAATTTAACAAAGAGATAGAAACATCAAAACAAACCAAACAGAAATTGTGGAGCTGAAGAATTCAATGAACAAAAAGAAAATTACAGTCAAGAACAACTAAGCAGAGTAGATGAAACAGATGAATAGAGAATAACAACTTTTAAATGACATAGTCAGAAGAAATAAAAGAAAAAAATAAAAAAAGGAATGAGAAAGGCCTACGTGATACATTGGACAAACACTATGTGTATCACTTACATGTGTGTGGGCTGAGGAAGCTGAACTAATCAAAACAGAAAGTAGAATGGCGGTTACCAGGGACGGGGGCTTTGGGGAATTAAGTGAAGGAGATACTGTTTAAGGGTATAAACTTGTGACTTCTAGATAAGTTCTGGAGATCTAATGCATAACATAATGATTATAGTGAACAATACTGTATTATAAACTTCAAAGTTACTAAGAGACTAGATCTTAATTGTTGTCACCACAAAAATAAAATGATCATGTGACATGACAGAAATGTGAGCAATGCCACAGGGGTAATGGTATTGCAATATATACATCTATCAAATCAAGACATTGTACAGCTTTCAGTTACAAAGTGTTGTATGTCAGTTATATCACAGAAATAAATAAATGCATAAATAACTGTTCTCCATGAAAAAATAAAATGTGATAAAGGTTCAGCGTAGAAGACTACAGAATTAGTGCAAAAAAATCCAAATAGATCAATGGAATAAAATAGTCTCCAGAGTCACGTAAATTTGAAAACTATGCATCGGAGTTTGCATAGTACTACACATGAAGGCTAAGCAAGTCTGCAAATATGGCTGGGCTAATCGGCCACACATTTGGAAAGCAATAAAATTTGAACCCCATTTTATCTGTAGTAGTAAAATCAATTGCAAACAGACTAAAACTCCAAATGCAAAAAAAGGGGGGAGGGAATAAAATTTACACCTTTCAGAAAAAACGTAGCAGACTATCTTTTTTGACCTCATAGTTTGAAAGATTGCTTAAGTCAGGCACAATGTGCATACACCAGAAAGCATGATTTGGTAAAATTTGACTATTTTTTTAAATTTAATTATTTATTTTATTTTATTGATTATGCCCTTACAGTTGTCCCACCTTTGCCCCTTTATTTTCCTACACACCATACCTCCCCATTCTCTGTCCTTTACTTTCTGTCCATGGGTCATACACATAAGTTCTTTGGCTTCTACATTTTTTATACTATGCTTAACCTCCCCCTGTCTGTTTTCTACCTACCGTTTATACTACTTATTCTCTGTACTTTTCCCCCCTCTCCCCCTCCCACTCCCCTGTTGATATCACTCCATGTCTTATATAAATCTCTTTAACATTTCATATAATAAGGGCTTGATGATGATGAACTCCTTGAACTTGACATTATCTGAGAAACACTTTATCCGCCCTTCCATTCTAAATGAAAGTTTTGCTGGATAGAGTATTCTTGGATGTAGGTCCTTGCCTTTCATGACTTGGTATACTTCTTTCCAGCCCCTTCTTGCCTGAAAGGTCTCTTTTGAGAAATCAGATGACAGTCTTATGGGAAGTCCTTTGTAGGTAACTGTCCTTTTTTCTCTTGCTGCTTCTAAGATTCTCTCCTTATTTTTAATCTTGGGTAATGTAATTATGATGTGCCTTGGTGTGTTCCTCCTTGGGTCCAACTTCTTTGGGACTCTCTGAGCTTCCTGGACTTCCTGGAAGTCTATTTCTTTGGCCAGACTGGGGAAGTTCTCCTCCATTATTTGTTCAAATAAGTTTTCAAAGTGTTGCTCTTCCTCTTCTCCTTCTGGCACCCCTATAATTTGGATGTTGGAACATTTAAAGATGTCCTGGAGGTTCCTAAGCCTCTCCTCATTTTTTTGAATTGTTGTTTCTTCATTTTTTTCTGGTTGAATGTTTTTTTCTTCCTTGTGGTCCACACCATTGATTTGAGTCCCAGTTTCCTTCCCATCACTATTGGTTCCCTATACATTTCCCCTTATTTCTCTCAGCATAGTCTTCATTTTTTCATCTAATTTGTGACCAAATTCAAATAATCTGTGAGCATCCTGATTACCAGTGTTTTGAACTGTGAATCTGATAGGCTGGCTATCTCTTTGTGGCTTAGTTGTTTTGTTTCTGAGTTTTGATCTACTCTTTCATTTGGGCCATTTTTTTTTCTCAGTGCACCTGTTACGTATAAGGGGTGGAGCCTTAGGTGTTCACCAGGTTGGAGCAACCCGTCACTGTGCTGTGATACTGCCTGTGCGGGCAGGGCCTGAGAGGGAACAGTGGTGCTTGCTCTACTCTCTGCTGGCTTTCAGTCACCTCCCCTGCCACCCACAGGCAAAGTGGGCCCTTCTGTGCTGATCCCCAGGTGGGTGGCCTTTTGCACATTCTAAGTCCCTGTGGGTCTCTCCAAGGAACTCTCATGTGAGGCTGGGATTTCTTCCCACGGCCGCCTCAACCCCCACAGGTGTTTTCTATCGGTGGTTTGAGGCTTTATTTCCCCTCCACGGAGCCTTGGGTTGTGTGGTCTGCTCCGCTCCCCAGCTTTGTCTCCTGGTTTATCTGCGTGTGAATGAGGGACTGCCTGGTCCACCAGTCTCAGCCCAGCTGGGTCCGAGTCAGCCAGCCATGGGTTTCACTGAGTGCACTGGCCTTGAGTTTCACCAGGCCACCAGCTGCGGTGTTGCCAGGTGCTCCGGCTGCGGGCCTCTCCGGGCAGCTGCGGCATTGCCAGTATCGCTCCACAAACCGCTATCACTGACCCAGTGATTATACCCTAAGAATCCTGAAACACTAATTCAAAAGAACTTATACACCCCAATGTTCGTAACAGTGTTATTTACAATACCCAAGTGCTGGAAATAGCCCAAGTGCCCATCAGTAAATGAGTGGATGAAAAAAACTGTGGTACATTTACATAATGGAATGCTATACAGCAGAAAGAAAAAAGGAGTTCCTACCCTTCATGACAGCATGGATGGAACTGGAGATCATTATGCTAAGTGAAATAAGCCAGGTGGAAAAAACAAATGCCACATGATCTCACCTATAAGTGGAACCTAATGAACAAAACAAAAAAATGTGCAAAGCAGAACCAGAGACATGGAAATAAAGAACAAATTGACAGTGACCAGAGGAGGCGGGGGAGGGACAACGGGGGAAAGGAGGGGAAAGGTCTAGTTAAGAAACATGGATCAAGGGTCCATGGTAATGGGCAATGGGATGGGGACTGACTGAGGGAGCAGGGTGGCAGGGAACAACAATAAAAAAAAATTAAAAAATAAAAAAGCTACAAAATGCCAATAACAATTTAAATGATCATTAAAAGAATGAACAAGTGAATTATAGTATATTCATTCAATAATATATTACATACCAATACAATGACAACAATGCACTATAGTTGAAATCATCAACATCAATGATTCTTACAAATATTTGTTTGAAAAACAAGCAACAGTGGCATATTATATAATGAAAATGCATGTATAAACACACACAATTTTTTAGGGAAAACGCAAGAATATCTACAAATTATTAGAATAAGAGAGTTAGTAAGGTTTTTTTTGGATATAAGATGAATGTATACAAACCAATTTCATTTCTCTATACCAACAACAAAGAATTATAACACAATATGCTACCCTTTCTCACTAACTATAACAACAAATACATGAAGCATTTACACACATGTACGCAGTAGCCATATTCAGGTATGAATAGGCACTGTCAACACCAAACACAGAATTGTGCTGTCCTCTGAAGGGGGGACATATATGTATGTGTTTTCACCTCCTCTGAAAACACATTCAGGGAGGAAGCAGATCAAAGGCTTCAACTACGCTAGTGACATTTGATTTCTTAAAGGGAAGGATGTTTGTTTTGTAACTCTTTATATCTTTAGTACTGCGTAATACATTTAAAAAAATATCTGAAAAGATCTGACCTCAGGTCTATATCCAAGGCAGGAGACAAGGAAAGTCTCTTTTTTAATTCTAGTTTCAGATTCCTATTCTGAGTTCTAGTCCCTAAGGAGGCTGTAGAGGTAAAATTAAGAAATTAATGTAATCTGGAAAAGGAAGCAAAAGTCAGAGGCTCCAAGTGATCCTGTTTTGGGCTGCTGTGGTTTCTTCTCACAAGTCACATTTTTGTTCAAAGACCTGTAGGCTAGATTTTTCTTTAGAAAATGTTCCCAGGATAGAAGTAAACTTTTCTTTCCTTGAATTACCTTATGGCTTCCTGTTGTTCTTTACATTCCGTAACTCCCTATCTTGGATGACACTTTTGTGCACATGCCTTTTCTCTACTCCTCTCCATCAGCAGGTAGTCTTATTCCTTAAAGCACAGTGTAGTGTGTGCTCAGTGAGCATCAGCTGAAAGAAGGGGACAATGCGGTCTAGCGAGTGGGAAGAACGCAGGCTACGGGAGTGGGGTAGACCTAGACACAAATCATAGCGCTAGCACCTAGCAGCTCTGTTGTCCTAGGGGGTGTGACTTCATTTCTGTGAGCATAATTTCTTCCACTGAAGAGGGGAGACAGTTATAGCTAAAATTTCAAGAAGTTGTTTTGTGAGGAATAAAAGTGCCAATTAAAGTGCCTGATCCAGAGCAGGCACCCAGTGAACATCAGTTCCCTCCCTCACCTCTTCATTTTTTCAGTTTGAAAGATACTCAAGTGGCATCTCTCGTAATGAGAGTTGTACCAATGCCAACGTGACAGAAAATGCAGATTTAATGGTAATCTCTCTACATAGTGAGCATAATTGCTTTTGAATAAGCATCCATTTTACCTGGAGTGTAATGAGCGATTATAGATGATGATTTCATGCACCAAGCATTCACACTTAGAAGTCAGGTATAACCCTGCCAAGGGCAGACACTCAGGAGCTGATGAGATTCGGTCCAGGAGAGTTCCCAAGGACCCCTGCACATGTTTCTTGTCTCTGTTCCCCCGGCACAGAAATCAAACACACCCCTGGATCACAGGGCCAATTTTCTGCGTCTGTAGTATCATTCATTCTCAAAATAAGCTTCAGTTAATATGAAAAATAAATATAACTCTCTACTTTCCTAATCCAGAGAACAGCCTTTTTAAACTCTGAAGGTTTTCCTATATTTCAGAGAAGACGTGGAACTATTCATCTTTTAAATCACACATTCCTGATTGAGGTAAACACAGCTCTCTTGCTAGAGGCACATCACCTGACAAGGACATGACATATAAATCAAATAGTGTAAGTTTGCCCCTTCCTTCCAGGACAACTAGCCAGTGATTTTGGAGAAGCAGTTGGGTCCCCCTTGAGTTTTTTTTCTTTAGGCAAAATACACTTTAAAAAAAAAAAAAAAAAGATCATTCAAAATACAATTGTTTTCTCCTAAGAATGAATAATAGAACATTTCTAATGAGAAAATGAACACTATTCTATATGTATTCAGAATAAAAACTATAAAACAGGATTATCACCTCCTTTATTATTTATACTAAACTTCTGTTAATGTAACCCGAGTGTCGTAGAATCGTTGGTGACATTCTTCCACTTCTGACTAAATACTAAGCTTAGCAGGAACTAAAACCCACAGTTCTTCACATGGCCTGCTGTGCCGTGCCTATCCCTCCTGTACGCACAGGATTCATTACCTTGACAGGTATTTATTAAGTGCTCATCCTGTGCAAGGTACTGTGCTAGCTGTGGGAGAAATAATCAAGATACAATTCCAACTTTCAGTCCGTTCTCAGTCTAGTAAGGGCAATACAGAATTAAGCACTGTAGGTTACATTCCACGATAAGTAAGCTAAGAGATTCCCAGAGGAGAGGCCTGAACACCCCAACTTGGAAAATCAGGTATGGCTTCCAAGATGAAGTGATATCTATGGATGAATGGAATTAGCTGGGCCAGGATGGTTGAAGAGAAAAGCAGAGAGATCCTGAGTTTCCTCACCGATAGTAGCCAGGTTCCAGAGTAAGTATCCCAAGAGAAACTCAATCTCAGGAATCGCATGGCATTATTAATTAGATGGGAGTCACAAAGGTGTAAGGAGAAGGACCATGGACTACTTCTTCATGAAATATTGGCAAACTTTTGGAAGAGCAAGTATTTGAAAAATATAATCAGGCACATAAGCAATGCACTATGATTAACGCATAAAATATGAGTGGTTGGTAGAGAGCTAGAGATGGGACTTCATTTTTAGCTTGTTAGATTTTTGTTTTTGCTCCAATTCCCATTTCCCATCATTCATATCTGTCTCTGTTCCCCTTCCTTTGTTTTCTGCCAATTTGTGCCATTATGTACAAGTAATATACTGCTTTCATTTGTTAAAAGTTCCTAGTATGGAGCCAGAAATACTTATTGATAAGGAGAATTGATAGGCCTAGTATATGTGATGTGAGGTGGAATCAGGGAAGAAAGTTTAAAGTCCTGACTCCAGGATCTTGAACAAGCTCCAAAATCTTGTTAAGATTTTATTCCTTCACCTATAAAATTCACATAGTTGTAGGGCTGAATAACTATAAAAAAATCAAATGTAAAAAATGTAAGCTATTATTAGTGATTTGCCTCTCAGATCAACTACACGATTTTAAACTCCAATAGGGCAGGAATCTCATCTTTCTTTTTTTCCTGAGGACCCCAGTGCCTAGAACAATGCTCAGCTCATAGAAGGGGCTCAAATACTGGTCTAGTGAATATCGTAAAATGATGGATTAATTGCAATACTTATTCACCTGAGCATAAGCCAAGAGACCCAGTGTTTACGTTTATCGGGTGTGTGTTGGGGTGCGTTTCTCAAGGGAATGATGAAAGGGTGGGTTACTAGAAATGCATTAAGGTCATGAACTCATCAAACTGGGCTCTCAGAAAGTGCGTGATTCATTTTATATAATCGCACTTAAAAAGAAAAATATGAGAACCCGAAGTTCAGAGACATGAGCTGATGACCTTGGGGTCACTGTAGATGAAAAATGGCACAAATAAAACTAGAGTTCCTCTCATTCTTGCTCTCTCTTTCTGCATGCTCGCACGTATGTGTGTAAGATGGCACATTTTTTTCTCTTAACTACTCCACTATAGTTATGGTTTTGGGTGGCATTCATCTGTATGTCACTTTGGAGACCCACTGACTTAGCTGGCCAATAATCTAAAGATATATATATATTTTTTTTATAAGGAAAAATTTTGTAAGGTAAAGGTCACATTTATTATTATATAAGCATCTTCTGATTTACATACACAATTGTCTTTCTGAATATTCATCTCCTTTATGGGGGCTGCCTACAGAAAACTCTGAGCAGAGCCTTAAGAAAGCCTTCATTTAAGAGAATGATCTTACAGCAGCTGCTAAGAACAGTGTTAAAGACTATCGGTGATTATTATTGGGGGCTTTATTCTTTATTACAAAGGGAATTTTAAAAATTGTTAGAAAAAGACCTCTTAGAAGGGAAGTAGCTGTTTGGACTTTTTTCTAAGGAATAGATGATGACAGAGGTTGAGCACCTACAGCAAACCGTGTAAGGCAGGTATTCTGCATTCCATTGGACAGATATTAAACTAAATCAGAGAGTGTTTCTACTGGACTGGCACTCCAGGCTCTGGCAGTATAAGGGACTCTCTAGAGCACTGATTCTCAGCCTTGGTGACACATTCAAATGGCCCGAGGGACTTAAAAAATACTAAAGTCCCACCCCCAGAGATACTGATTTTATTGACTTAAGAAAAAACCTGTGTACTGAAATTTTAAAAAACTCTGCATGTGATTCTAATATGCAGTCAGTGGTGAGACCTGCTGCTCTAGACCAGGGATTCATGAATGTTTTCTGTAAAGGGTCAAAGGTTAGTCATTTTAGGGTTTGCAAACCATAGACTCTCTGTCTCAGTTACTCATCACTGCCATGTAGCACAAGAGCAGCCACGGATGATATGTAAACAAGTGAGATGGCTGTGTTCAAATAAAACTTTATTTACAAAAGCAGCCTGTAGTTTGCTGACCCTTGTTTAGATTCTAAAGGCATCATTGTGAATTGAAAGAGTGTACATTTAAAGCCATGTGATCTTGTTTTGTGGAAGGAGGGTTGGATTGGTTGGGCAGAACAATTGAAGTAATATTTCTTATAAAAGTCAATTTCTAATTTACATGCATAATGTAAAATTCTGTTCTTTTCATTGGGAAGTTCATTGTATGTTTTAAGAAAAGTCCACTGTGGCTAATATCAAGATTCTTAAACACTGGTGCTACCTTCTGTTCAAATATTTTGCATAGATATGTAAACTCACACTTAATTTTATGACTGATACCTTGAGAGCATTTTATACCAAAGTTTAACGGTCCGCATCATATTTCTGCTCATGTATTTGGAGTAAACACTGGGGCGTGCATGCTCATAATTTGTTACCATCATTTTTCACGCTGCTATCTTTGACAAAAAGTAATATTTTGAGAGCAGCCAGGAGTTTTGCCTTCCTCGCTAAAAATGAACTGCTTAGATTGAAAAGTATAATTTTGGATTTACCAAATTAGCTGTTGGCCTATCTCTGGGCTTGCTAGCGTCAAGCCTTGTCCTCAGTTGTTGTTTTTTTTCCCCTCCTTGGCGAAGTTGTGACATTGCCCATTGTTTCCCAGCCCTGTTTAATTTTAGACCTCAAGGTCCAGCCAGGCTGGAACGGGACAGGGAAAACAGTAGGAGGGTTAGCACCAATGGAGGGAGGGAAGGTAAACTTTGTTGAGTTGCCATGTAGCACTATGCAGCCTGCTAGGAGAAAGCTAGGCATTGTATGCACTGAGAGCTTCTCAGTTTTCCATCACACTGTTCCTTGAATGTTTGGTATGTACATGGCATTTCTGCCTCAATATCCTGTTTGATGCTACTGCTGCCTCTACTTCTGAACTCTTCACCCCTGGTTTACCTTCTACCCTCAGGTTCTTGAAATTGGAATTGGGGTCTAGCTCTAAAATCCAGCCTTCGTTGTCTGGGTCTGATAAGGATGTTAATGATATTAATGGTTAATAGTAATAATGTATCAGCTAATGCTTTGAGAGCTTTCTAGGTACAAATCTTGATCAAAGCATTTTATGTGTATTATTTTAGGGATGAATAAGGTATAGCCCTTTGGAGAGACGATATTGCAGTATCTCCTTAAAGCAACTATATCCTGTTAATATATGTAAGTGTTCCCTGTACTCCTTATCACTGCCAGAAACTTGCTTTGATAGGATTCATGTGGAATTCTTCTCTTATTACCTATATACGTTATCATGGACCAATCGATCAGATTAAACCCCCTTGACCGTTGGTGAAGGTGGGCATTCAATCCAGTTTCAAAAGTTTTCTTTGGATACTATAGAGGAGTGTCAAACTCATTTTCACCAAGGGCCACATCAGCCTCACGGTTGCCTTCGAAGGGTTGAAATAATTTTAGGACCATATAAATGTAACTACTCCTTAACTGTTAAGGAGCTGAAATTACATTCGGTTCTTTGAAGGCAATTGCAAGGCTGATGTGGCCCCCAGTCAAAATGAGTTTGATATCCCTGCTATAGAGTATAAATGCTATTCCATTAGGTCATCCAGAGGTCAGTCAGACCTGCTGATTATCCACTCTCAGAGCCTAGGCCTGGCTTCTTCTTGTTTGTTATGACATATGGCATGGTGTCCTTAACATGAGTTGTACCTGTGCCTATTATCATAAGCACAGGGAACACCAAATGAAAATCACTTAACACTCAGGATGAATTTTGAGTCTAACATGGCAGGCACCTAAGTACAATATCCTCATCAACAGCACCACTGCCATTTCCAAGGGCAAGACCAACATCACCATCACCATTCCCCCTCACTGTCACTGCCACCTCCTCATCAACAACGCTGCCACCACCCGACACACACCACAGCCACTGCTGCCACCACCACCGCCATTGCACCGCTACTCTTTTCAGGCATTAGGGAGTTTATCAACACTGCATGTGAATCCCATGAAAATCCTGAAGATAAATAATATAGTCTCCAATTTTAAAATGATGAAATTAAAGCAGAAAGGTCATTTATTTGGGGTTACACAGCTAATAAAGGCTGAGCTGGGATTTAAATCCAGTTCCGTTGCACTCCAATGCCCATGGTCTTTCCATAATAATAATTAACATCTAAGTTCTTACTCTGTACCATACCCTAGTACAAGTACACGGAATAACTCATTTAATCCTAACAGCAACCATGAAATGTCAGTACTGTTTTTCTCCCAGATAGCAAGGCAAATAAAGGAAAAGCAGCACAGAACGTTCAAGTCATTTGTCAAAGGTCAAGAGGCTAGCATTTGGTTGGTTTCCGGAGCAGGCCATCGGACTCCAGTGCCAGTGCTCCTAACCTGGCTCTGCACTGCCTTTCACAGACACCACCGGAGAGCCTGCCAATGACACCACGTGACCTGTGCTGGATAGGAAGGGCCTGATGAAAGGAGAGATAGGATGAGCCACAGAGGCAGGAAGGGTGCACAGAGCAGATGTGTCTGAGCTAAGTATTCCAGGATTCATACATACATAGATACTTATCAAACAGAGCAGCCTCTGTGATAGCATTGTGGTTTTCTGAGCTGAAGAGAGGCTGCAGTTCCTGCAAAAGGTGTTTATTTCTCCCGGTGGTTATCAATTTTCCAAGCCTTAGATTTTTCTTCCTACATTCTAAGCAAAATACAACTCTTAAAAAGCACTATCTTCGTGATGCTCTTAAAACAGATAAAAATACAGTTTCATTTTACCATATTATGAAATTGATGCTTTCTTTATATTATCACTAAAAGTAACACTGGGACAGTCAGACGCATTGTTCTTGAATAACTTGAATTTTAAAAATGAGTGTTAAGATTGTATTCCTATTTGAGTCAAACAAAATATAACACTTAAGAAATCACTCTACATTTATTATTGAAATTAGTAAAGTGGATATTATGTTCAAAAAAGCCATTCCTAAGACTTTTTCCAGCTGAAGATGTTGATTCAGCCTTCATTAGTGACTTGGTGGCTCACAGTCACAGAACGTGAAGAATCGAGAGGAACTTAGAGTCTCCTCACTAAGCAGCACAATGGAGAAGGTGAGTACAAAGATACAGGATCCAGGCTATCTAACCTTGGCTAAGTAATGTGACTTTGACATCTGTCAAATAGAAATAATAGTGCCATTTAACCACTGAACTCCTAGGGTTCAACTAAGTGAATCGCTAGTGTTTAATTTTTTTTTTAAGATTTTATTTATTTATTTTTAGAGGGAGGGGAAGGGAGGGAGACAGAGAGGGAGAGAAACAGCAATGTATGGTTGCCTCTCACATGGTCCTCACTGGGGACCTGGCCCGCAACCCAGGCATGTGCCCTGACAGGAAATCGAACTGGGACCCTTTGGTTCCCAGCCTGCACTCAGTCCACTGAGCTACACCAGCCAGGGCACTAGTGTTTAATTTTTTTAAGAGGTAGATACTGAGGCTCAGAGAAGCCAACCTCTGAAAGTCACCTAGGAAGCCGGTGACAGAAAACCGCCATGACTCAGATACTTTAACTTCTAGCTCATTGACATTGTACTGAGTAATCCCATCTGCTTATGTAGGAATAATAGGGGACACAAGCCTGATTCCAAAGCACGAGGCCAGAGCCTAATTCCACCGAGCCCAAGGTGACCAAGGTGAGTGGGTGGGATCAAAGTGTGTCTCTTCAGTCCACTCAAGCCTCTCGAATGCCCAGCACTCTCCCAAGTGTATTTTACTATCTCTTGTCCCGTGACAGTTCCATGCTATAAGAGGTGTTGTCGAAGCTACAGTTATTATAGTTATTAACATTTTATGAGCTTGTTATTCACCCCTTAAACTTCTTAATATGAAGTGGTACGTTTTAAAAGCACAGCACATACCTAATTGATTCTTCTATAAAAATGTTGTTGGACTCCTAGGGTTTCTGTCTTTGCTTCTCAGTCTATGATGCATTAATGGAGGCAATATAGATTTATGGACTTAGGAGTGGTTCAAGACAGCTCAATCTTTTTTTACTGGAGATTGCACAATTGTGTTAATTCCATTGGACCTTTCTCCTGCTGTCGTGAATGATGACCTTTGTTTAACCTGGGTTTTTTTCCCTCTGCAGATGCATCATTTAATGTCAAGTTCTAAGGGACCCAACACTTTTTCTTCATGCAACATTAATACACATTTGGACTCTGGCTCTCTAAACTGTCAACTTTTACCTGTGGAAGCTTTGCCAATGGCTTTTCTCAGATCTTGTGAAATAAGTCTCATTATTTTAAAAACAGCCTCTGCCCCCAAAATTGGAAGGCTTATGCCCTAGTTTGTACAAGATACCCTTAGCCTCTATTCTCTAAACTTTAAAATGGAAGCAATAGCATTTGCCCTGTATAACTCGCAGGACTGTTGTTAGGGCCACATGAAGACAGGAACTAAGATTCCTTACTCTCATTCCCACGTATTTATTGAAATACTACTTAGAAATAGGTACATGGACATGCTTTAAAAATGGCAAAGAAATATACAAGTAAGAAAGATTATGATTACTAACATTCACTGGGCAATATACCAAATTTCCTGTTATATTACAAGATGATTGAACTGCATCTGAATCTAAACTTATTTTATGGCTTCAAGTTTTAAAAACTGGTGATGATTATCCTTGTGAACTGAGTATGCATTGTACATGCGTGTTAGGCCAGAGGCTGGGACCTGGTGACCAGTGTTCTAGAGAAGATGTGAATATCCACACAGTTCGTACCTGGGCTGAGTGAGTGAACCCATTTTTTTTTCCAAAGGAGGTTCCTATTTTTCTTTTGTTCAGTTTCTTGCCCTGAAAGAGGGTAAAGCTTAGATACCTGAAGAGGAAAGAATAAAAAAGTAGGATCCTCTCTTCCCTACGGTGATAATGTGATGTAAATATGCGATACATTAACCATATCAATCATGATGCTAAGTATGGATCTTCTTTCATTTTCTCCTCTCACAAATACTCACCACATGCCTCATGTTATGTCAAGTCCTGTGTTGCACACAAGTTTCCTGACTTGAGGTTCTTCCAGTTTAGTTGAGGACACAGCCATATAAATCTCTAATTATAAAACTGTGTGATATATTTATGTTATAAAAGGAAAGGGCAAGGATTGAAGGGGTAAAGACAAAGACGGTGATGTTTGAGTGGAAGAGGGGATGCCTGACTTGTCTTGAGAGACATGTAGGAACTTACCAGATGGAGGAGAGATGGCAATGTGTTTGTTTCAGAGGGAAGTGGGTGTCCAGAGGCAGCATGCTGCATAAAAAAAACATGATGTAGTATATAAATGTCAAGTGGTTTGGTGTTCTTGGAGTTACAGGGTTGGTCTAGAAAAGAGGTGAGAGATTGTACTGCAAGACCAGGCAGAGGTTTCTGAAGGTCATGTGATGTTGAACATTCCCACATAAGGTAGAAATTCAATGTTCCATCTGAGGTGAGCAGGGGGAATCCATAGATGGGAGAATTATGATTATTGTAGGATCTTACTGGTCAAAGCATTTAGTTTCTTTACTTATAAAATGGTGATAATACTATCTCCCACATAGGGTGGTTCTGAGGTATTAGTCTTTGTGAAGTGCTAAACACAGAAAAGGCACAGTCAAAGGTCAGCCCCTCCACGATGTTCTGCATGGTATGACTTCTCACAACTCAGTCTTTGCTCCGAAAATGATCACCCTTCTTTTCCCTTTTTCTGAGTCCTTCCAGATAATTTCTATCATCCCGCTAGGAAAAAAAAAAGCTATAATTTCTCTGTTTAGAAAAAATTACTCCTTTCACCACCTTCTCTTCTATCTAGGCCTGACTTTTTCCTTTACTTTCATAAGAGAATTTTTTTGAAGAGATGCCTATACTTTCTGTCTACTTTTTATCACTCCACATTTTCCATTCCAATCAGGCTTTCGCCTCCACCATCTCCAGAGACTGTTCATGCCAAGGTTATCAATCATCCCCAGTGGTTACTCCCCAGTTCTTCTGTCCCTTTTCCTCCCAGCAGTGATTGACAAGGCTGATTTCTTTCTGTAGAGTGATAGATTTCCTTCTCTTGGCTATGTCACGATGTGCTGATATTTCTCCTCTCTACAGCCCCTGTTCAGTCTCCTCTGCTGTCCCTGATTGGCGGACTACCCCAGCCTTTCTTCTTGGCCCTTTTCTCCCCACCTATCCTTTCATTCGGTCTGATGGCTTTCAATGTCATTGACCAACACATTCACTTTACCAACCCCAGTCCTCTCCGAGGCCTCAACCAATGCTTAAAATGACACAAACTTCTTACCATGGCTTGTGACAAAGGAGAGTTTCTATTTCACAATCCTTCCTATGAGTTTTACCTCATCATATGACACTCTGCTTTTTGCTCATTGCACCCACCTTGCATTGTTTTTTTTTAATTCCTTGAACACACAAGCTTGCTCCCCCCTGCCATAGGGACATTGTGTTAGTTGTTCCCTCCCATTGGGAGGCTCTTCTTCCAATATTGACAATGGCTGACTCTCTCCAGCCATTCCCATTTCCAGTCTTCCATGAGCATTTTATCTAAAGTAGTCTCAACATACTCACTTTCACATGACTTACTGTGAATCCTCACATGGCAGTTATTACTACCTGATAATTTTTCCTATACTATCTTGATTTATTGACTGACAGTCTTCTCCTCACTAATGTTAAGCCCATGTGAGCAGAGAACTTGGTAATTGCTTTAGCCCAAGTTCAAGGACGTTGTTTGACAATGATAAATGCTCAAAAATTATTTGTAAAAAGATTGAACAAATAAATGTTAATTTTCTTTTCCCAAACCCTGTAAGAAAATTCTTTCTGAATGAATAAATAAGAATCTCCACTCATCTTTTGTCAGTAGACAGTGTTTTCAAATGTCCATCACCTGTACTATGTCAGAATTGTTCCATATGGTCTTTACTTGAGTCAGTGGGTTTACTTTGTCCTGAGTTTGTCTCATGGCAAATCATTCTTAATTTCTTTGAAATCTTTGACCTGTTCTTTTCATCAGAAGGAAACAGACACAGTAATTAGCAGCTGTCATTAACTAAGACTGCCCTTGAAGTGTTGGGTGTCCCTTTCTAAACTTTGAGTGTCTGGAGTGTTCTTCCTGGAAAGGTGATTAGGAAACTTTCTGAAGAGGCTACCCTGGAATGTCCTGGCAAGGAGAGCAAGATCTTTATGTGTTTACACATGAGACATGTGTAGGTATATTGCTAGTGTGAAGTGGAAGACTGAAGAAAGTTCAGGAGGAAGGACTGCAAAAAAGAGAGAGACACATCTGGTTTTACATCCCAGCTTGGTTCTTACTGGATCCATAATCTTGAACAAGTTACCTTTATTTCGGGTTCCAATTTCTTTATGTGTGAAGTAGGCATAACAATATTTACTCCAAAGGGTTGTTGGTTACACTAAGCTGAAATCAATATTTCATTTTTTTGTACCTCGTGTATTTTCTAGCACAACGTGGATGTTCACTGTTATTAACAATAACAGGGGAAGCAGCAAAATTAACTCCCTATATTAAGGGCTGACTCATTCACATAATGATTTTGTGTTCTACCAAACTTTTACATAAAATTTTTATTCAAACCTTATTTAAAGAGTAGAAAATGGAATGATGATTAAGCATCCAGATTTAAAAGATCTTGCTTAAGGTGGCCTGAATAATTTTGACTTTACTCTGCTCACAACACTGTAACGTTGCAGTGGGCCCCAGAATAAAGCACAAACCCCCCTCGCAGGGGCACTGGAGCAGTGGCCAACAGGCTAGGGTGTTGTGCAAATGACTGTGTGCTAGAGTATTTTCTTTCAGTCCAATCCAGGGAACGTGTTTTTGAACAGATGCATTGTACTAGCGTTCTACTGACCGCTTCATGTGGATTTGCAAGAATTCCATGAGGCAAGTGTAATGATCGCATTCTGACAGATGAGGAAACTAACGTTCAGAGTGATTAGTAACTGGCTAAGGGTGTGGAGCCAGTGTTTACATGTAAATCTGATATCAAAGTTGATCATCGTCACCTGTTCGTCTTAAGTCTTTGTCTCAGCTGTGGTCATTTTATGCTTAGCTCATAAACTAGTCCTGCTCCTCTCCTGGAATTGCCAAGACCATCTTTCTGGTAGTCAATGCTAACTTGGATGTGGGTTGACACATGGAAATATAGTTGGTCACTGGCCACTAGATGGTTTTCCAAGGGAGTCACCCTCTCACGTGACCTTTCCCTCTGCACAAACTAGTCTACTTATGCATCCATATTTTGCACATATGTAATTAGGATCCCAAAGAAGTGCTTTCCATCCAAAGACAAACACGAATTGGTAAAGTTGTCAATAGGTCCCATTTACTTTTCCATATAAAAGCTCTTGGGACAGAGGACCCAGGATGGCTCTCTCTCTGGAGCATGCCCCTGCTTTCCCCATACCTTTCCCCTAGGTGTGTTTTCCTTGCTTCTCTCTTGCTCCTAAACTCCAAGGACCCGTCTTTTGCCTTTGTTTATTAGTTGAACCTCCTTACTCAGAGGCCTTTATTTCAAGGCCCACAGTTGCTAAGCTCTAAGATTCCAAACCTTACCATTTTACCCAATTTTAAAAACACAAAGCCTTCTACTATAGCTTCTTTATCAAGGAAAACAGAAACGCGGAGGGTTCAGCTAGGGACCCTGTGACCCATCCCAGAGAGATGACAGCACTGCTGTGCTCACTGTCGCAGAACCTGCTGGCAGCTGGGAGGTGCGGTGTTGCCCCTTTTCCAAATGGTTGGAATTAAAGAATCTTCAAGGGTAAAATAGTACAGACCTGCCTTTTCCAAATGGTTGGAATTAAAGAATCTTCAAGGGTAAAATAGTACAGACCTGCCTTCTCTCCTTTTAGGTCAGTTTCTCAAGGGTATTGTGAAGAAAGTATCAACATTACATAAGAATTCTATTTTCAGATATCATTCCTCTCTCTTTTTAATTACATTCAGTACTTAACTGACAGGTAGAAGAAAAGGGCTTTGGGAGCAAAAGGAGACAAGGCACAGAAGGGAAGGAAGGCAGCCATGGGAAAAGAAGAATGACAGAGAAATGGAGGAAAGAATAAAGTAGGAGAGGAGAGGAAGAGAAGTACTGTTTATTGATGAACTTCAACATACCAGGAGCTAACATTGTCTTATTGCCCAACTCAAAACAATTCAGTGAGATGTTATTATTTATCTTTTGAATATAAGAAACTGAGAGGTAGCCAGCAGGCTTGATGTATTCAAGCCACACTAGTTTGGGGCAGAGTTTGGCCATATTTTTACTTTCTCTCTTTTAACTCAATTAATCATCCTAAGACTCCATGTGACAAGTCATATTCTGCCCTTATTCAGAGAGAAGGGAACAGAGACTTGTGGCAGTTAAACACATTCTTTTTTAAAATTCTGCCTTAAATTTAATCATGTTTATTATACGACTTCTCAGAAATTTTACTCTACCAATAGTGACTCTATTAAAAAAAAGAAAAACTAACATCATACTGCTTCACAAACTCTTTGCTCCTAGATTTTTTTTTTTTTTTTAAATTAAAAAGTTCCACTTTTGCAGGACTTTGGAAATATCCAGATAAAAGGGTATTTGTTCAGTTAGGACTAGACTAACTCAAAATCCAAATTCAATATTTATTATTTGACCTTACTATTTTGTTTTGTATTATTTAACCTTAGGGAAAGCATTTAAATTTGTGAGCTTCATTTTCTCATCTGTATGATAGGGAAAATAATTTCTGTTGTTCTGACCTTAGAGGTTATCATGGGCGAAACATCGAGAACCTCCCTATTATTGCAGAGAGGAAGATTCCATCCACTTCGAGTCCTTCAGGGAAGCTCTTCTGCCCACTGAATTAAATTCTCAAGGAGGTTGTAGGTGGGTAGGCAGCAGAGTCTAAAACTGAGCAAATAATATGACCCTGTTTGCCCGGCTCTCCTGGTAATACATTGCTAAGGTCTTTTTTATATAAACTCTGGGCCCATCTTACTTAGGTCCCAAAGTCCAAATGAGCTTCCCTGATTGTGCTGTGTCTCCACATTTATCCACAAGCAGAGAACACTATCAGCTTTGTAGGACTTTCACCTGGTTAAGATCATAGACGACGTGGGTCTGAATCCTCCACCACCATTTACCAGCTTTGTGACCTGTTACAAATTGTTGAGCTTCTCTGTGCCATCATTTTCTCATTGGATAAAGGTGAACATTAAACAGTTTTTTATGTGAAAAGTGCTACTTTTCCCTTTTACCCTTGTATTTTGCTTTTGGTTGTCTTTCCCTCTTCCAGAGATAAAATGAATTCACAATGGAAATTGGAGATGACGGCTGTAAGGCCTGTCCTATACTGTAGTTGGGAATTCTCTACTGCAACACGTTCCTGAGGAGGTTGTGTTGTTTGCGAGACAGTTGGCCATAATTTCACTTTCTTAGCAGTAGCTACTGAGGTGGGAAAAGAAAGAAATCCTCCTTTGTCAGTCTGACAAATCTTTCTCTCTCTCTCTAGCCTGTGGCCTCTATTGACCCTTCTGCCTGCTCACTTGGCTTAACCCGTAACTCCAGTTACATCTCTCAGGTCTCCAACTTGTCTTCCCCCGTCCACCCCAGGCTGAGTCAGGTGACTCCTGTGCTTCCACTTCTTGAATACATATTGCACTGATGGGATCTTAGTTCCTTCCCAACAGAAACAGACCTTTTCTGCTTCCCTGAAAAGTGAGGAAAGAGGCAAGGTCTGTCTTGCTCAGTGCTCTGCCTTTAGCACATAACACAGTTCTGCAAATGGTATAAATTTAAAAATAACAACTGGTGATCAAACAAGTGAATGTAGGTAACTTGTCCAAGCTAAACACGATCAACTAATCTGAACATGTGCTTTCCACTAAGCCTAATTAGCTCCTAAAAAATGTTAGGTTATACAGGTATGTTTGCCTTTCACCAAATCAACTAACCTACTAACAATGCCACACTTATTTATTGAATTCTATGATTACTCTGGGAAAGGTTTTAAACTCTGTTTTATTCTTGGGGGCAAAGTTAAGAAAATCATTCAGTTCAGTTCATGTGAACAAAATCAATACTCTTAATGAACCGGCATTGGAAAAACGGTGGGCCCTAGAATCAGACGTAGTGAGGATGAAATCTCAATTCTGATGGTTCCTAACTCATCTTGGCATTAACTTCCTCTTTGACATTTGGTTTCCTTCTTCATGGGAGGCCTATACAAATGAGATGGCATGGGCAAGTCTCTTGATCATAGTCACTGTTTAAAAACATTAGCTACGTTTAGAGATGAGTGTTCACGAACGTAATAGCCCACATGTGCTGACCAATAACTTAAATGAATAAAAATTGAACAAGTATAGATGTATAAAGAGTTGGGGGCTCTGGAAAAGGAAAGGACATGTGCACCTTCTAGAAGAAAGAGCAGTTGTTCATACTGATTGTTATTTTTAAATGGCAATTTACTATTGGAAATAAAGCAAAAGGACAACTTTATGTCCTTTCCAGGTCACACAGGAGCATCGTCTTACAGGCCCACCCAAGGAGCGCTTAAATATCTAGGAAATATACCTTTTATCATTTTGATATTTACTATGGATTAGAACCCAAATTCTGTGAAATTACTGGTTAATTTGTAGTTTTTTCCCTAAAAAAAATATGTCATAGTTTTGTTATCTTTTAGGACATTCACCAGTTTTATATTTGAATCTAACCATCTTATTCTAATATTTATTTCTTGATGTCTATAAATAGTTTTGCAAATCCCTTTGAACCAACTTTATTGCTAGTTTTATGTGCTAGTTTCCTTATTAATTAATTAATCCTTGGCATCTGTTCACTTATATTTGAACGAGTCTCTGTTTTAACTTTGTTGAATATTATACTTTGACACTTTACAATATTTTCAAGATTACTGTCTCTGGTTTGTGGCTTCTGAGTCTATTACTTTACTCTCTCTTCATGTTCAGATAGGCTGCTTGACTTTTTTAACAAATTCTGTCTTTAATGTATAAGCCTAAGCCTAAATCATCCACCCTTGAAAGACATAAATGAGAAAAATTGGCCATTGAAATACAGTTCAAGCTTGAAGTAGGTAATCTGTGTCTCCGGAGATCTCTAGAGTAAGACACTGGGTACTGCTCCAGGTTGCCCATTCCACAGAAACAGTTGGTTCAGGGCACTTCACAAATTTCTCACAGAATCTCACGGATGTGAGAGGAATGTCATTGCCATTGAAAATGGCAGGATTCTCTTGGGCAGTAATGAATTTATCTTTTTTTTTTTTAACCTGACTTCTAGGAATTTAGTTCAAAATATAATACTTAAATGTGATAATTCCCTCAGTCTCCTACTATCATTTTGAAGGACATGGATTTTAGAACCCTATGAATCAAATTAAACTGTGTTTGAATCATTAATATTAGGTTGGCCTAAAAGTACATTATGTTTTTGCTGTGCAATGGAAAAACTAATCAGAACTAATAGTGCTTAGTCGTCTTTAACTTTATTTGAAACAATTTTGTTGGATTGTACTGTGACAGCTGTCATATGAGTGTGCATTAAACAAAACTTATCAAAATTGGTGAATTTTTGTGCAGCCATTTTAATATTGAAGATGGAAGAAAATATGCAACATTTTTGGCATGTTAGGCTTTATTATTTCAAGAAAGGTAAAAACACAACAGAAACATAAAAAAAGATTTGTGCAGTGTATAGAGAAGGTGATGTGACTGATCGAATATGTCAAATGTGATTTGCAAAGTTTCTTGATATTATTGACATCTTGGCCAAACAATTCTTTGCTGTGGGGCTGTCTTATGCATTGGAAGATGTTTAGCAGCACCCCTGGCCTTTACCCAATAGAAGCCAATAGCAGGATATACTCGAAATATCCAAATCAATGATATTATTGGTGAAAATGAAAAATGTGTCTTTTATTTTATGGAAGAAAACTGAACAGAGTTTTTTTTTTTTTTTGTCAACTTAGTGATATCACAAGGCAAAGAATAAAAAATAAAAATAAAAAAACTATAGGATAACTTTTCTTAGCTTTAACATTTGCTCCTGAAGATGTGGATACTATTGTCCTAAGTTTGCTGTGAAAGTTAATTGTGATGATGTATATAACATCACACAGCAGGGTGCCCTGCATCTAGTAGATGCTCTTTTCAGTTATCATTCTGCCTTGTCTGCCTTTTTCTCCTCAAATCCTTTTTGAATGGAACCTCTCCTACTTCCTATAATAATAGGTAGGGTATTCGAGTGTGCATTTTCTGTCAGGCATTAAACTTATACATAATAAGTTTATTTTAATATGCAAATATGGCATCATTTATATAAATGAAGAAAAAACCCATTTTTAATTAAAAATGGATATGGATGGTTTATATACAATACCTGAATGGGTTGAATAAACAAATTCATGAATTGTTTGGCTGCATTTGTACAGAAAAGTCATACATTTTCACATTGGTTTTCTCTACCATGTCCAGAAGGCAGCATTCCATTTTCAGCATAAACATTTCCACATGCATATAAATTATTACGTATCCTCATTTTCTCTCATGCTTTCAGATCTTTACATACTCTAAATAGAATAACTCGCAATCATATATTATAATTCAAAGACTTCCCAACTCAGGCTTTCTAATGTACCACGGGTCATAGTGACTTCTGAGTGACATGGAAGAGCGGATTTGAGTAGTGACTCAATCATCAATTCCCTACGTGATCTGGACAAGTTGCACAAGCTCAAGGACTAAGGAGGCCCCTGTGAAACAAGAATGGCGCAGTTCCTGGCGCAAGGCTGCTGTGAAGAGCGTATGAGGATTCAGGTAGAGTGTTAGCACATGGAGCTATTCAAAGATGTTAGATTAAAAAATGTATATATATTGCTGTTATTACTGTTATAATACTGCCCTTCTTGATGGTTTGCTGAATTGGGGTTCATTCAATTTATGCTGCCTATTTCAATGCAAGTAGAGAAGGCTGTGAGGGTTCTGGATTCTTTTGGAGGCTGTTTCTGAGTTCACGGTGGGAGTTTTCAGGCCCCACTTACCTCTAGAAGTAGTAACATATTTTCAGAGCTTTTGATAGTGAGTGTTTCAATATTGAAAGAGCCCAAATTAAATAAAATTTAAGCAAGCACTACTAATTGTTTAAACTTGCTAGTTTGTTAGAGCAAATGCCGTGGGCTGAGTATAAATTCTAATGTATAATTAGATATTCTTAACTAGTTCTTACTTATATATTAAATGAAATTGAACAGATTTTACAGTAAACATGTTCTTTTCCTTCTTACAACTCTGAGCTAAGCTTCAGGGAGAAACGGTCCCTTCTCAGTTACCTATAATTTTAGTGGCAAAAATGCCCACCAATTAATTAGCTTCACCTATCAATATCGGCTTAGGAAATTGTGTGGGACTAATTCTCAGAATGTGGTTGGAGTACTTATGAGATTTCAGCTCTAAACACAAAAACTTTTAATCCTTGGAACACTATAGTATTCAAACAGATGCAGAGTTCTTTTCATCATAAAGTATTAAACCAGAGTAAATATCCTTGTAAATCGAGCATTTACTCTAAGTTCCTCCTTAAATGTACTTCTCAGAAGACACAAGTTTCACTTGATTTGGATAAAGGACTTCAGAAAACTTACATTTTTATTGGCCTGGAGATTCTGTATCCAGAATGGCTGAGTAAGCTCTTACCAGATGTGATTGTTCATAACAGCATTACTTATAACAAGTGAAAGATAGAATCAGTCCAAATATCAACTGGTGAATGGACAATTTGTAGCCTATCCAAACAATAATATAGTATACAACGATATGAAGAAACAGACACGTTTTGACATAAAAAAACCTCAAAAATTTTATGCTAAGTGAGAAAAGTCAGATGGAACAGGCAACATATTCTACTTCCTGCACGACATAGCCAGAAGAGGCAAGAGAATTAACATGGGGATGAAAAGTTGCCTGGGGCTGGGAGCAGGCGCTGGCTGCCAGGGGCAGGAGCAAGCTCTTCGGGGTGAGAGACGCGTCCGAAAACTGGAATATGGTGATGGTTTCACAAGTGTATAAATGACTACAAGTCATTGACCTATACGCTTTAAAATGTGAACTTTATGCAAATACCTCAAAAATATTAAGAATAAGGAAATGGGAATTATAAAACTGAAAAAGATAGTATCTTAAGTAAAAAAAAGTACTTGAAAGGCTTAATTAAAAATGAATATGAAAGAAAAAGTCTTAATAAACATAATCAATGGAAACTAATTTGAAGAGAAAAAATATTGAAAAATAGAAAGAGTATCTTAGGGACCTATGGGACAATAACAAAAGGTTGACCACCGTGTAATTGGATTCCAGAGGAAAAAGACTGAGGAAATGGGGGCAGAAAACATGTGAAAATGTATTAACTGAAAATCTTCTAAATTTGGTGAAAGACACCTTTTAAATTAAAAAGCACAACAAAAATGAAGCAGGGATAAGTACAACACAACCATGCCTATGCCATCATAGTCATAGTCCCACAAATCAAAGAGAGAATCTTGAAAGCAGGCAGAAAAAAGTAAGTTTCAGTAAGTGTTGTCAGGTAAGGAGACGACCCTTGGAATGACTTTCTGCTTGGGAGTCCAACAGCGTCTTCATGTGCAGAAAGGAGAAAACGGCACTGACGACGACAATAAACTCTTCACCCAGAATTCTGCCTCTACCCAACAAAAGTATTCTTCAAGATTGAAGACAAAAATAAAGACTGACTCAGATACTGGCCAACTCACAATGCAAGAAAGCCTATCAAAAATTCTTCAATTTGAAGGAAAATGATAGATGAAAACTCAGATGATACCAGACAGGAAAGAGAGAAAAACATCAGAAATGATATATAAGTGGATAAGAGTAAAATACTATTTTTCTTATAATTTCTTTAAACTACATATAATTCTTAATGGCAAAATTATAGCATTGTTGTGTGATATTTATAATATAAGCATATATAATATATATGACAACTGAAGTGTGACAAGTGGGAAGAGTACCAACTGAATCTACATAATTGCAAGTTTTCTACATTTATGTGAAGTAATTCAAATTATACATAAATAAGCTGATAAGCTTTAAAATGTACATTGTAATCACTAGAGCAATTACTAAAAATGAGGCAAAGATATACATTTAAAAGGGTATAAATAAGTGAAAATAGAATTTTAAACTATTTGTCAAAAAGAAGGCAAGGAAGCAGAAACAAAGAAAAGTAGCAGTCAAGCAAATATAATATGATGGTAGAGCCAAATCTACACATACCATTGTTTATTTTAAGGATGTACTGTTAAAAGCTCAACAGGTCAATTAGAAGTTAGGCTTTATCATGCTATGTATGTTGTCTACAAGTGATGCCCTTTAAATTTAAAGATTCAGGTAGGGTAAAAATAAGTTAATGGAAAAATATCTCACAACAGTCTCTATAAGAAGGCTGGAATGACTATATTATTATCAGATAAAGCAGACTTCAAAACAAGAAATTTACTAAACATAAAATTGGTTATTTCATAATGATAAGACAATTCACCAGGAAGATGTATTATTAATAAACATTAATAATAATATTTACTATAATCATTAATGTTTAATAGATAATTGTTAATGTTTATGCAACTAATAAGTGTTTCAAAATATAAGAAAAATTAAAAGAAAAAAATGAATTATACAACATGTGAAGATTTTAACACCCAACTCTTTACCAATGATATAAGTTAGACAAAGAGTAAAAAATTGGAAAATGAGAATAACGCTATTAACTGCTTCGAAGTAATTTATATTTACAGAGCACAGGACCCCACACCTGAAGAATACACGTTCTTTTCTAAGTCAATGGTCCATTTGCCAAGATGAGCTGTATTCTAATGTACATAAAAAAAACAACAAATTTAAAAATGATTGAAACCATAAGTAGTATATTTTATGTCTACAATGTTTTATGACTGAAGGAATTAAACTAGAAATAACAATAAGATATCTAGAGTATCATATTCAAAGATTAAACAATATACTTTTATTATTTAGCTAGATCTGGAAAATTTTTTAAATTCCATAGGCCAAAGAATCAAAAATAAATCAGAAGGGAAATTAAAAAAAATTTGAACAAAGTGATAACAAAACAAAGCATTTCAAAATCTGTGTGTTACAGCTAAAACAATGCTTTGAGAAAAATTTATAGGTTTGAATGCTTATAATAGAAAAGGAGAATCTAAAACAAATAACTTAAGCTTTCATCTTAAGAGGCTAACAAAGAAGAGCACTATATAGTATACTCCTAAAAATTAGAGGGAAGGAAATAATAAATATAAGAAATAGAAATGAATAGAAAACAGAAAACAATAGGAAACAAAAATTGGTTCTTTGAAAGTTTCTACAGAATTGATAAAGCTCTAGTTATAGTGATCAAGTAAATAAGAGAAAATAAATTACAAGCATTAGGAAGGACATCTAAAGGACAATAATTTATTTTTATGAAAAACATTATACCAGAAAATTACATAGCTTAGATGAAATGAAAATATTTCTTGAAAAATAGAACTAAAATTGACTCAAAATAAAACAAAAATATGAATTGTTCTGTATCTATTAAACAAATTTAACTTGTATCAAAAAACCTTCTACAAACCCGTGCTCTAACTGTAAGTTATTTGCAACATTTAAAGATGAAATAACACAATTCTTTCAGAAAATAGAGGAAGAAGAAATATATCGCAACCTATGAGATCAGCATAACTTTAATACTACAACCAGACATCACAAGAATATCTCATAAACAAGGAGTAGAATAGAACTTTCTCATTCTGATATAAGGCATTTAGAAAATTTATAGCTATCAATAAATGTTACTTGTTAAATATTGAACACTTCCCCATTAGGATCAGTAACGCGGCAAAGCTGCCACTCTTGCCTCTTCTTGGTGTCATTTTACTGGTGGGTCCAGGCAACAGAATAAACAAAAGGCCAAAAGACAGGAAGGAAGGAATAAAACTACACTGACTTGTAAATAACCTGGCTGTTTATGTGGAACATCCTAAAACACTTATAAAACAACTACTAAAACACCTGAGTGAACTCAGAAAGTTGCAGGATACAAGATTAGTACATAAAAATCAATTCTAGTTTTTATATTCTAACATCAATCAATTAGAAAATTAAAACAAGTCTATTTATAAGAGCATCAAAAATACTTATGAATAAAGTTAACAAAAGAATTTGCAAGGCTCCTATACCGTAAACTACAAAATATTATGGAAATCAGATATAAATTGTTGTATACATAAGGTTTGCACCCAAGTCCAACGAGTTGGGGGCACTTCCCACGCCAACCAGCAGTTCTCCTATACTAGCTGGGTGTCCTACAACTCAACTAAATTCTGACTTTATCTGCCTAGAGATAGCATCAAATCCCACCAGGCTCAATCTCACAAAACTACCCAGTGTCCCCACTTGAGATGCAAGTTGCATCTCTAGGTTATTACCTGTGCTTCTGAACAATGGAGTACAGTTAGGAGTTCCAAGGACTTCCTCCTTGGGTTCAGTTAATTTGCTAGAGAGGCTCATAGAACTCAGAGAAACATTTTACTTACTAGAATACGTTTATTAGAAAAATATGTAACTCAGGAAGAGCCCGATGGAATAGCTTCCTAGGGTAAGGTATGGAGAAAGGGCACAGAACTTCCATGCCCTCTCTATGAGCTCCACTCTCCCCAAATCTTCACAAGTCCACCCCATCCTTTTTCTTTTAATTCTCACCAAGGGTATCTTTATTAATTTTAGAGAGAAAAGGCAGGGTGGGGGGGGGGCGCGAGAGGAGAGAGAGAAACACGGATGTGAGAGAGAAATATTGATCAGCTGCCTCCAGTATGCACCCTAAATATGAACTCCAAATGGGGATAGAACCCACAACCTAGGCATGGACCCTGACAGGGGATCAAAAGGTCCTGTACACCTTTTGATGTATAAGATAGTGCTGCAACCAACTGAGCCACGGGGTCACGGCCTTTTTTGTTTTCATGAAGGCTTCATTACAGAGGCTTGCCTGATTACGTCTGCTGTCACTGACTATTGAACTCAATCTCCAGTCCCTCCCCTTCCCTGGAGGTGGGTGGTGAGACCGAAATTCCCGGGCCTCTGAATACAGGGTTGGTTTACTTGATAACCAGCCCCTATCATTGGCTGTTTTCAAAAAGTAATCTCATTGACTTAACAGGAAACATCTTTGCTGCTCTCCTTACTTAGGAGATTCCAAGGGTATTAGGAGCTCTGTGCCAGAAACAAAGAAGATATATATATTCCTTATTATAAATCACAGCATCACAATTCACTATTCATGAAGTGAGAGCTTCAACTTTGTTAAGTGTGCAATTCTCTCAAAATTCCGGGAGGCATTTTTAAAGTTTATGTTAAAATGGAAGGCACCTGGAATATCTAATCACTCTTGATAAAAAGAGGAACAAAGTTGGAAGACCTATACTACCCAACTTCAAGATTTACTGTCAGGTTACAGTAATCTAGACACTGTTGCATTGGAATAGGGTTAGACAGATCTAATGAAGAGAATAGAGAACCCAGAAATAGAGCTACCTTTATAGGATAATGGATTGGGGGTGGGGAGGACCAAAACACCCAATTAATATAATGGGCAAGGTATTAAATCTTTTTAACAAATAGTGCTGGAATCATAGGATTTTGATGTGGGAGGTGGTATGAAACCCTACCTGACACCATATGTGAAAATTAATTCAAGAAGAGTCATAGACTAAGTATAAAAGATAAAATTATAAAGCTTTTAGTGGAAAACAGAATATTTTCATGACTTTAGGGTAAGAATTTCTTAGGTCACTGAAAGCAATAACTATCACAGAAAAAATGATAAATGGGCTTCACCAAAATTAAAAACATTTGTTCATCCAAAGATACCATAAAGAAAATGAGTAACATGCCGTAGACAGGAAAAACTATTTGAAAAACATACACTTGACAAAGAATAGCAACCGAGATGTATAAAAGCCTCTATTCTTAGGCATTTACCCAGGACAAAAAAAAAACAACTATGTTCATAAAGACTTGTACAAGAATGTTCATAGCAGTTGTATTCCTTACAGCTTAATGTCAGCAGCAGCTCTGGCAACTTTCAATAGGAGAATGGGTAAACAAACTCTGATATACTCATTTGGTTGAATGCTACTCACAAGTAAAATTATTAATACCTTTAATAACATGAATGAATCTCACAAACATTTTGCTGAGTGAATGAAATCTTACATAAAAGAGAACATACGGTACTGTATGATTCCACTTATAAAAAATTCTAAAACTGAAAAAAAAAGGTAAAAAGTTTAGAATATGTTTTTCCTATGGGAGAGTGAGGTAATGGTAGCATTTCACATCTTGATAGGTGATTGAGTAATGCAGATGTATGCGCTTGTCAATATTTAGTGAACACACACTTAATAAGCATTCATATCATCACTTGTAATTTTTACATTAAAAACTAAACAAATATTGAACCCTAGTTAGTGGCGTGCATCCTGAAGTATTTAGGGAAATACATGCTCGTGCTTTAAAATGTGAAGTACATTGAAAGTCAGATATAATGGATAGAAAAATACATAGATATGCAGATAAGTAATAAAGCAAGGAAATAAAATATGAATGGTAGAATCTAGGTGGTGGGTACTGTGGATGTCAGTATTCGTTGTAAGATTTTTCATCAATGATGTCTGAAAGTTTTCAGTTAAACATTTTGGGGAAAAATTGGCTTTTTGAATCCTACAACTTATAGTTCTAAACAAGACGATTATTTCAAGTTTGGAAATATTTAGGAAATTAATACCATTGAACATTGAATGCAATTCCCACTGGTTTACTCACCTTTTCCAGATTATTTGGTGAGTTATCCTGTCTCCTAGCCATCTTCACTTTTTTGATACTCTGCGGCGTTTGTCAAGCCTCGCCTGGAAGTCCTGCTCCATGCTCCTCCCCCTTTCCCTCCCCACGTGCCCTCCCCACGTGCCCTCCCCACGTGCCCTCCCCACGTGCCCTCCCCACGTGCCCTCCCCACGTGCCCTCCCCACGTGCCCTCCCCACGTGCCCTCCCCACGTGCCCTCATTATGTCCTTTGCTGTCTCCTTCCCTTTTCACTCTCTCTAAAACTACTTTTCCTCAAGGTTTTACTGTTAGCTCTTTACTTGCTCCATTAATAGTTCTCAACATTGTTCCAAAGACCACTAGTCTCAGAATTACCTGGTTTGTTTTCAGAAGGTCAGACTCATCGGCAAACCAGGGAGCTCATGAGTTAGACTCTCTAGGAGCCGGGCCCTGGAATCTGTGGTCGGCAAAATCCACAGGTGACTCTGAGGCACCCTCTTAACAGCTCCTGCCGTAGGAGCTTTCCCTGTGCGCACTCAGCGCCCTATGAGCTGCACTTGCTCCTCCTGAAGCTACTGTTTCCTTTGGGTGGTTCACAGAACTCTCTTCCTCCTCTGTACCTCCTCTTTCATTCCTTTAGGTTGTTTCTTTGCTTTTTACCCATAAGAGTAACATCTTCATATAACAATGCTACAATGGTGTCATGCCCTTATACTGCTCCTGCTTGGCTTGACATGACATGAATCAGGATCTCCACATCTGAGGCATCACATGACTGGCCAAGTCTATGTCTGTAGTACTGCATGTTTTTCCTTTCTTTTATCGTCCCTATTACACAAATGTTCAGCCACTTACTTTTCCCAGAGGTACCTTACACATTTATGATTGGTCCCCAAAGCAAGAAGTTTGGTTTTATCCATTTAGAAGAGCTATAATTTTTCAGCTTGTCATAACAAGAGTTTATATTTATAAAACAATATTATTATTATGTTCTGCAGGAAAGTTAACAGTGTTATAATAAATCAAAAACTTTCTAATTTGTAACCCTCTTTCTACACCAAAATAATTGTTTTTAGTTAGCATAATCTTTAAATAACTGGAACTTTTGTAAGAACAACTACAGCAGAACAACTTAATTATAAGATTTATGAGACCAAAACCAGTTCAATATTGATCTCCACTACATCCTCAGCACCTGAGACCCGCTCTCCAAGTGTACAATGCATAACAAATCCCCAATATATAAAAATACATTATGTGACCAACATTACAGGATTTTGTAAAAAAAATATTAGATTGTGACATGCAGGTTTTGTACCTGCAGACTTTACCGACTTGTAAAGTCTTGTACCTATATAGTATCCGCTCACTAAATGTTGGTTCCTGACTATAGCAAGAGGCACAGCTGAGTCTTCTATCAGGGCAATTAAATTTGGGAGTGTGATCAGGTGGAGGTGGCCCATTCCAAGTGTCACAGAAGAGAGCAAGTACAAATGGCTTCATCAATCATCTTCAGTGTTTTGGAGTTACTGTTTCCTTTCACTTTTTTACGTTAGTAGTTACAACCACCAGGTCAATAATTTGCTCGAAAAATTTTTTGAATGGTGTCTGTGTTTGAAGGAGGACATATCTTCCTGTTCCCTCTCAAGCTAGACTTTTGTCTATAACCAAACAAAGGGTGTGAATTAAGAACAGACCTATATACCCAAGTTCTATTATTCCTGGAATCCATGGAGATCAGGGTCAAGTTGTAACGTGACAAAGAAAACGATGATGGAATAAAGATTTGCATTGATTCTCCAGACACCAATAGCTGAGAACATTCAGGCTGTCAATCAGAGTCTCCATTTAAATGCTCACAGGTTAAGAGATGCCTATTAAGGCTCTTTGATAACTCCTGGCTTTAACAAGCAGAGTTTCTGTAAACCAATCCCAATCGATTGTTGGCAGGTTCAAAGTCCTGAGATTGGAGATTTCATAGGACTGGAAGAAAAAAAGAGTTCACTTCACCCTCCTATTTACCTTGCTTCATCTTCAGTTCAATTCAAGTCCACAAATATTAACTAAGCACCTCTAAGTACAAAGCAATGGGCTGAATGTCAAGTATCCAAAGTAAGGGAAGCGTCTGCTCTTAAATGACTGGAGGAGCAATCTGTACAGGGCTAATCATGCCACCAAATAGGCTGTGATATGCATAGGTGGAATCTAATGAATAAAATGAAGTAACAAGCAAAATAGAGACAGACTCATAGATAGAGAGCAGGCTCACAGCTCTTGGGGGTGGTTGGGAGGCTGGGCAGAGGGGAAAGAGAGGGATTCAGCAAAAAAGAAAAAAAGCTCATGAACACAGACAACAGTGTGGTGATTATAGGGGGCAGAAAGCCAGGGTAGGGAGAGGTGAAGAGGGGTAACGAAGGATAAATGGTGGTGGAAGGAGATGACTTGGGATGGTGAACAATGCAGTGTAAAGATGATGTTTGTGAATTTTGCATGGGAAATCTGCTTAATTTTTAAGGAGTGTCACCCCAATAAATTCAATAAAAAGAAAAAAATATATAAATAAATCCTGCACTTAAAAAGTAAAAAAATAGGCTATGATAGGTGCAGGAATGATGATGATGATGACGATGATGATGATGATGATGATGACAACTTTATCTCTGGAATGTTCTGTCTGGCAGATATTGTTCTAGGTGTTTGACAGAGATTAAACATATACCAAGTAGTCATCACAGTACCTTATAGAAAAATGTCATTAATTACTTCGTTGCACATATGGGGAAACTGAGGCATCAAGTTGTTATGTAACTTGACTGTGCTCATATAGCTAATAAATGCTGTGCTACAATTTCAACTCACTCTGTCTCCAAAGCTTTAAAGGCTGAGGGGCACAATGCAGGAAGTCATTACCTCTAATTGTGAGTAGTTAGTAGTAGGAAGTGAGCAAGAATTAGGGACGTGTAGTCTAGGACCTGGACCTGTAGAAAGAACTATAGGTGCTATAGTTCTGTAGTGGGAAGGCTGTAAAGGGCAGTGGAGATTGCCTGAGCAAAGTCATAGATGCACGAAAGCATACGTCACATGTGCTTGTTATTTTTCATTTGCTCCCCAGATTCGATCTGGATCCATCTCTTCCATGCTCTGTACTCTGGGAAGATGATCTCTATATACCTAGGCGCTTGGGCTCCCTTTCCTTCTGGTTTCTGGTTGTGTTTGGCTATTGAGAGCCACCACCATGAGAGCAAAGGGCGAGAACACAGAGTCCAAGATTTACTTCCCTGCTACTTCCTGCTTGGTAAGGTTTTGGCAGTGCTTATGACCCTCTTTAAGTCCCCAACTTCTGACAAGTAACCTCTTTCACACAGCTACAACTCCTTCTATGCTCTTTACCTGTTCCCCTATAACTTGTCCTTTCACCAAGATCTCTTCAGTTACCCTTTTGAGTGTGTTTTTCCTTCTTTCCTGATGTACATTGTCTGAGACAGTGTACTTAGGGAACTCTGGGCACCACTGTGAGGGAAATGGACTAGAGGCTGGCCAGCTCCACGGCAGGGTGGAAGTCTATGCACGAAAAAGTTCAGGAGTGAGAAATGGAGACTTGAAGTAGGGCTTCATTTCAAGGAAGGGGGAGAGGCTTCTCAAAGGTGTCCAACCCACAGCCTGTGGGCTGCAAGTGGCCCAAGATGGCTATGAATGTGGCCCAATATAACATCATAAATTTACTTAAAACGTTATGAGATTTTTTTTGTGAGTATGTGTCGCAATGTGCTCTATGTGTAGCCCAAGACAACTCTTCTTCCAGTGTGGCGCAGAGACACCAAAAGTTTGGACACGCCTGATTTACAGGATCTTGTGGTGGCAAGTTGGAGAACTGAGGGGCAGTGGGGATGGCTTTGCATAGCCTGGCTCTTTGGCCTTAAAGCTGTGGAAGTTAAAGTCTGGGCCAGCTAACAAGAAGCCAAAGAGATTATCTGGAGCTGAAAGAGCTTGGCCAAGAATGATGCCTGATTTGCTCCATTTTCTTCATCTAGGGCGAGGAGGTAGTACTGCCTTTATTTTCTCCTAAGATTTCTAGAGAGTTCTGCCGTTTTCAGTGCTCTAACTTGTTGAATCCTGAAAACAGTCCTGTGAAAGAGGAACAGCAGATATTATAACATCCATTTCAGAATGGGAAAAAATCAAGTTTTAAAGAAGCAGCATGACTCACTCCTGACAACATAGCCAAAACATGAGAGTATGAGGATGAGAACTGGGCTGCACTGCTGCTGCCCCCAGGCTGTGTGTTTCTCCAGGTTCTTAATGAAACCCCAGAAGATGACGGGTTAAGTTAAAGTGCAAGGGATCTGCTATAAAGGTGTTGAAATGCAAAAGGCGGTGCCCTGCACTTCTTCCTGCACTGAGATGGGAGTCCTGTCTCCTTAAGAATCTCTCTCAAATGATGGTCAGGTCTTGAAAGGGGTTGAATTCCAGTGAGCATCCAACTCTCTGAATCTCAACTCAGGAAAAAGTGTTTTTGATGACATACAGATAATAATAATAATAGTCATCACTCTAAAGTATCAAAAGAGAAACAAAACTCTTAAGAATTTGCCGTGACCAGTGAATTATGGATGACAGAAAAGCCATCTGCTCTGAAGATTCAAGAACTCAGTAAAAAAAAAAAAAAGCAGTTATTCCCTAAAGGATATCCATTTTTCTGAGGGAAAAAAAATATCTGTGTTAGAATCTTGTCTCTACTATTGTAATATATTAAAATTGGAGGGAGGGGTATGGCATCGCTCTTCCCAAAGTTTCATGCAATTTATGCATTCATTGATAAGACAAGCAAATAAGTGAAGCAAAAACCAGTAGGGTGATGGGACATAGATATGCTAATAAATACTCAGGGGCAAAAGGTTTCAGTGATCAAAAATTATGCAAACCTTGTGGAAAGCAAGTTTGAAGAGGTTTCTGTAATGCAGGTTTTCCTAGGACTGTTAAGTGCTGACATCCACTAAGTGAGAGCATGCATACATGGCTTTCAAATGTATTTGTTCCCAGAATGCTGTTTTATAGATATAGTTTAGGAAATGCTAAGTAAATCATCTTCTGGGTCTTGGTGGCCATTTTTTTTAGTGCAGAAGAGAAATGGAGATGATATTTAATATTTGGGGAGCTGTTCCTTTGAGTTAAGTAATTTGCTGATATGCTGGCACATAATTGTGGTTAATTCTCACCAAAGCTTTTTAGAGTAGATATCATGGGCCCTAGTTTGCAGATGAGGACACCTGGGCTCTGGGTAACTAACTGGCACGAAGTTACTTAGCTACTAAGTTGAAAGACCAGGAATGGAATGATGCTTTCTTCATAAAGCTCTTATTCTTTCTGGGGCATCAGAATCATCTATCTTGTTATTTGCAGAGCAGAGCTGGAACATTGATTCCTTCTTCTATAATTTTCTCAAAAATGTGAATGCCAGCGCATTTAACATGCCAGCGTGCTTGCCCCACACCCCAGCCTCTAGTGTACACTCGACCCAGGTAGGGTCAGAGGCGTCCCGTAATCCCATCACTGGTGGACTTTCCTCTTTACATGCCCATTTCAAGGTTGTGAGTTCTTTGAAAGCAGCAACTATGACATACTCTTGTTACAATGCTAACATTAGCGTAGCAGTTGGTACCATTTGCAAAATGAATGTCCAGATTTTGTAGGTCAAACCACAGGGTCATATGTTCTTCCTTACATCCACCCAACTACTTCTGCTGCCTTTTAAAGATGAGTCTAATTTTGCTTTCATAAAAGTCCTAGAATGGTTGGTTGCTCACTTCCTTATCATGACCATTTCTAGTGCAAATGAGCCTGGTTACTTCTGTCCCATCAGTTATGAGTGAGAAGCACTCATGGCTTCAGTTCAGTCCAGTTAAATTCAATCCAAATCCAAGACCCTCCACTTCAATCCAATATAATGCAATACAGTTCAATATTACCATGTGTCTTTTTTGAATTCATGCTAGTCTGTGCGACCCCTGAAAGCAAGGACTATATCACTGCTATCTCCCCAGCTCCTAGCACAATGCATTCCACTTCACATACCCTGCTGTTGGTGGACGGATGAGTAAATAAATGAATGAGTGAATATGTTATCTGCTTAGGAAAGAAACAAGCCTGAAATTAAAAAAATTGATCCTATTCCTGGATCTGTCAGTTTCTAGCTGTATGATCTTGAGTGAGACATTTAATGTCTCTGAGCTTCAGTTACTTCATTTATAAAATAGGGAAAATAATAGTATCTACCTCAGAGTGTGGCGGCTTGGATTAAATGAGATAATGCAGGGGAAAGTGCTTAGCGTGGTTCCTGGCACATAAAGATCAGTTATTGTCGCTATGGATATTGTCAGAAAAAATTATATTTAAGTGGAAGAATAAGTGAATAGACAAATAAGTAAATATTTGTTAATTGTCTGGGCATAAGGAAATTGGCAGTGATGGGCTTCAGAACTAACTCCCTTAACTGCTATGTAGTCTGGGAAAATTCATATGACCTCTCTGAACCGTTTTCTCATCTATAAGTTGGGTCAACATAGTCTACATTTCAGGGTTGCTTCTAGGCTCTAGGAAATAATGTATGAGAAATTGCATCATCAATAATAAAAATCAAGAGAGTTATAAGGAATCGTTGTTGCTTTCACATAACAGGCATTATCCATGAACATGTCTAAGAGAATTGTCTGAAACACAGAAATAAAATCAGGCTTACTTATATGGCCTGATGACAGATATGAATAGTGTGGCTTGTTAGTTTTGAAAGAAATAAAAAATATAAGTCTACTCTTTTCTACATAAAATTTGTGAGAGCACTGACATTGTACAGAGTTCACAAGATTGTGTCCAATGTCTGTAGAAACTGAGATACTGGTAAGAGGCATTGCTATACATTGTAGGGTTCTGTGTTGTCTCCTGGTGTTTGACTCGTGCAGGGCAGCAGGCTGGCCACCTGTAGCCCATGGTCCTCTCCTCCTGCGGGCGCTCAGCACAGGGCTCCAGGAAGAAACTACCGTTGCCTTTCAGGGTTGTGCTTCCAAATCTGGATTTCTAAATCAAGTCTAGAAATGAAGTCCAATAACAAATGTGTACCATTTTCCAATGTTATAATTAGGGAAGGCAAGTGTGATTAAATTTGTGCAGTGCCTTATATTTCATACATATTGAGCCAATGTATGATGATTTGAAATTAATCAAGGCTTAAATTTCTAAATAAATACATGCATGCTAACTTGCGTTGGTTACATTTCTTTTAATATAAATCTACTTCCTCTCTTAGCTCCAATGTCTTCACTGGCAAAATGGGCACAGTAATATTTAATTTCGTGGGTTATAGTGAAAATAGTGAGATATTTATACTTATTTAGAATTTATATAGCGCCTAGACACCTTTCAAATATTAAGTTACTTAATTTACATACTAACAAGTTGCATAACACTCCCATTTTATGGATGCAGAAACTGAGTTGCTGAGACTTGCTAACTCAGCCAAGCTCACAAACCTAGCAGGAGTAGAGCAACTAGCAAAAAGCTTGGTGAAGACTAAGGCATTGTAAGGGGCTGTGTTCTTGTTCTGCCCATGGCTGATGTCCTAAAGCCCCTCCTTCCATGTGGTTATATCCTCACCTTAAAAAATTAAATGTAAGTACCATCTAAACGTAGGGAAAAACAATAAAAGCCCACATACTTGTTTTAGTTGCATTTCTTAGATTAACTGAGACTCAGCAGCTCAATTTGAAAGCTCACTGTGGGTTTGACTGGAGAAGCCTCAAACAAACAGACTGTTTTTTTGTTTTTTGTTTTTGTTTTTTCTGTTTGGTGTTGTCCATCTCAAAATCCCAGCATGCATCAGGGACTCAGCAGAACAAGGTTCAGGAAGGTTAATAATGGTGACCAGGACTTGTACTCATATCTGTCCAGCTATAAACCTCAGAGTCTTTCCATTAAATCACAATAAATTATGAAAGAGCCAAATGGGTCATTTAGATGCTTTTGACTCTCCAACATGTGGGATTTCTAGAATTCCCACTTGATAAACAGTGTGAACCTATTTATTTTAGATTTTGTTACAGATGCTAAAGCTGCAAAGATGAATGAGATACAATTTTCCAGAGAAGAATTCTCAAATTACATTCTAGTTGGGGGGAAAAATTGTCCATCTGCCTTCTTCACCCCTCCCCACTCGTTCATACCAAAGACATTTACACAGATGACTCAGCCAAGAGCAGCCCCAGATGGGCAGGAAGAGAAGACTTCTAGCAGGTGGGCTCTGGCATTAGTCTGGCTGCCCTAACCTGACTTTCTTGTGTCTAGAATGATCCTAAGTATGCCATATCCAACGAGCATACTTTCCTTATTTTTTCAACTTTCCTTATTTTTTTCCTTATTTTTCAACTTTCCTTATTTTTCAACTTTCCTTATTTTTTTCAACTTTCACTGCACTTTCATTTCCTGAGTGCATTTCAAATCTCAAAGTGGAGCTGCAGGCATGGCCAGAGCCCCCGTGGCCCAGGACTCATTGAGTCCCTATCTTCCTCACAGCTTTCTAGCTCAGGGTTATCCCGATGTAGGTAACTCATGGAAATCAGCAAAATTCTCGTCATACTGGGCCACAAATATCATCTTGTATTTATTTTTTATTGCTGCATAACAATTTACCACAAACTTAAGTGCTATATCTCCCAATTTCCATGAGCGAAGGGCTTAGCACATTTTATTTTAGCTGAATCCTGTTCTTAAATCTCATAGGCTAAAACTAAGGTGTCAGCCAGTGACTTCCTCGTCTGGAGATTCTACTAGGGAAAGATCCACTTCCAAACTTACTCAGATTTTTGCAAGAATTCATTTTCTTTTAGTTGTAGGAGTGAGGCCCCCATGGTCTTTCTAGCTGCTGGCTGAGGACCACTCTAAGCCCCTAAAGGCCATTCTCAGATCTCTGTCATTTGAGCCCCTTCAGCGCAGCAGTGGGGAACCTCCTCATGCCAAATCCCACTCATGGTTCCAGTCTCTCTGACATCCCTTTGTGTGACCAGCCACAGAAATCTCTTTTCTTTCCTAGGGCTCATGTGATTAGATTGGGGCCACCCCGGTAATCTCATATTAAGGCCAACTGTGCACAGAACATATCCTCATCATGAGAGTAACAGGCATTATATTCAGTCCAGGGGATTATGCTGGCCATGTACACCAGGGGAAGGGGAAGAAAATAATGGGGGTTATCTTAGGATTCTGCCTACCACACATCTCTGCCTCAAGATCCTGGCTGCTGTGTCCCACCCTCTGGTAAAACCCCCCAGGGAGTGATGCCACGCTGCATTATGAGAGGAAATTTAAGATCCTTGCCACCTACCCTTGGAACCTGAGATTTGGTGGTCAGCTCCCATGGGTAGCTCAGTCCCTTTAACCTGGTACAGACTGTTCCCAGCTTCCTGCCCTGCCCTGTACTTGTGACATGCCTCACACTGCTCCAGCTTATACAATGACATTCAGGCATATAGCCAGCTAAATACTGCACTGCATGACAAAGGCCTTATTTATATAAATAACACCTTGAAACATACAGTGGAGAGAGTCATGGGTTCTGCCTGTTAAGAGGGGTACTGGGTGGAAGAAGATTCAGCAGATGAGTGACAGTTGTCATGGATTTAACATAGGATTGGAGTTGTATTAGGGGCAGAAAGTTCATGTCAGTGAACAGTCAAGGAAGCCTGAGAGAGCAGGAAACCGTGGTGCAGGGTTAGTTTAGAGGGAGTGGAAAGGAGTAGTTTTGTTTGTTTTTTTTTGAGTTTATGGATCTAATTTATTCCAGTAATACCTTGAGATCCCTATCTTAAGAACAACAAATCTTTATGAAACATTTTATAGTCCTTGTCTCAAAGTTCTTTAGACTGTGGCTATAACCTTGGAGGATGATATTCACAAATAATTGCACTGTGAAAGGAGTATTTGGATTTAAGACTAAGTGATCAGGGGAGAGTTAAAAAAAGACCATGTACATCATTTTCAAATTGGAATTTAACTTGGAAATAAATGTAGTCATTGGTTCTCAAGTAGAGGATAACATGATTTGATGTGTTTTGAGAATAATCATCCTGGGGACAGGGTGGGTTGACTTAAGATGGACCATATAAGAAGCTGCCACAGTAGGCCAATGGGAGGGCAGTAGTTAGGGGATTGAAGAGGAAAAGAATGGTTTAGACTCTAATTGGGGAGGTAAAATTGAGACTGAACATGAAAGCTCTGTGGGTGCAGGCTTAGAACAGGCTGTTAACCGCACATGGCAATTGTACATGCCACATCACATAAATCACCTTAGATTCTTCTGTAAACTTTGCATCTGTCTGTCTGTCTTCTTCAGTGAGCTACATGAACTTTGATGCTTTCATCCTTCAGGTGTCAGACACAATATTTCACCGAGTGAATATTTCACTTCCACATGGATTCATAGCGGAGTGAACACATTTTCGCCTTCATGGGCCCAGCATTACCACCCCTCCCCTCACAGCTAGGCTATCCCAGGATGATTTATGCATCCTGTAATGTGTTACCGATTCCAGATATCTTTTCCCAAGCTCTTCAATGGGGTCATTGTTTAAGAAGCATCTGCTTGTGATTTAGTGACATTTGTCGCACTGTGTCATAAAAATAACACTGATATCTATCAAAAAACTATGTGTTGGAAATATAATCTCTGGTGACATACATCAGAAGAATGGCTAGCCATTGGGAGGGGACAGATTGGAGCCTTCTGGGGTCCCAGAAATGTTCTCTGTCTTTATCCAGTGGCAGTTCCATGGCTCTGTTTACTCCATGAAAAGTCATCAAGCTGTGCCCTTAAAATCCATGTGTTTTACTATACGTGAGTTATGTCTCAATAAAAACAAATATAGGGAAGAAAGAGAAAATAACCATGTGTCATTCCTGAAACTTATCTACAATTCTTACAGGGTGGATTTTATGATCTCCATTATTAAAAATATTGAGGTTCAAGTTTAAGTGACTTCCCCAAAGTCACATGGATAGCCAGAGACAGAGTCAGGATATACGCTCACGTTGTTCTCATTAAAAAGGCTCTACTTTCTCCTTTTTTAACTACAAAACTAAGGATTTGCAAGACTTTTTTCTGCCCTGGATTTGTTTTCCCTTTCTGGAATACAAGGAACTCTGGTTACAGATCGGTCCCTCTACCGTGCATGTTAGACTTATTGTATTCTACTATGGTTGGCTTTGGGGCCACAATGAGGCCACAGACCCTTGCACAGGGGAAAATTATGATCTTAACATCAGTTATTCAAGGGATAAAAAGCTCTCAGGCAGTCCTAGCCAGTGAGATTCAGTGGTTTGGAGGATCATCCAGTAACAAAAAGCTGTGGGTTTGATTTCTGGTCAGGACACTTGCCTGGGTTTTGGGTTTGGTCCCCTGGCTAGGCACTACTGATCCCTGGTCCAGGAGCCTGTGGGAGGCAGCCAGTTGACGCTTCCCTCTCACACTGATGTTTCTCTCTCTCTCTCTAAAAATCAATGCGGGGGAAAAAGCTCTCAGAGAGGAACCAGGAACCAGAAGTGAGGGGCTAAGACTGGGAAGAGTAAACAGCCCTGTCTGTCTCTTGCTGGTTCTCTTAGCTGAGCTCTCCTATAAGGGAGAAGAAGGTGGCCTCTGCCACTTGGGCTAGGAAGACCCTGGAGGGAAAGCCATGGTCTTCAAGTGATTATACCTTATTTCTTATTTTTTAAAATATTTTATTTATTTATTTTCAGAGAGCAGGAAGGGAGGGAGAAAGAGAGGGAGAGGAACATCAATGCGTGGTTGCCTCTAGCGTGCCTACAACTGTGGACCTGGCCTGAAACCCAGGCAGGTGCCCTGACTGGGAATTGAACCAATGACCCTTTGGTTTGCAGGCCAGTGCTCAATCTGAGCCACACCAGCCAGGGAGATTATACCTTATTTCATAAATAAAACTATCTAGTTCATTTCCCCTTTGTGGTCCTCTGGCAGTGGTTCCCTCAGCGTGATGAAATCACATATATATTCCAGAAAACAGATTCCTGAGCCTTGCTTCAGACCTATATAATTAGAATGCCTTGGTCCTTGACCATTGTAACAAGTGTCCCAGAAGTTTCTTCTAATATACACCAAAGTGTAAAAGCTACTGCCCCAGAGTTTAGGACAGCTTCAAATCCACTCTACTCTGGGGATTGCTGCAGACTATACCTTAAAAGGAAAGTAGCTCCTTTCAGAGTTCACAATGAAAATGACTTATTAAGGAAGCCTTGGGAAGCAGTAGAGGGTCTTTGAGGACAAACTCATAAACTCATCATATCAGAGGATTAGGATTTTTTTTCCCCCAAGATACAAAATGTAAAATCCACCATTCTAGAGGTTTAAGTTTGACAAGCACAATGTCATGTAATCACCTACAGTCCAGATATAAAACAGTTTTATCATCCCCCAGATTTCCCTTGCATCCCTTTATAGCCTACCTCTATCCCCACCTCTAGTCTCTGGAAACCACTGACCTGTTTCTGTCCATTTAATTTTACATTTTCCAGAATGAAGATATTCCATCTAACTAGAATAATGTAGCATTTTGAGTCTGGTCTTTTCCACTTCCTTAGCGTAATCCACTTACTAACACATAATTCATGTTGCTGTGTGTTTCAGTAGTTCATTCGCTCTGCTTATTGAGTAGAGTTCCATTATATGGATATAACACAGTCTATATGATGAAACAGGAACTGGCCTGACTTAGCTGTGTGAGGGCAAGAGGTGGTGGGGTGAGGCAGTGACGGGACATGTGATTGAGGGCCCTCAGTTTGGATATGACAGCATGACACTGAACTGCCTCTGTGACAGTAACCTGTAACATCCTTTACATGTGGGCATCTATAAGTAGGAGTAAGATTTATAAAAGGTGGCCGTAGTATGCCAAGATATACTTATAGATTTCCCTCCATTCATTATCATTGATTTTCTTATTTCTAGCCAAATTTGATTTAGAAGACCTTAGTGAAGGAACATGGGAATGCCTGCTTTTACAAAAAGTTGACTTCTCACAGAACGGAGGATGAGTCGAGCACTGAACAGTGGTGACAAGCCCAAGAGTCCGTCTGCTCCTTCCCAGCTCAGAGAACTTGGGTACATGCCGAAATCTGAGTTCACCTCATCTAACTCCTTCCTGCTCTACTTACCTTTCCTAGGTCTTAGAGGTCCAAGTAAGGTAACAGATGCCAGACTCCATGAAAATCCTGAATTTACGCACACACATTAATTACCTTGAGAGGCACGCGTGCATGTGTTGTACCTTCACTACAAGTCTGTGTGGCCCCAAGGCTGTACATCCCCACACAGTAATATTCCAATAATGGTGGGAATTCAAAAACCACTGAAGGAAAGAAAGGAAGAGAATCTCTATAACATCCAATTTAAACTCAAGCTGCTAAATTTGAGAGTCATGTTGCAGTAAATACTTTTCTAAATAATTTCTAGTATGAGAAGGGATCATTTTAATTATAGTGAGTTTGGACAAGTTAAAATCCCTTCATTTTTTCTTTTGTTTAAAACTGTCATATTTGATATATACACTTAAAACCACCAAATTAAATTGTAAGTTGTAACAAATATAAATTCAAAACTAGCTTAAAATGTAAGTATAAAATACCACTTTGTAATAACTGAAGTTTACATATTGCAGTCTTAGTTGAGTCTTCTGATGAATCTGAAATAAAATGAACCCCTTTCAAAATGAAAGATTAGACCGACCATGCTGGAGTCACCATGCTCCCTGGTGAGACGAGAAGAACCCCGCAGTTACTGTGAGGTTAACGTGAGATAACACATAAACCGTGGCTGGGAGAGGGCCTGGCGCCTTGACTGAGGACCTACTGTGGAGAGCCTACCTGGAACACGTTTAGGGTAATAACATTTGGTAAAATAATATCCTTGCCTTCAAGGTACTCACTGTCTAATAGATGTGCATGAGGGGGCATGTAAAAGGATAATTATGATTTCACTAGGCAATGTTTTGAGTGATAGATGATATGAGAGTATGATATGACACAATGATATGAGAATATAGAAGACTGGGCACTGAACCTTGAAATATTGTGAGAAAAATGATTCAGAAAACTTCCTATATGAGCTAATAATATATGGTCTAATTTTTAAAAATTAAGTAGCACTTAGGCAAATGACAACAGCAACAACAGCAAAGAGGAATGATTTCTAGACAAACTGCCCAAGTTCAATACTTTTACTCTACTACTCACTGGATGAATAACCTTGGGCAACCTCCTTAGTCTCTCTTTTCTGTGTCCTGATTTCCTCAGAAACTATTTGGTAGTGTAAACAAGAGCATGAAATAAGTTAATATTTGTGAACTACATGGCAAAGAGTATATACTGTATAAAAACTTAAATAACAATAATTAGGCCAGGGGATCTGCATAAGGTGAGATCTGGAGAAGGGAGGACAGCGTGTATTCGCAGTTGTGCTCAGATGCTTTTTGGCAGGAGAGTAAGGTTTGAGGAGAGAAGCTCGGGGGGTATCTGTCTACTGTTAATAATGGAGAGCCTTGTAGACCTTTCCAAGGAGGTTGGGTTTACTCTGATGATAATGAGAAATAAAGAGAGCATTTTAAATCATGTAGTGAACTAGAAAGACCATAGTCAAGGAACTTAGGGAAGATTCTTTGTGATATTATAACCAATAAAAGCTGCTGGCCTGTACTGGAGAGGTGAGGAAGTATTAAAGATATAGAATCAATAGATCTTCATGTCAGGTGGTTAGAAGTTGAGAAGACTGGGAACTAAGTTTGGTTCCCAAGTATTTGGCTTTTATGTCTCAGAGAATGGAGGAGCTATTCACTAGAGAAGAAACTGGAAGAGAAGGAGACAGAGTGGGCTGTGGCTAAGAATGATATGACATATGGTACCTGTGGTACTATGCCTGGTAGCCCGGGACACACAAGTGGCGATCGCTCACCCTAGAGCCTGAATGGTGGCATTCCTCTGCGTTCACCACAAACAGAGGTGATGGAACTCGTGCTGCATCTAAGCTGAGTGTATGAAACTGAGGGTCAACTACTAGAGTTGTATCCTGGAGGGCTTTGGTTCTGGGAATAAGCCCAAAGCTGAATGAAGCTCCACTCAGAGCAACAAAGCTAAATGAAGCCAAGAAAAAGGAGGGTGAGGGAGAGGAAAAAGCTAAGGGTCCCAGACAGTCTATGAAGGAGCCAGTGCTGGCCACACCCACCAGTCCCTCCTGAGGGTAGCAGGCCCACAAAATTTTTCCGATGAGTCACTGTGATTTGCAATATGATCTCAAGGACAAACAAGCCAGTTACCTGTCCTATATTGATTAGATGGGGCCTGATGCCTGAATCAATAATGTACCACCTGGAAACCAGGAGGTCATTCCTGTTTCTCCACTTCCATCACCATCCTAACACAGCTTGGAAAGAAGGAGGTCACTTAAAACAGCTGATATTAAAAAGTGGCATCGATACCCACTTATGTCGTCTCCTGCAAAGGATAAACAGACCACAGTCAAAGGTACGGTATCTTGAATCGTGCTGGGCTGCGCCACAGGTATCAGGGCCCAGAGAGATTTTCCCACAGTGAAAGAGATGACGCTCCGTCTTACTTCATGTTCCTTGTAGGCTTGCTACCCATCCCATTATTGTCCACTTTTTCAGAAAAAGAAACTGAGGCTCACCATGTAACATTGTTATGAAAACTAAAAAAAAAACCAAACAAACTCATTCATCGAGTGGCTAAAACTCATTGTCTACAGCTAAATTGGATATTTGCCCCTATTCTATAGCGCCTTGTCAATACTTTGATAAATACAATTCAATCAGCAGTCTATGATAAGTTTTATTAAAATGTCAAGAGGCTTACCAGTCAGAATAAAAATGCAGGATAAAAAGCATATTTGTGGATTTTACTAAACCCCACACTGTTGGAATACAATTCCTACTGTTCAACAAATCCAGATTCATTCATCTCTATTCTATTGTGCTAAGAACACAAAGTAATAGGAGGAATAACGTTTTCCTTTTTCTTTGTTCAAGCTTTAAGCTTAAAACTGAACACAGCATGCCACTTTTTGTTCCAAAGCCAGGGGATTTGATAGCTACTGTATATATGCATTTGGCTTCACCTAAAATATTATTCCCCGAATTCGTAACAACTGATGACCCTCCTATGCTAAAAGTTTATTTTCCTGGTTTTCCTTTTCTGCAAAACCCACAAATCATAAAAAATGGTTATTATTATTTTTTTTTCCTTGAAGCCACAACAGTGTCTAATCTCTGGTAAGAAAACATGAAAGGAATGCCAAACAGAGAGAAACGGGTTCTTGCTTTACCCTCCTTTATCCCACACTGAGGCTTTCAGGAGGTAAAAGTTGGCATTATCAAAGGCCTCAAAGGCACACCAGTTGTGGGATGTACATCGAGGAACAAAGTGAAATCTTTCCTGAACAAGCGGTTATCAAATTACAGACCTGTCACCGTGCTTCCCGGGAAGGGTCAGCACCTTCCCCTGTTCCCCACAGACATAGGATGTGTGGCAGGCGGATCGATACTTCAGTTAACTAAACAGCTGGCTAATAACGGAACTGACAGCACGCAAGGGTTGGGCTGACGACAGTGAAATAAAAGTGTGTTTTTATGGACTTTTTTTTCTATTCAACAGCTTGGTGGGTCCTACTTTTACTGTTTTTTTTTCTTTTTCTTTTCCTTTCACTAGATGAGGCTGATAGTGATTCTAAGCTCAAATTTGAAAAAGAAGAGGAGGTGTAACTGCCAGATAAGGATGTGCATGGGAGGTATGAATTCATTATGAATAAAGGAGTGGCCACAGAGGACAGGGAAGCCAACTGATTTATCAGCCTCCTGGGGACCCGATGGCAGAGACCCAAATCAATTGTCATTAACTAATTACTCTTCTCCTTTGTCAAGATAAATTGGCTCATCCAATGTGTTTTCCAAGTGTGTCAGGTGAATTGCATTAAAAGGGATAAACAGCACTCTTTTTCTGTACACTCTGTCGAAAATCTTAACAGCTTAATTGTTGTTCTGCTGATTAGAGAGGCAGCGCTGGGCAGTAATTAAGGGCCAGGTCTGGGACTGCTCAGATTCGAGGTTTCCTCCATCACCAGCTAGTTGGGGGGCCGCCAGCAAGTCCCTCTCTGTGTCTCAGTTTCATTCCCATCAAAATGAGAACAACCATAGAATTGGTGTGAGCATTAAATATGTATATGTTATTATTTTCATATATATCATGTAATACAATTTACAAAGTCATGTCAAGTGTTAGAGGTGGTGACTCGTACATAGTAAGATAGCAAACTTGCAACAATATACTTTTCAATCTTTGTTTGGTTTGTTTTTATTCCCAGTGACTTGGGAGCACCATATAAACAAATGAGCTGCATCATTTTTTTATCTTCTTGGGAGAAATTAGCCCATTTTAAAACTAGTTTATTTGTCTTTTAATTATTCAGTTGTTAGTGTTCTTTTTAAATATTTTAAAATTTATGGTTATTCCGTTGTCTAGCCATTTTCCCTTTTGCTCGCCCCTAGCCCATCTCCCCCTACTCCTGCACTCAATCCCCGCCCACTGTCCTGTCCACGAGTCCTCCGTTCGTGTTCCTTTGCTTGCCCCTTCCACTTCTTCCCCCTGTTATCGCCCCCTCCCCTCTGGTCACTGTCAGTTTGTTCTTTATTTCCAAGGCTGCATCTTTTCCAATGTATATTTTCCAGATTCTTTTGAACATTTATTTAATCAGTGACACCAATAAGTCTAGCACCTCAACTCTGAAGTGGTTTATGGTTAAAGAAGCAGTTTTCTATCCAATAGCGTTTTTAATTGTCACAGAATACTGCAAGGTGATAGCTTTGGAATTTCTGTCATAGGAAGCGGAACTGAAGCTGAGAGAGGTTATGAAACCTGTCCATGTACTTATCCATAGTGATAGATCCAGTGAAGTAAACCGGGTGAAACATTCAGATTCTGTAATCACATCTCAGTTTAAATATTTGCTTTGCCACTTCTTTTCTGTGTGGCAATGAACAACTTGTTTAACTTCCCTGAGCTTCCATCTCTTCATCTGCAAAACAGAGATACCAATCTATCCCTATCTCATAGAGTTGCAGAGAAGAGTAATAGAAATAAAATGAAGCACTTAGTAGCAAACTAGGTATTTGGTAATCATTCAGTAATGTTATTGATACCTGTTTCCTATCCTTGTTGTTATTATCACCATCCTCATATTGTTAATTAGGTAAAGTGCTTAATGGGGCACTATTTTTTAAAGTTATTATTATCACAAAACCTGGTATCTTTCTACTCAATTATTTTCTCTTTACTCCTCCCCCTTCTCCTTTGCTTCTTCCTGCTCATCCTGCTTGGTCCACATGCCACGTGCAATTAACCCATAGACTATGTGAGCAATAGTCCTCTTGTTATAGGTGAAACTTTTGACATTTGGGTCTATGTTATTCAGTCCTCTGTGAATCAGTCCTTTCCAGTGTAACCTCAGTGGCTTATGCTAACAAATAAGAGTTTCTCCATCTGCAATGTAAAACTCCGACACCTGAGCACTGCCTCCTGACACCTCCTCTGTTAGGCAGAAGGAACCTAACACTTAATGAACATCATTCATCATATTAATTGAAGGTCCACAGTGTGTTGACACTGCACCAGGAGCGAAGATTATGATGGTAAACAAAACAAACCTTATATGTTTACTCTGTATATGATGGACCTTATAATTGGTGGGGAGGCCGAATTAATCAAATCGGTATCTGATCACAGCATGGTAAGGGCTCAGAGGGAGGTGATCTAGTGCCAAGAGAACACGTACGAGGCCGGTGTGGATTCCTAGAGAGGTTTCCCTGGGGCTGACTCAGTTGCGTGGGCTCTGACAGGTGGGAAAGAGTGAAGCAGAAGGGTTCAAAGGCCTGGTGGTACGGGGGACATGAAGCCTTTAAGGAACTGTTAAGGGTATGGCAAGAGTGCAGTATCTAAGTCGAGTCCTCTGTTGGCCATGATGGGACTTCGGTATTTATCCTACAAAGAACAGGACACTCGTGGAAGCTGTAAGCATGTGAGGATGGGAGGTGAAAGAATCTAATAAGAAGGGGAGGGGGCAAGTCAAGGAACATGAACAGAGGGCTCGCGGGCATAGACAATGGGATGGGGGTTGACTGTGGGAGCAGGAGAAGGGTGCAGGGCAAGGGAGAGCAATGGGGCAAATGGTAGGACAAGTATAACGGAACAAAAGTCAAATATAAAGAAAGAAAGAAAAAAGTAAAAAATTTGAATTTTGAAAAGATCACTCTGATTGTGATGAACAGGTGAGAGGAGGGTAGGAGTGAGTGCAGGGAGGTAAGTTAGGAAGCTATTGGCTGTGCACAATCATTTCATAAATCCTCACAAAAATGCTGTGAGAGGTACTTATTATTCCAGTTACACAAACGAGGAGCCTGCCTTCCAGAGGCATTAATTCACCTCCTCCAAATGCTAAACCTGATAGATGACAGCTGGAAGAATGGGTTTCTGGAGATGAGAGACTTGGGTTCAAATCCTGCCATAAGGCAGAGCCTATCTGGCCCCATGCCTGGTTTGCATGCCTCAGGATAAGCTCGAACGTGGACAGTGGCTCCTCTCACCAGAAAGGGACACAAGTAGAGTCAAGTCCCTCAGTCTATCATGTGACACACTCACACGTGCAATGCACATATGATTTTACCAGAATAAATTAGTGTATTTTTTAAAGAAAATATATAAATGAAAGTGGCTTAGAGGCAAAGCTGTCCCCCTGGGATGGGGTGGAGTGAGAGGCACAGCCCCGCACCCCCCCACAGCTGATGTGAATGCATGAAGCCCATTTTTCCTGTCCTGGCTGGCTGTGCTTCTCTCCCAGAGGTGCAGCCTCTGTGCCTTTGTGCAGGTTGAACCCTCATCTTGGAAAACCCAGCCTACCATTCCATTGCACTTGTCACCACTCTGGAAAACACCTCCGTATCATTTATCACCATATCTGTTATTATCATATCAATTCCCGTAATCATTGTCCTGAAAAACTTCCGACCTGCCCTCCCCACAGCTCCCACCACAGCCTAAGCCCGACCTCCTCTGTCGTTGATGAGATATTGCTTCAATGATGTTGCACTGTGTCCAGAAAACAAGTACTGAGCTGTGCCTGGGCTCCTCCTGGCTGTTCTGAGGAGTGAGAGAACGGAACGTCACTGCAGCACCATGGCAGGCTGCTATGTCTGCGGAGCAGGGAAGACACATTCATGTGACAGAGATGGATTTGTTGTACTCTTGGAATTGAGGAGAGAGAAGATATTCTGGGTGGCAGCCTGACAAATTCTGTCCTTTTCTGCAGAAACAACATTGTTTCCAACGAGCACCCATCCATGGCCCAGAAGGCTTAGGGGGAAGTGCTCTGGGTCCTTTGCTAGTGAGAAGTTTGTCCTTGGCTTGGGGCATCAGAAACTGTCTGGGGTAAGGCTACAGAAATCCTAAGTTTGAAACGTTCTTAGGGACCATTTAATTACAAATACTCATTATGCAGAGGAGATCGCTGAAATCCAGAGGGTAAAGTGCCTTGCTGAAGGTCACACTACCAGTTGGTAACAGAAGACGGTTTATACTCTGCGCCCCCATATGCCTTCCCCACAACAAGCCAGGAACCTGACACATGCTCTTTCATCCTTCATGAGAGGTCGTGGGTATTTTTTATTACTCACATATTTCACTCTAAGAAACATAAAATTATTGAATCAACATTGATTGCAGGACTGTGCAGGGCACTGGATTCTAGAGGTAGCTTGCTATATAAGCAAGAATACAAGCTTTGGAGCTTGGTGAACTTTGTTTTATATTCCTGGCTTTCCTGCTGGCTGTCCATGGGTGACACTGGGCAACTTATTTGAGCCTTGATTTTCTTTAAAAGCTCTGCTGTCCTCTATTAAATGTGTGTTTGGAGAGAATGTGGATGAAAGGGTCGGAGCTAGGGCTATCAAATTATATGATAATTCATGGACAGAGGAAGATGTGGGTTCTCTCGGGCTGGGTCTACAGCAGGGAATCTTTACATGCAATAACACAGGAGGGGCAGGCTGGTGAGAAACATGTAGAAGAGTGAATAGCAATCCATTGAGGGACCTACCATCAAAACACGAGCCTGAACTGCGCAGGCAGGATCCATCTGACCTGGATGGTCCAGTGCAGTGGGGCATCTGAGGGGCAGGAGGCTCCCGAATACTTAGAGCGGAGGGAGTAGTATAAAAACTTAAGGTGCATCAGGAAGATCAATAGGAAGGTGTATGCAAATAATTTTTTAAAAGATTTTATTTATTTACTTTTTTAGAGAGAGGGGAAGGAGGAAGAGAGGGAGAGAAACATCAGTGTGTGAGAGTACATGGCTGCCTCTCACATGCCCCTGACTGGGGACCTGGCCTGCAACCCAGGAATGTGCCCTGACTGGGAATCGAACAGGTAACCTTTCAGTCTGCAGGCCAGCACTCAGTCCACTGAGCCACACCAGCCAGGGCAAATAATTTGTTAATAATAAATTTTAGTGGCTATGAATGTATGCCCATAGAGTCAAATATACCAAAAATGTCACATTATTTAATTTTTAAAATCAAATGAAACACAACTTTGACCATAATGGTAAACGCAACTTTGATCTCATGAAGCTGATAAAAATCCCAATCTCAAAAAGTATTGAAGTTTGTAGCCCTCAGGGCTTGCAAAGCTCCCAGTAGTCTTACGCAGGGAACAGCCTTTGGGCAGGTCACATTAGCTGTGCTTCAGAAAGGGAGCCGCCTGCAGCCGCGTGACATTTCAGATGCCAGCAATTCTTCTTTCATGTGAAAGGGTGAGGGTGGCCCAGGATACCTGGGACTTGCAGACCCAGACTTTTGCATCCTACCTTCATGGCCTTCTAGAATCTTCTCTTACCTCTTCCTCTCTAATTTCGTCTCTGACTCTTCCTTTCCTTGTACCCCATTACAACTCAACTCTAAAAGACTTCTTAAAAAATAAAATAGCAATAATATCCATCATTTTGTTCTAGTATACATTATACAAGATGCATTCACATACTTTATTTCTTCCCATTAATCAATGGTAAGAAACTCATTCTGGAGTGGTTCCTGGAAGAGAATGATCTAGGTTTATTTGAGCAGAGGGAGGATAATAGCATTAGTCTGGCTCAGAAGAAACAAGTGAGGTTGGCAGGACTGACCTAAGCAGACGCAAACTATGGGATTTCAGTGTGAGCCCTTGACCTTGTAGTGTGCAAGGATGGGATACTGAGTCTTCACTTTAAGGTCCTCCTGCTCTGCACAGCTTTTGATTCTCTGTCTAAACAATGTGTATAATCACCTTAAAGGACTGGTTTTCACAAAAGCCAGGAAGAGTAGGTTTCCCTGGGGTGAGAAAACAAGCAGTTTGGGCCTCTTCCCTAGGATGGGGACAGGAGCAGCCACTGTCAGCTCCGTTCTCTCTGTCCATTTCCCACTTCACAGGAAATGCAATGCAATTAATGTCTCGGTAAATTGTCTTGACACAATAAAGTGCCACAGCTTGGAATTATTTAGTTTTTAAAAATGTGTAATATACACATGACACAAACATTACCACCTTAATCATTTTTAAGTGCACAGTTCAGTGTTCTTATGTATATTTATATTTTTGTGCAAACAATATCCAGAACTTTTTCATCTTGCAAAATGAAAATCTCTACCCATTAAACAACTGCCCTCGCCCTCTCCTCCTAGCCCCCAGCACCCACCATTCTGTTTTCTGTTTCTGTAACTCTGACTGCTGTCGGTATCTTACATAAATGAGATCATAGAATATTAGGCTTACTCTTCTGTGATTGGCTTATTTCACTTAGCATAACGTCTTCAAGGTTGATCCGTGGTGCAGTATGGGTTAGAATTTCTGTTTGTTTTAAGGTTGAATAGTACCCCATTGTATGTATAAACATCTATGGGCACTTGAGGTGCTTGCACAGTTTGGCTATTTTGAATAATGCTATGAATAGTATATGGGTATACGGGTATGAATATGAATACGGGTACAGTAAATAATTTAATTTTAACACATACATGAAAGTCCATTTAGGAGCAGTGTTATCATAACTTGAGACACTCACATTCTAAGGATCAGGTACTCTGTGAAAACCCCAGGGAATGTGTCATGGGGTGACCCTTCAGGGATCACAGCAGGAGACAGGACTGAGGGCATCAGTTACACTCCAGGCCCAGAGGTGTAGCTCAGAACACCTACCTCCCAGGGCTGCTGCGAGGGTTTAAAGGGAGTAACTGAAGAAAAGCACCAGACAGAGAAAAGCTCCGTATCCTTGCAATCCTCTTTCCTTCCCTTGAACTTTTCCCTCTCTGAGTACAGACTGCTGGGGAGGGGACACAGGATCCACGGTTGCTTACAGCGCATCAAGTATTCTGAAAATGATTAGACTGCAGCTTCTGCCTTCTGTATACTCAAAACATTTAAAATACCATTAAACCTCTGCTTTCCCAGCGCTGTGGGTTCCTGCAACCTACAGCTCGCAAAATTTCTGTGTCTGCAGGAGTTCATAATGTACTCCAGGCTCGATGCAGCGCGGCACATGTTTCCACAAAGCGATTATGGGGAAGAATGCGGTGCGGCTAGACTCTTATTTTGAGATGGCAATTTTGCGTGACATTTGTCTCTCCCCTTGATTATGTATTTTTGTTCCCTGGGATCATTTTTCATGGGGATGGAGGGGGTCTGTGAGAGTTCTATAATCTAGTTTATTGAGATTTTTGATCTTTAGATGTTTTTGTCCTACGGGCATCTAGTGTAGCAGAAAAACACAAGCACCCATGTTGCAAGGGGCAAAGAGGAGAGAAGGAAAAGAAAGGGCATTTATTAGTAGACACCATTTATGGAGCACCTCTTATGTCCTTGGGCCTGGGCTGGGGGCCTTACCTCCAGAATCTCTAACCTGTCAATGATGTGCATAACTCGGAAAGGTTAAATTACTTAATTTAGCTTTGGCTGGTGTGGCTCAGTTGCTTGGAGCATCAGCTCATGAACCAAAAGGTCACGGGTTTGATTCCTGGTTGGGTACATGTCTGGGTTGTGCGCTCTCCCCACCAACCCACCCCAGTCAGGGCACGTAGAGGAAGCAACTGGCTGATGGATGATTCTCTCTCACATCAATGTTTTTTCTCTCTCCCCTCCCTCCTTTCCCCTCTTTAAGAATGCCCTTGGTAAGGATAAAAAGGAATTTTTAAAAAATTATTGACTTAGTGACAAATGACACTTAGCAGGTGCTAATGTCAGCACTGGAGCCCAGCCCCGACCTGTTCCTGGGTCTGTGCGCATGTCACTGCATGGTTTTGATAAAGCTGCTAAAAGCCAGGTGCTGTCCAGGCTCAGGAAACACGGAGGGGGCAGTGCTGGTGCCAGAGTTTGCATTCCAGGCAAGACTAAACTTCTCTGTTACACAGGACTCTCCCAGGCAGAAGTGACCTTCACAGGGTAAAGCGTTCTGAGAGCTTAAAGAAGGACACAATCACATCCTTTAGGCTGAGCTGGGCAACTTCCTATGGACCTGAAGAATTTGTAGAAAGAATTGCATTCTTGGGGGAGATTGCTGCTGACCGAAAACACAGAAGTGAAAAAAAAACCTGATACAGGACAGCTGAGACTGAAGCCAGAAAGCTGGTTCTCACAGAAGCCATGGTGAGGACCAAACTTACTCACAGCCTGTGCTTTGCCATGTCTAAAAGAGACACGGGTCCAGGCATCTGTCTTAATGCAGATGCTGCGGCCGCGAGGAATGCGGTTCAGGATCTTGCCCTGGTTGGCTACCCTTCAGTGCGCTGTGTCACATGACTGACAGAGAGCGGGAATTCCAGACGGCAAAAATGACGTAGGCTAAGGAGATAGCTGGGCCCGAAAGGTCCCTTGAAAGAGCTCCTCTTTAGCATTCCAGGCATGGCATCATGCCTAAACGCTGATGGCATTCTTCCGTGTATGGGGTCCAGTTCAGCCTCCTCAGCCTGGCACGGAGCTGCTCTCACAGGTGTCCTTGTAGGCCCGCCTCCTGCTCCCACACGGGGGTGAAGGCGGGTTCCTGATTACCCCAGACTATCTCACACCCCCAGTGCTGGCTGCAGCGTCTTTCCTCCACCTGCATCCGCTCCTCTCTCTCCATCAGTGCAAGGGGCATGTCTAATTCGTTTCTCAAGATGAACTCGAAATTCTCTTCCTTAGTAACAGCTTCCTCCTCTCCTGTGGGCAGAGCTGGGCTAGTTCTTCCCTCCCAAGCACTCCCACTTGCTGTTATGGTTATATTTGTGAAGACTGTTAGAATATGCCACCAGAATTGTGTGTGTACAAGTTGGTCTGCTCCGCCAACAGCATACACCTCCCGTGCTTAGGAAGAGTGTACGGAACAAATGAATGAATGGGTGAGGGAACGGCCGAGTGACTATTCTCCATCCCCACAGCCCGATGCAAAGTCTGCACCAGTGGACAAGTGGGGAGAGGAGGGGATGAGTGAGGTGAGAGTGAAGGAAGGGATAAGAGAGCTCACAGCGGGAAGGGCACCGGATCCCTGCTCTGACCGACATCCTGTGAGGCCAGGCGGACATGGGAAGTGACAGGCAAAGGACACTTTCCTGAGACAGCTGTCATGAACCTGCCTTAGAATTTAGTGAGTACAGATGGTACTCAAACAGCTTTTCAGGGAGAAAAAAAAATCAATTGACCAAAAAAAAAAACCACTTTAAAGAGGATTAAAATCTTAAATGACAGTGTACACCGGTACCATTCGGTTGTGGAGGCTTTCAGCCGCTACCTGGTAGAAATCTGTGATATATGTTTTGTTTATCTTTTTCCCATTTTCCATTTTATATAGAACAGCTTTCTCCAAAGCAGTATCCCCTGTCCAGCACTAGCTTTCAGGCAGCCACCTCCCACCCCTTAGCTGCACAGGAAAATCACATCCCTGCACATTCTAGTAAAGGCAGCCTGGGGAGCAGAAAAAGGCTGCCCTGGCTTTGCATACATCTGGATGCAACTCTAAATTAGGCCACTCAACTAGCCGGAGGATCTTGGACAAGTTTACTCAGTGACTCCTTACCTAGAAATGCCTCCTTATATAGAAAACGAAAAGAAAAGCCTTAGCCATTACCTTTGTGAGTACTGAACACATGGCTTTAAGTGGCTGATCCCTAAGGGAGTGGTGTGAAGGCAGAAGGGAGTATCATCTGGAGGAACAGAACTTGAGTTGCAGTCTCATCATTTTGGAAAGTTTCCATCACTTTTTAAAAGGGTTTTCAGGTTTTTCCACATACACACATACACACAATTATACATAAAGCATCAGGTGCTACAACAGATGCATAAACAGAGGACTGTGCTGCCACAGAGGAGTGTGTGGTTGAACACTGAGTGTGAGAAGAAAGGTGGGCTTCAAGGAGGAGGTTGTGGCTGAGTTCCAGTTTTATCTTCAGTAATAATACCAGAAGGTCCCTAAGAGGAGCTCTCTGCTAGTGGCCTCTCTTAGTTATGCAATTACCAGTTAGAGCCCTAGGCAGTCATTACCCTGGGGAACGACGGCAGTAGAAAATTTTGTGACCTTTGTCATATGGTGCTAGGTGTTGGGGAGATGACATTAATTTTCAAAGATTTCAGAGAATTTAGAGGACAGAGAGACCAAAACCCCAAACTCTGTTTCAGAAACTTAAAAGTAGAAATATCTTAAACAAGATTTGCTAAGGAGAATTCACCAGGAAAGCAAGGGAGTATGGCTGGTGGCCCTGGTTCAGCATGGGGCTCAGGGCTGTAGAAAAGTCCCGGGTCCGGCAGGCTGGGCTGAGCCTGGGGGCTCCCCAGGATTCTGTAACCCTGACTCAGCATCTCGCTTGTGAGAACAGTGGAAGGGCATTGAAGCAAGGCAACTGAAACTGGAAACGTGGAGCTAATGAGGGAGTCCCCCAAACACCAGAAGGGGTCCAGCTCAGTGTGCCAGTCAGGGTCTCGCCAGGAAAGCAGAAACCACCCCAGTCTTAATATGGAGGATTTGTTATGCGATGGAGAACAGAGAAGCCAAGCAGAACACTGTGGGGTGACTCAGAGCAATAGCAGAAACAAGCAAGCGAACAAACCAACACACCAGGAAAAGGAAGTTTGAGATGTTATTTGACCAGAATGCCTTAGGCAGAGGAGAAGAGGGAGAAATACCTCGGCTCCTTAGTTTCTCTTTCTAATCTCCCTCTAGTGTCTCCCATTGGCTGAAGCCATCTAGAAGGCAGCTGACACAGAGGAAACTCCTGTCTGCTGGAAACGGTCCATCTACCCTGTGATTCAGAGCAGAGCAAGGAAAGGGTGAGAATGGGCCTGCCTGCAAACAGGCCAAGACGGGCTCATAGGGGCAAGCTTGGGGCACTGGGCAAGTTCGGGCTGTGCAGAGCCGGTCCTCCGCAGAGACCCTATGGGACAGCAAGAAGGCATGGTGGAAGGGGGCTGATTAGACTGGTTCTCTCTCAGTTTTAATACACCCCAGGGTTCTTGGACAATCCATAGAGGAGAGTGTATTTGAATGTAATTGAAACCAAAGTTAGGAATGAGATCATATACCTTACATAATAATTGTACATACTAATATTGGCTTCTACGTGCCAAGCACTGTATTAAATAAACACTGTATGTAAATTAGGTCACTTCATACTACTACAATCCTGTTAGGGTATATATTATTACCTCATTTTTCAAATAAGGAAACTGACATTTAGCAACTTGTGCAAAAGTCATACAACCAGCAAATAGCAAAGATAGATAGATTTTTAATCTCCGTTCACTCGGAATCCAAAATATACCCTTTATCACTATGGTATTCTGCAAAGAAACTGACGATTGCCCTTTGCATCCCAATTAGAATGCAGCCTGTCTCTTTCCACTATAAGGGAGGGAATGAAGCGCCACAAAGGAGAGAGAAAATCTCATATCACTAATGCGATGTGACATCCCAGAAATCAGTATCAGGACCCTGATAATGTAAAAATATATTTGCAGAATGTATAGCAGTGATAGTTTTAGCTTCTGCAATTGGATAATCTGACGCTCGTCCTGCTTTCCCCACTGCCGGAGGAAGAGGTTTGGTTCCAGGGACTGGGACAGGGGAAATAGGCTGAAACCAACCAGAAGAGTATGTGAGCTGATTATTTTGCAAAATATGTCAGAGATCTGAGCTGTTACAGTGTGAAAGTTCCCCCAGGGATGGTGCAGAAGAGAAGCCCCCTTGCCTTCAGCTCCTCCGAGTAAGTGCTGTGTAAACACAACACATCCAGATGATGGTTATGACAGTGTCCCGTCAGCCTAGGATTAGTGAGGGCTGCCAGGGACCACTGCAGAAACAGATGGAGGTGGCTCCTGGTAATAACAACCCTCAGTGCAACTCCGTGGCAATACCACACACATTATCTTGTTTGAGCCTCTCAATGGCCCTGCACAGGAGGAACAACAGATATTATTATCCCTATTTTCTGAATAAGGAAACAGAGGCCCAGAAAACAGAGGTGATCACTGAAATTCATATTTGCCATCAGCAGAAGAGCTGGAATTATAACTCTAATTTTGAGATACAGGTTTAGATCTTACCGTCCTTGTGCTAAATTGAGGTCATGCGGTTATCCTTTAATGTCTCTTTTATGCCTCTGTGGGTCTCGTGGAGTTGAAATGGCGGTCGTCTAAATGATTGTTCTAACACTAATGTCCTAAACACACATGAATGGTGCTGTGGCAGCAATATATGATTTAGCTTCAGATAATAAGGTTATTCTAGGGAAAGGCCACTTGCCCACAAGGCAGACCATGTGACAACAGGAAGGGGGCTATAGAAGGTAGCAAAGGGGTTTGCACCTCACTCCCCATAAGCCATTTGTTTACAGGATTCAGGCATACCCAGACTTTAAATGTCACTTGGAGAACACATGTGGACTCTTGGGAAACTATTGTTACCTTTGCCTCCCTTTTCAGGCCTCATCGGACCAATTCATGGCCCTGCATCTTTTGAAAAGAGCTTCAACAGGAGGGTGGAGGCAGTCAGAGAAATGGAACAGAAGCTGGTGCTTCAGCTGAGGTGTAAAGAATGTGGAGAAGGTAACCAGGGACTGGGCATGGCTTGGTCCGACATTCCCATTTTTCAGATCTAATTCACTTTAACTCAACATTCATCAAGTGTTTATTTATCAGCTTCTCAGGAAACTGAGACCCAGAGAAGTTAAGATACGTTCACAGAAGGAACCACTGTAAAGGACACATGGACAGAACTAAGGGGGAGGAGGGAGGCTGGGGGGCGAGGGGGGGTGGAAGGGAAGGGAGGAGGGGAGGGGAGAGGATGCAAATAACTGTAATTGAACAAAAATAAAATAAAATAAAAATATGTTCACAGTTACCCAACATGCTCATGGCAGGTCCCCTGACCCTCGGAAGAATAGGATGCCTGGTACATCCCCTCACCCTACTGCCCCCTCTCTTGAAGCAAAGGAGCACTGAGGGGCCTTAATTGCCTTATTTTCCCTGCTGTTAATACTAGGTGTGAAACTTCTAGACACTGAGATCTGTCATATTTCATGTACAGGTGGAATAGTGACTAATGATCTCCATTACAATCATTAAGACTTTCCCTAAAAATTAGCTGATTGAATTTGTCAGGTCTGACTATGGTTTCATGAGCCACAGTGAAATCACAATTTCATTTGACATGAATGGATACTGAAGCAGCTATTTAACCTCAGGCCAGACTAACCTATCTAATCTTGATGCTGGAACAGATTGGAACCTTCACCTTGCAACTCAACCTGAGAGAGCATGTTCTGTGTCAGTGGCAGTGCTTCCAATTTTGAGCACTATTATGCACCAAGTGTTGCATGACTTCTTACCTATGCCATCACATATAACACAACAAAATGAGAAGTGCTATATCTGCTTCACATGTGCAGAAGCTGGGGCCTAGAAATGCTGTTGAATGACGTGTCCATGCTTGTACGGGGAGTTAAGTACAGGGAGTACAATTCATATCAGTTTTGTTCAATCCCAAATCGCATGTTCTTTCCCCTGCACTGGGCTGCCAGAGAAAAAACACTTTGAAAGCAAATAAATAAAAAAGCCGCATCTCACATTTGGGAGGACTTTATGGCATGACTACATGGGGGGGGTGATGGGGTTACTGGGTCTGCCGTCAGAGGGGGTGTCAGGAGCAGAAGCTGGAGCTGAGCTGGAGTAGGACTGGGACCAGGGGACCGAGCATGCCTAGGACGAGGCTCAGGGGTCCTGCCGACATGGGTAGTGCCTAAGGACAAGTCATGAAATCACTGTCGTCAAAGCCATAATACAGTTTTATACCCCTTTAAATTATAAAAATGAAGACACCTTTCAACATTATACAAAGTCATGAAGAAGTAGAGGATCAATAGGATCTCTCTTTTTTTTATCTTTATTGTATTTTTTACATTACCTTTTAGTCCCCTTATACCCCCTCCCCCAAAAATCCCCACACTCTTTCCCATGTCCATGAGTCCTTTTTTCTGCTTTTGCTTAATTCCTGCACCCCTAAACTCCTACCCCCCTAGTTGTCACATAAGCACCCCTATGTTTATTGCAGCATTATTTACAGTCACCCAGATATGGAAGCAAGCCCAAGTCCATCAATAGATGAGTGGATAAAACAACTATTGGACATTTACACAATAGAATACTACTCAGTCATAAAAAAAAAAGAAGAAAATTTTACTCTTTGCGACAGCATGGATGGACCTGGAGAACATTATGCTAAGTGAAATAAGCCAGTCAGAGAACTACAAATACCATATGATCTCACTCATTGTGGAATCAAATGAACAAACTGAACTAGTAAGGATCTCTTATATTTTGCTGCTGAGAATGTAAATTGGCATAACAACTTGGGAAAATACTTTGGCATTACTTCACAATCACCTTAAATTGAATATTCACAATTTCACTCCCAGATCCACCCAAAAGAAACACACTCACACGTTTGACAGCAGACGTGTTCAGGAAGGTTCACAGCAGCACTGCCCATAGAAGCTCACATGTGGATACAAGCCAAATGCCATTCTAACACAAAATAATAAATAAGATATGGCATATGCGGTCTGTCCAGAAGGTATCCAGCCATGCAATATGAAAAATAGAAACATTTATTGAAGAAGATACAACTTATAAGAAACATTGTACCTAGGACAATGACGCCTCAGTCCCCTTCAAAGTAGGCACCTTGGGACCTCACACAGTTCTTCTAGTCACCATTAGCTGCCCCATCTCATATTTTCCTGAATCTCATCAATGGTCTAAAATCTCTTTGCTTTCAAAGGTGATTTTAGTTTTGGGAAAAGCCAGAAGTCGTAGGGTGCCAAATCTGGGCTGTAGTGGGGCTGAGTTACCTGGATGATGTGATGTTTCACAAAAAACTCTGCAGACATGATGCATGAGTGGGCACCTTGTAGTGATGAAGCTGCCCATCACCAGTTGCCCATAGCAGCACTTTTCTAAATTATCCAAATAGTTTTGCAGAGGAATGTTCAAACTTAATGCAAAATTTGATGCAGATTTGTTGCTCTATTGCTCAGTCATTTTGAATGTGATGGCCACACAGTACATGTGCTCACTCAATGGAGTCTACCGCCCCCACTGACTACAGTGAAGTCGTCATTGTTCATGCATGTGTATTCCAGTCCACTCTCCTTGGCTGCCAGGTTACATCAGTGTCGAGCAAACCATTCTTGTTATATTAACAATGGCTGGACTTTTCCCGGACAGACCTCATATTTATATAACAGGATATTATACAGGAGTCAAAAATAATCTATGGTTATGTACAACAATATAGGTTGCCAGAAATATCATATTACAGAGAAAGTAATACCAAAAGATTATATGCTTCATGATATCTTTAAAAAAAAAGTCAAACCAAGTAAAATAAACAAACAAAAAAACTTTATATAAAGGAATTTATGTGATTTTCAGGGTAGTGTTATCTCGGATGGAGGCCCGGCCACCCCCAGCTGACAGCCAGCACTAACCAATTCTGCACCAAGTCGGCACCATTCTGCAGCCCAGTGTTGAGTGAAGCTATCTCAGAGCATCCAGCCAAGCCTGCCCAGACTGCAGGACCCACCCAGGTGAGCCCAGGCAGATTGCTGAACCACCAAAGCATGAACAAATAAGTCATTGATATTTTAAGCCACTGAGTTTTGCAGTCCTTTATTATATGGCATAAGCTAACCAATTTATTTTTCATGTAGGCTGGTGATTTATTTGATGGTAAACAGACAAACAATCAAACAAATGAGATGAGAGCTTATGAACCACTGATGAGAGAATGTACTGTGAACCAGAGGTGACAATTAATCCAATTTTATGCACCTGAGGCTCATTTAAAGACAAACAATAACACAAAACAGAACTCATCTCTTAGCTTGATGAATATATCAGCCTGCAAACCAATCCTTTCATCTAAAATCCTTGCTCCTTGTGGCAGGTTGGTGATTGATAACCCTTCCCCCAATCCTAAATTCATTCTAAGATAAAATTCTCCCTAATGAGCATAAGAGGAATTGAGGTGTGCAGATTCTAAGTCATCTTAATAAAGACTCTTGGATACTCTTCCCTCTTTTGCTCCGCACTCTGGAATGGCCAGGGCTGGAAAGTCTCAGATCCCAATTTTGAGGATGTTGCACCTGCCCTGTTAGCTTGGGTCCCTGGTGGCCTGTGGACTCAGACCCTTCTACTTGCCTTAACTTGAAGTGCTACATGAAAGGGAAATCAATTTATATCTTGTCTTGAGACAGTGTAACCTGTGAATCTTGGTTATAGTGCATTTCAGTTTTTCCTCCAGCTGATAAACTCTTCCGTCCCAATCATACAATAAGCTTCTTGATACAGAATTCTTTTAAAAAATTTGAGTGCCTTTATTGTTTTTTATTGGAAGAATTCAAATAAACATACATATATAAAAAAGGGTAAGCCCTGAGGATACCAAAAGGTTTGGAACATATCGTTCCACATGTTTCAATACATGTAAAATTCTACATACCTGCACTGATGAGGTGATTGTACTCTACACTGGAGTGTGACCTGTGTTGTTTATTTAATAATATATTATGGCTGTCTTTCCACTTCAATACAAGATCTATATCATAGTGCATTTAATGGAGTGTAATATTTTATTTAAAAAACATTCTATATGGCTTTTTTTCAACTTTTCACTGTTTCATAAGAAAAATGTCAGGAACAGTCTTACATTAATTTCTTTTTTGTGCACTTACCCAATTTATTTCCGTAAGATATTTTTTAGGAGATGGATTTCTGAGAGACAGGATATTAAATACTTATGATACATACTTTATCTGGTGAAATGTTTTAAACTAGCAAGGCTTTTCCTTAGTAAGCTTACACTGGCCCTTTACGCTTTGTCTCCCAGTCCCCAGAGCACTCGGTGTTGCAGTCACACTGATTCCAGTGCAGGCATCAAGTCATTTCACAAGTTTATCCATCTTATTTACTCATTAGGTCTTTACTTACTGTGTATACCCCATGCCTGTTCCTTATGTGACACACACACACACACACACACCCCACCACCACCACCACCACCACCACCACCACTACCACCACTGTCTTCTATTGTGAGACAACGTCTTTCTGTTCTTGAAGACCCAGCTCCACGTTTCCTACTCCAAAAAGCCTTTTATTACAACTTCCCTCAGCTTGATCCTATCCCCCTCCTCCCTGCTCCTGTACAATTTTCACCTAGTTTTACCCTGGCACTTCTCATATTCTGCTATGCTACTTCCTGTGCTTACTGATTTAGTTTGCTGTCTAGATAGACTATGTTATGCTGAGAGCAGAATGCATTTGTGTTTGCATTCTTCTCAGAAGGGTGGCTGGAACTTAGTAGGCATTCATGATACAGCACATAGACCTTGGTTTTCTGGGCGAAGTGGCCACCAAGATTTATTCTAGACCCTGTAAATAACCTTTCAGTGTCCGCCAATATCCCACTGGCCATATTAACATTTGTTATGGCACTGGGGTGAGTCTAGGGCTACATGAACAACTCGTCAGAGGTTCTATACAAGACAGGAATTCGCCAGACAGGAATCGAAACCTTAAAGTTTTAAGATCATCATGATCTTGGCCCTAGGCCCCCTAGACATTCCAAGGAAAACTGAGGATTCATGGCTATGTCAAAGCCTTGAATGAATGGCTACCCTGCTGGGACATGAGAATATTGTGTCTTATGGATTAGGAGGGATTTGTTTAAATTATAAGAATGGGATATGAGAATATTGTGTCTTATGGATTAGGAGGGATTTGTTTAAATTATAAGCTATGCCATTCCTTGATGTTGTAGGAGCAGAGTCTATAAGTAGGAGCCACTGCTCTGTAGAAGCCACCGCTCCTCCCTCCATTTACATGGCACAAAAATGAAGCTGAAATAATGGGCCAGATCTTAACCTAAGTGTGATTACTCAGGCTACAGACTGTTGAGTCCGGAAAGAAAACCTGGGAAAATCATGAGTCACCTTCCAGAGGAAGGAAGTGAAGCCTAGAGAGGATAAGAGATTTTTCCAAGGACACATAGTGAGTGAACACCGAACCAGGATTCACTACCCAGTATTTACTATTTTCCAACCTCTGACACCATTTGGCACTTTCTGATAAGGCAGGAAACTTTTGAATTTTCTTTTTTCTCTTCTGAAAAACCAAGTTAAATTTATTCCAAGTACATCATACTGCTTCTGTGGTTCTGTGACAGTGTGGGTGGACTAGAGGGCATTGTGCTGAGTGAAATAAGTCAGACAGAGAAAGACAAATGCCATGTGGTTTCACTTCTATGTAAGCTAAAAAACAAAACAAAACAAAACAAGACTTACAGAAACAGACCAAAGGGATGGTTGCCATAGAGGAGGGAGGTAGAGGGAGGGGTGAAACAAAGGGAATATAGTCAATAGTATTGCACAGATGACAGATGAGTACTAGATTTAGTGGGGTGATCACATCGTAAGGTATAAAATGTCAAATCGCTGTGCTGCACATCTGAAACTAATATAACTAATATAATATTGTATATCAACCTTACTTTAAAAAAGTGGTTCTGGGAAAAGGAGAGTTTAGAGTATTTACATGTTTATATATCAATAGTATCAACAATATCATAAATACCAACAGATATTTCAAACAAGTCAAATTCACTGAAGTTTATTTAATCCTAAAATCTGTGAAGACAATTATTGAAACTTTGATGATCCAGAAAGTTCAATAATGGTTTTTCAATTAATTTCCCAAATGCTTATAATACGCTGGCCACTGTTCTAGGGGGCGTGGACACTAAGAAAAGCAACCTGAAGCATGACGATGTTTCAAAGTCCTCACACTAAATAGCAATTAGTATTGAATCAATGAAGAAGAAAACTGGCAATATGCATGTTCTCATTAGAAACACATGAACCATCTTGCCGAGTGAGTAAATTAATAACTACCAGTGTGTTACAGAACCCACCAGAATTGTCGTTTAACTTGGGGAAATCTTTTAGTATCCTGTGCTTCCACAGAGATGCCTATTATAGAACGTTAGAATTTACAGAATCCTTGAGGTTCATCTAACCAACTACTTATACAACCGGTTAAAAACAAACAAAACTACATCCCTACAATACTCATTTGTCCCAGATCGAAGATGTTATTTAGTATGAGAGATAAGATGAGATCCCAGGTCTTCTGAGTTCACACCGATTCCCTTTTGGTCACACAGTTCTAGATTCTGGGGGTGGACAGACTAAGATGGTCCTAATTATCCCCTCCTCCTGGTAGTCATGTCTTTGTATAATTCTCTCAACTTGAGTGAACAGGCCCTGTTAACCCATAGACTTTGACAAAGTTTATAGAATGCCACTTCCTTGATTCAGTTACATTTTCTATGATTCTCTCCTCAGCAGACCCACTTGCAATTCTACCAAAAATCTGGGTGAACTTGAGGCAGATTGTCCCCTAGTCCAGTCTGTGTATAAGGCAACCCAGCCAACACCTTGATTTTGGCCTTGTGAAAACCTATGCAGAGGACACAGCTAAGCTGTTCCTGGAGTCCTGACCCACAGAAACTATGAGATAATACATGTATGATGTTTGAAGCTGCTACATCTATGGAAGTTTGTTATACAATATATTATACACTAGGTATTCAATAGAGATACCTGGGATTTTAATAAATCAAGATACTAAAGCTATGTAACATGATTACAGTAATACATTAAAAACAACACAGGGGATAAATGGTGATACAAGGAGACTTGACTTGGGTGGTGAACACACAGTACAGTATACAGAAGATGTGTGGTGGATTTGTTCACCTGAAACCTGTATAGTTTTATTAACCAGTGTCACCCCAATACATTCAATAAAAAGAAGAAAATAAATGTGGAAGATCATTTAAAATGCATACATACACACATAAAATTAGGAGACCTTAGTATATTCAGAAACTCAACTTAATCAAGATGGAAAAGTGTGAAATGTCTAACATGACACAGCCTGGACTGAGTATGTTTCTAGGCTCTGTCTGCTGGTCTGCAGTCCTAACAGTAATAGAGACATTTTCTGCATGAAGGGGACTGAAGCTCAATTTCTTCATATATAGGTAGCATTTGCACATATAGAAAAAAAAAAAACCCACTTCTGGCCAAGATGGAGGCATAGGTAGACACACTGTGCCTCCTCGAACAACCAAAAGAAGGACAGTAACAATTTTAAAACCAAAAACAACCAGAACTGACAGAAAATTGAACTGTATGGAAGTCCAACAACCAAGAAGTTAAAGAAGACACATTCATCCAGACCGGTAGGAGGGGTTAGCCTCACAGGAGAGTTCCTTGGAGAGACCCACAGGGTCCTAGAAAATACACAATCCCACCCACCTGGGAATCAGCACAGAAGAGTCCACTTTGCTTGTGAGTAGTGGGGGAAGTGACTGAAAGCCAGCAGAGAGCAGAGCAAGCACCATTGTCCCCTCGCAGACCCCTTCCCCACAGACAGCAACACAATGCAATGACGTGGGTTACCCCCCCTGGTGAACATCTAAGGCTCTGCCACTTATATGTAACAGGCATGAGGAGAAAAAAATGGCCCAAGAAATGTTAAAGAGATTTGTCTAAGAAAAAGAAGATAAAAAATGGGAACAGTACAATGACAGAAAACTCACAGTTGTTAACAATCACACCCAAAACAAAAGCAAAAGCAAAAGCAAACTAAGCAAACAACTAGAACAGGAACAGAACCACAGAAATGGAGATCACATGGAGGGTTATCAGTGGGGTAGTGGGAGGGGGAGAGAGGGGAAAAGGTACAGAGAATAAGTAGCATAAACAGTAGGTAGAAAATAGATGGGAGTGGTTAAGAATAGTATAGGAGATGTAGAAACCAAAGAACTTATATGTATGACCCATGGACACAAACTAAAGGAGGGGAATGTGGGTGAGGGGGTGGTGCGGGGCAGAGGGGAATAAAGGGGGGGGGAATGGGACAACTGTAATAGCATAATCAATAAAATATATTAAAAATAAAATTTTAAAATGACATCAGTAATTTATATTTTTATGATGCTTTGTCATTTTCAAAATGTTTTCATGACTGTGGTTCCAAGTGACCCTCCCAACCAACACTGTTAAGTAGGATTTGACTCAACACACTTTGCTAGAACATGACCAGTGAAATAGATATTATTATTAACTCCATTTTATATATAAAAAAATTTTAAAGGAGTTTCACAGAGGTTACTTGGCTTGCCCAAAGCGACTTGCTAATAAATATTTCAGTTTAGATTTGAATCTATTGGACAATGAGATTGTTAAATCCACTGTTGTGGTTGGCCAGAAAAACCTAGAAGTCAGGAAAATTAATTTCTCTTGTGAGTCTAAATGGTATAACCAGATCCTGACACTCTTCAAAATTAAATGCTTTTCTATATTACCACAGCATATTGTTCTTTTGTCTGCTGTACAGTACCCAGTATAAAATGACATGCACTATATTTAGTTAACTATCTTTCTCTGTGAAACTTGAGTTTCTGAGGGCAAGGACCAAGTCCTTCATGTGTTCCCATTACAGATGACACTTATATGGCACTTTCTGGTTCTCTTCTGATTCTCTGCCTTGTATATAGATGGCATCAAGGCCGAAGCAGGCAGTTTCTCTAGCTCTAGTGGGTAGTTCACAATCTATGCCCCTCCCGCTGTTAGACTTTGCTCTGACCTGACAGCACCAGCTCCTACTCAGAATTCTGAGTTCAAAGCTAAGGACTCCCCTCCCTGAGTTTTCCTACTTTTCAGCAGCAGTGAGGAAGCCCTTTTCTACCTCCTTATTGACCCTTCTCAATAACTAGGTGTCCCTGTTCTTTTAATCACTACAAAAACGAACATCTCTCCATTCCTCATGAATTACATGGGTCTTTATCCAGCTGGTGGAACTGAGATGGAAGTGGTCTGACAGCAGGCACCTCCTCACATGCGATTTTAAGTAATATGGGTCTTACGGCTATCACACAGGGGGAACTCAGAGGTTGTGCCTTCAGCCATTCGAACTGCGCATCTCACACCAGAGCTATCTCCCCCTGATAATGTTCATCTCTCTGCTTTCCATTCGATTCCCGTTTTCTTCTGATCTCATACCTCTATCTAGTCCCTAAAGTTTTGTTGTTTTTTGCCATAATCCACTGAGATCTGCAACTCATCTCTAGTGTAATTTACTTTTACTTTTTATCTCTGAGTTTTTCACTCACCTGTTCAATTCTACTAAAAAATTCAAACAATTTTGGCTTTTTTAATTAGGAAACTATTTTTAGAGCAATTTTAGGTTCATAGAAAATTGAACAGAAAGCACAGAGGGTTCCTATACACCTTCTGTCCCCACAAATGCACAGCCCCCTCCCCCCACTATAGACATCCTGCACCACAGCGGTGCATTTGCTACAATCCATGAACCCACACTGATACAGCATTATCACCCAAAGTCCACAATTTGCATGAGGGTCCATTTCTGGGTTTGAAAAAGTTTACGATGACATGTTCCCCCACTGTAGCATCATACGGGGTAGTTCACCATGCAAAAGCCTTCTGTGCTCTGCCTCTTTATCCCGCCTCCGCACTAACTCCTGGCAACCACTGATCTTTGCACTGTCTCCATAGTTTTGTCTTTTTCAGAATGTCATATGGTTGGAATCTCACTTTATATAGCTTCGTCAGATTGGCTGTTTTCACTTAACTATATGCATTTAATATTCTTCCTTGTCTTTTATGACTTGGTAGGTCATTTCATATTAACATTGTATAATATTCCATTGTTTGAATGTATCACAACTTGTTAGTTTACCTACTGAAGGCCATCTTGGTTACTTCGGAGTTTTGGCATTCATGAATAAAGACTTAAAGATGGGACAGAGGCCTGACACCCTTCTGGTTACTTTTACATGGGCAATCGTAGTTCTCAGAACTACTTAGGATGGTGACTGTTTAGACCTAAGGCTCAGAGAAGTTAGGTAATGTGCCCCAACTCACCAAGTCGGTGAATATGATTGTCAGGACTCAAACTACATATTTTTTAACATAAAGTTCACAACCCAATCTCCTGCCCAGGAATGCCATACATCCTACTCCTCTACCCTCCCTGCTTGCCCATGGTACACATTGCTGGTTGAGTAGAGCATACTTTCTTGTGAAGCTTAATTCAATATGAGCTGCCAAGATTAATCAATTATGGTTGGCATACAAGATGAAACTAGTGACATTCTTGTTATAAAACGATGTCATCTATCTCCTAGAGCATACATATTCACCTTTTGACCACATTTTGGCTGACATCAATGAGGTATAAATTTTATTATGATTAATATAATGCCCTAATTCAAGAAGAAGCCATATATCGTTATGATTCTTATACTAACATTTTGATACATTAGTAACAATGTCTTAATTCTGTTAAATTATTGAAATGCCATCTTTAACAACCTTATTCACCTCTGTCTCCATGCTTAGCAACAGATGGAATACTCTAACATCTGGTCTTTGTTTTCTTTTTCTTTCTTTTTTAAAAATATATTTTATTGATTATGCTATTACAGTTGCCCCATTTTCCCCCCTTTATTCCCCTCTGCCATGCCTACCCCCTCCCACCCACATCCCCCCCTCCTTTAGTTTGTGTCCATGGGTCATACATATAAGTTCTTTGGTTTCTACATTTCCTATACTATTCTTAACCTCCCCTGTCTATTTTCTACCTACCATTTATGCTACTTATGCTCTGTAGCTTTCCCCCTCTCCCTCCCTTCCACTCCCCCCTGCTGATAACCCTCCACATGATCTCCATTTCTGTGATTCTCTTCCTGTTCTAGTTGTTTGCTTAGTTTGCTTTTGCTTTTGTTTTAGGTGTGGTTGTTAACAACTGTGAATTTGCTGTTATTTTACTGTTCACTTTTTTTTATCTTCTTTTTCTTAGATAAATCCCTTTAAAATTTCATATAATAAGGGCTTGATGATGATGAACTCCTTGAACTTGACATTATCTGAGAAACACTATATTTGCCCTTCCATTCTAAATGAAAGTTTTGCTGGATAGAGTATTCTTGGATGTAGGTCCTTGCCTTTCATGACTTGGTATACTTCTTTCCAGCCCCTTCTTGCCTGAAAGGTCTCTTTTGAGAAATCAGATGACTGTCTTATGGGAAGTCCTTTGTAGGTAACTGTCCCCCTTTCTCTTGCTGCTTCTAAGATTCTCTCCTTATTTTTAATCTTGGGTAATGTAATTATGATGTGCCTTGGTGTGTTCCTCCTTGGGTCCAACTTCTTTGGGACTCTCTGAGCTTCCTGAACTTCCTGCAAGTCTATTTCCTTTGCCAGATTGGGGAAGTTCTCCTTCATTATTTGTTCAAATAAGTTTTCAATGTGTTACTCTTCCTCTTCTCCTTCTGGTACCCCTATAATTTGGATGTTGGAAAGTTTAAAGATGTCCTGGAGGTTTCTAAGCCTCTCCTCACTTTTTTGAATTCTTGTTTCTTTATTCTTTTCTGGTTGAATGTTTCTTTCTTCCTTCTGGTCCACACCACTGATTTGAGTCCCGGTTTCCTTCCCATCACTATTGGTTCCCTGTACATTTTCCTTTATTTCACTCAGTGTATCCTTTATTTTTTCATCTGAGACCAAATTCAACCAATTCTGTGAGCATCCTGATTACCAGTGTTTTGAACTGTGCATCTGATAGGTTGGTTATCTCTTCGTGGCTTAGTTGTTTTGTTTCTGAGTTTTGATCTCCTCTTTCATTTGGACCATTTCTTTTTTTTTCTCAGCACGCCTGTTACGTATAAGGGGCAGAGCCTTAGGTGTTCACCAGGGTGGGGTAACCCACGTCCTTTCATTGTGATGCTGTCTGTGGGGGAGGGGTCTGAGACAGAACAATGGTGCTTGCTCTGCTCTCTGCTGGCTTTCAGTCACTTCCCTCACTACCCACAAGCAAATTGGGCCCTTCTGTGCTGATTCCCAGGTGGGTGGGCTTGTGTATGTTCTGGGACCCTGTGGGTCTCTCCAAGGAACTCTCCTGTGAGGCTGGGAGTTTCTCCCACTGCTGCCTCAACCCCCACAGGTGTTTGTAATCAGTGATTCGAGGCTTTATTTCCCTGGGCTGGAGCCCTGGGTTGCTCGGTTTGTCTCACTCCCCAGCTGTTCCTTTATCTGCACAGGAATGTGGGCCTGCCAATCCACCACACAGCCTTACTGGGTCTGCCAGCGACCGTCTTGCCTGGAGTCCTCTCTGCCCCTCTTCTGGTCTCTGCCCCTCCTACCGGTCTGGATGAATGTGTCTTCTTTAACTCCTTGGTTGTCGGACTTCCATACAGTTCGATTTTCTGTCAGTTCTGGTTATTTTTGGTTTTTAAATTGTTGTTGACCTTCTTTCAGTTGTTCGAGGAGGCACAGTGTGTCTACCTATGCCTCCATCTTGGCTGAAAGTCCTCAAATTTTATTATTTGATATTCAACATAACAAATTAGAATTTATGTTCCTTAAGGGCTAGAAGAGTACATTTTTATTTCTGCCATTTCTCCTTTTTATAAAATATTATATGTAATACCATGCTTTCAACAAAGTGTTATCAGTAAAAGTCTTGGACTGAAGGATGAGCTGTCTTCTCTCTCTGAAATATCAGTGAGGTTTACGGGGTTGAGGACCATTTACAGACATGAGCTAATTATGTCACAATATTAATGTTAAAATATGTATTATATAAAATATCTATTTATATTTATATATTAATATGACTATATGTACACATACATTTATGGATGTGTGTATAAAATCCTAATGCATTCTCCACAATCCACATAGTTGCTAAAATTTTGCCCAGCTGCACTTCAGTAGATGTAATCTCAAATAGAGTACAGCTGTGTAACTGTGCAGCTAGAAAAATCTGTAATGAATCTTTTGTGTCATTTTTGTGAACATATTTCTTCATATTATATGCAGGGAGTATATTTCTTAATTTTCCAGTCAATTAAAATGTGCTTTGATAAAGAGTAAAATAGAGTCAGCATTATCTCTGAGGACAAATACACATTCCCTCATGTAAGTCTATTTAAACGCTGGTTTGATTAACATCAAATTCTCAGAAGGTACATTTAGGAGAGAAACAGGCAGGGTTATCAGACTAGGAATTCTTGTCCAAAAGGATCAGTCCCTGTTTTACTTCAACCATCTATCTTTGTAGTTGGTAATGTTTTCATACCTTTACAATGTTTTATAAATAAAATCCTTTTGAAATCTTTTCAAAAGATGCTTAATAGAATAGTGAAACCAACATTTTTTCCCCCACCAACTGTTCATAGTAACTGGGAACGGTTTGCAGAGAAATAGGAAAATAGCTTCCCTTCAAGCTTGCTCAGTAGGGATAAATGGTTAGGTTCAATTTTTTTCATCACTGCGTTTCATTTGAACACAAACCCTTCCTTCCCCAAACGTGCCTTTCATAACCGTGAGCCAAGGCTGATGATACAAAGAGCAGCAAACCAAAGAAGAACAGTGAGGCACCGTTTCAGGTTACAGAGAGTGTACAACAAAGAAAGAGGCTGGATTCAGAGTCTGAAAACCTGAGATCAAATTTTTATCATCGTGTAGTAATTGGGTCCTTCGGAAAGACACTTAAACACCACTACGATTTTCCTGTTTATAAAATGGGAAGAATTAAATCTCTCCTGCTTGTTTCCATAGGCTTATACGTAGAATAAGGAGCCTTACTGTTATTATCACTGTTAACTTTTTTGAGTGCTTCCTGTAAATAAAAATTAAATAGAATGTAGGTTGTATGTATTAGGGGTCCATTACTACTTATAACTCTCCTATGGTATGTTCTATCTTCATTTTATGTTTGAGGAAACAGAGGGATAGGGGAGTTAACAGACTCGTTCAGGCTGCAGGTAAATAAATGCTACAGCAGAATTCAAATCCATGCAAATACAGAGTCTGTGCAGTTAACCACTACACAGTACCACTTCCCATGATCACATATATACATACACTTAGGAAATCATAAACCACTAAGGAAATGCATATTACTATTTTCCATTTAACTGGGAACTTAAAATGAGTTAAAATACTTAGCTACTTAGCAAGAGCTTTGTAAATGATGCCCAAAACATCAATGTAAATCCTGATTTGTGTCATACCTCACAAGAAGAGAGTTTGCTTTACTAGTCTCATACCTGCAAAGTTAGAGACAGGTGTATAGCACCATCTTCTTACCTCGTCTGTATCCCTATTGTTCCTTTACCCTCCCGACAACATGCACATTATGCTGATTTGTGTCCTAGCTTAGAAACCAACTTAAAAAAACCTCTCTTATTTATTTTACAAACATTTATTGAACATCTGCTATGACTCAATTCACTGTCCAGTCTGTATTTCATGCATACAAAAGCTCTCCATGCAAGACGATAAAATAAATCAGTTGTTATAAAGTCAAGAGTCTATGGAAGTCCAGAGGAAGGGCCAAGAACCTTGAGGAAAGTATTAGATTTCTCTAGGAAGAGAAGATGGTAAGAGTATTCCAGATGGTGTACTAGTTCATGAAAAACTAAGAAGGCCAAGAAGATGGGGTGTATCGAAGCTGAGGGTGTATTTGATGGACTTAGGTCTGAGGTCATCAGGTGTGGGCCAGTGTCACTGGGAAGTGAGCTGCATGGAGGAATGTGATGGGGGAGATACCTGGGCTCAGTGAGGCTGAAAAAGACCAGCCCACCTAGCCAGAATTCTAGTGCCCTTACCTAATTACTTGAAGTATCCTGTTAAACATCATCAGGAGGAAGCCGGGGGTGACCCTGAAATAAGCAGTCACAACAGGCCTATGGAATCAGCTTGTGTTTTGAAATTGCAGCACTTTGTCCAACTTGTCTCCACTGTTCACTCAAGACCGTGGTTGAGAGGTACTACCTTTTAACTCTGAGTACTTTGAGAATATTTGCATAATGGATATGGTCAAAGTTCCTTTGCTGATTATGAAATAACCCTTTCTTTATCAAAAACTGATCCTTCGCTTGGTCAGAGGTTTAGGTTGCCTATGGTCTCAACTTTCATTTCATTGATGATCCTACCAAATCTCATGCTGACATGCCTAAAACATTGGGGCTGGGCTTTAGATGAATGCTCTGCTTGAGGGTTCCCATAGTCTGACAGTCTATAGTTTGAGGAGAGAACCCAAGGTAAACTTGGCTGGAGGGGCACATTTGAAGTCCAGCTTGCTCTAGCCTAGCAGCAGCAGCTTGGCAGGGCTAATAGGAGCAATAATTCACACTTGCCTGTAAGCTGATATAACTAGAATCCACAGGCTGAGAAAATATATCAAGGTAGAGGGAGTTAACTTTAATCTCATTCTCTTCTTCATAATCTCGTAAGTATTCCACACGTTGAGGGAAGTCACTCCTCAATAAGAGAAGAAAAGAAAGGATCCCAATAATTATGCCAAGTATTATGCAGAAACTTTTCCATGAAAGGCTTCATTTAATCCTCAGATCTCGGGGAAATATTATAATCTCACTTTATGGATGAAATTATGAATCTCTGCGAGGCCGAGGGGATTGCTCGGTGTCAGAGAAGGCCTCCCAATCCAGCACATGCCGTGCTCCACCCTGAGCCCACAAACACACTCTCGTACAGTTAGTAACTTAAGTGAAATGCGTTTTAACTATCTTGAACCAAATCTCTGTGATATGGTTTCAGATATATTTGTTATGCCTGCTTAGCCCTTTCACATTTAAACGTGGACAATTCTATTCGATGATAAGGTCTGAGTAGCTTTTACGTGCCATGTATCATGCTGATACGGAAGCTGCCTATCAAGGGGCACAAAGTTGGATGGGAACCAGTTTTGTCCCTGATTCTTTGTTTATTTAGTCAACATGTATTGATCACCTTTGTGCCAGGCTCTTAACTGGTTCTTGGAGAACAGTAGTAAGTGATACAGCTATAACTGCTGGAATTATTTATAGTCCGATGAAGTTCATTCACTTCGGAGGTGGTAATTCTATAACGCTAAACCTTCAGTTGGTGGGACATGCTTCTTTAATTCTGGTTAAATGGAGGGATTTTTTACTGGAACATACACACTTTTTCATCTGGGCACTAAGATCACATGTTTATAAGACATTTATAATAAGATGAAAGATGGAAAAAGAAAAACAAAATCTAGATTTGATGCTCTAATCAAATGTCTTTCAAAATCTAGTAATCAATCTGAATAAGTAATGTTCAAGAACTATACAAGGGGCAAAAGTAGGTTTACATTTGATTTTATAGAAAATAATACAATAATAAATAAATAATAATACAAGAATAAACTGTGTTTCACTTAAAACTGTAACCTACTTTTGTCCCAACTTGTATTTAGAAAACATTTTTTTTTAAGATTTTATTTATTTATTTTTAGACAGAAGGCAAGGGGGGGAGAAAGAGGGAGAGAAACATCAATGTGTGGTTGCCTCTCACATGGCCCTCATTGGGGACCTGGCCTGCAACCCAGGCATGTGGCCTGACTGGGAATCGAACCGGTGACTCTTTGGTTCCCAGCCCGCACTCAATCCACTGAGTTACACCAGCCAGGGCAAGAAAACATTTTCAGTAAGGATGTAGTCAACAATACTAATACTTAAAGAGTATTTCCTACAGAGGAAAACCACACCAAAGCTGTAGTCAGTGATTAACTATAGGATACTTTTTAAATTTTTATTTTTTAAATTATGTTACTATTTATGCTATGACAGTTGTCCCAATTTTTCTCCCTTTGTCCCCCTCCACCCAGCCCTCTACTCCCTCAGGCAATCCCCACCCCACCCCACATATATGCATGGGTCATGCATATATGTTCTTTGGCCACTCTGTTCCCTATTCTGTACTTTACATCCCTATGGCTATTCTGTGACTACCAATTTGTACTTCTCAATCCCTTCACCTTTTTCACCCATCTGCCCAACTCCCCTCCCATCTAGCAACCATCAAAACATTCTTTGTATCTGTTTCTGTTCTGCTTGTTTATTTTTTTTTAGATTCAGTTGTTGATAGATATGTATTTATTGCCATTTTAATTGTTCCTCCCCCTCCCCCTCCTCCTCCCCCCTCCTCCTCATTCTCCCCCCTCCTCCTCTTCCTTATTGCCATTTTATTGTTCCTCCCCTTCTCCCCTCCTCTCCCTCCTCCTCCCCCTCCCCCGCTCCTCCTCCCTCTTACAGAAGACCCTTTACCATTTCATTTAATACTGGTTCAGTGATCATAAACTCCTGTAGCTTTTTCTCATCTGGGAAGTTCTTTATCTGTCCTCTGATTCTTAATGATAGCATACAAATCCCGGAAGCACAGAGAGTCTAAAACAAGATGAACCCAAAGAGGTCCACAACAAGACACATCATAATTAAAATGCCAAAAGTTAAATACAAAGAGAGATTCTTAAAAGCAGCAAGAGAAAAGCAGTTAGTTACCTACAAGTGAGCTCCCATAAGGCTGTCAGCTGATTTCTCAAAAAAAAAACTTTGCAGGCTTCAAGGTGATGAATAACAAGGCCCTACAACCGATATTACTCTACCCAGCAAAACCATAGAATACTTCACTCTCTGTTTCTGCTGGAAAGATTCTGAAAACATCATTGAGAAAATAGGACCATGACAATGAGGGATTAGCGCCCATCCAAATTAAAAATAATTTAAAAAATCTAACAGAGCTAGTACTGGCATAGAGAGACAACACTGAATTTATCATCTGTTTACAAAGAGAGACTGGTGTAAGAGTGTGTAAGATAGCTTTTGATATAAAGTGACAGCAAATTTATTCAATAAGCACATAACGTAAATGTTTTTCCTATGAAACCATACAATATATTTTCCATCCATACATTATACTGACCTAGGTAAAAAAATAATTATGGGAAGGCTCCTAATATATTTAGAGTAAATTTTTCTAAGAGGAAAAGGTAGAGGTGCAGCTTACAGATTACTTTCAGAGACTGATGATAAATTTCCTGGAGTTGTCTACCTACTATAAAAATTAATGGAAATTGTTATCTTGTCTCTTTAGAATTACAGAGCCATTTAAAAAAAGTCAGTGGTGATGGGAGTATTACCTGGGAAGGGTCACAAGAAAACTTTCTGCTATGATAGAAATGTTCTGTACCTTGATAGGGCTGGAAGTTACATGGGAGCATGCATTTGTGAAAAATAATGAGACTATGCATATAAGCTCTATGCAAATTACACTCCAATAAAAATACAAGTAAAAAATTAAAAAGGGAACCTAGTAAAGGGAAATAAATCTTGCTAATTTCTTAAGACCCTTGCTTGTACCTATTTAGATCTTCGGTCTCACACTCTGTGGAGGTGACTCAAGACAACATTACACTGTCTCTTACTCTGAACAATGACCTGACATCCATGCCATGGCCATATCCTACTGTTGAGATGGAAGAACAGTGGTATGACTGCCTGCATGTGTGCACATTTGTTTGTTAGCATTGTGTATATCATGTGCGTGTGTCCCATTCCTTCTTTCAGCCCCAGTTTCTCCATCTACAGAAAGGGAACATTAACATTTTCTCTATCTTCCTCATAGACTTGTGGTTTGGTTCAGTGATACCACGCATTTGACAGAACTTCAAAAACTCTTAGCACTAATTAGCTGTGTGTGTTCAAATCCCCCCCATTCAAAATGGTATATGCACAGGACATATAAGTAGAGATGCAAGATCCACAGGGTTGTCTAATAACTTTTCTCCCCACAAAATTCCCAGGGTTTGCATTTCTCAGCTAATGCCATTTCTGGGTGCTTCATCCTTTTTCAGAATCAGTCAGAAGGAGGTGCATACTTACTAAGTGTATATTTACTAAATATGTATTTACTGAATGCCTACAATGTGCTATTTCCTGTGGAGACTCTAGAGATATGGATCTAATTTTTTTTCAGGGTTGGCAATGTAGCTGGTTCCTGATAAAACTAGGCTAAAGGCCAACCCTACCGAGATGAACTATGTGGCCATTTCCCTCAGACTCCATGTTGTCTTCTGTACTAAGCCTGTGCATCCAACCCCAGTGAGCAGAATGAGTTCCTCACATATGGAGATTGAAAAAATTACATTCCTCCTCCAAGGCTGATTTCAGTCTGCTGAAAGGGTGGAGTCAATGCTTTGTAAGCAAATAAAGCCTGGGGGTCGTGCCCTAATGATTCAGCAGTGATTGAGTTGCTAGGGTGTGGAAAGTTGAGATTGGAATATTATTCCCTATGTCAACTTTTCCTTCATGAAGATTTTTCTGTAAAGGAATTGCTTTTCAAACCTTTACAGAAACCACATGTATTTTAATTCAAGACTTGAGAGTGTAGTGAACCTACTCTTTAGAGTAATTAGAAGGGAGTAAAATAACGATTGAAAATATCAAAGGGAGGCAACATAAAGAGCGAGCAGCAGTGTGTGTGTTGTGATAAAGTCTAGGCAGAGGTAAAGGAAACAGGAGCACCTGTGAACCAAGAAACACCTGTGAAGACCTAGGTCAGAAAGGCTAAGAACATACTTAGACTAGAACTTCTCAGTAGCTGAGCTCAAAACACAACCCTAGGTTCCTGAAGTGTGTCCAGTTACTTACCACTCAGGACTTTTCCATCTTAAGAATCATAGTGCTTAGGTGTTTTGGAATAACTACAAGAAGAGACACTCAAATGTTCTTCTAGTCATAAAAACAAAAGACATATTTGTGTGGAGGGAACACATAGAAACAGATGCCTCTTGCTTTGCATCCTGTCCACAAAACAAATGTAAAGGGCTTCCCCAGAAACCGCAGGGGAACAAAACCCTGAACCCTTTCACGAGGTAGTAAATGAAAATTAATTGCACAGAAAGCTGTTACTTCTAATTTAGAATGCATAAAATATCAGGAGTGCTATTTATATTGAGTGTTCTGCCATTACTGTTTTATTTTACTAAACATAAAGCCTTTCATAGGTTTTACTCCTGACTTCCTTCTCACTAACTCTTTTTTTTTTCATACCTCAAGTTCTTGTAATATGAACCATCATTCCACGGTGTTTTTCAGAAACCTAAGCATAATGGTTGCATGGTAGCATAAAAATACACAGTTGTTGTTGCAGAAGCAGGAATCATGTGTTGTGATGAACATGAAAGGAACTGCAGCTTATAAGCTCCCTGGGCCTCCTTTTTTTCATCTTCCAAGTTTGTGCATGCTAGGAAAGTTACTAAACACTCTTCCCCTGGTAACTTCCCAGTCTCTGGTAACATTACTCAAAGCCCTAAGCACAAGGAAACAACTTCAGGAGCAAAGACCTCCAATTCTTTTATAGTAAGTTATGAAAATTAAGTTTGTATCTAGAAAGTGTGAAATCATTTGGAAAAAACAATTGGTAGAAAAACAGAAAAAAGCAATCATATTTTCATTTCACTCCATTTACTCTCTTTTTAAAAAAAAAATTACCCAGTTCTGAATTCCTTAGCAAGACATTCAGGCCCTCTATGGCATGGCTCTAAACTGTCTTTCCTACGCACCTCTTCCACTCACCCTGCAACAACTGCCTCATCTGTCCCATTAATAGGCTGAGCGTTGCCCCCACCACGTACTTGCTTATCATTTACTCCCATTCAGGAAAGCCTTCCATTGTCTCCTATAAAAAACATGTCCCCTTCCTTCACGGTTGGAGCTCAAACACCCACTTTCTTGGACCTTTCTAATTAGAAACAGACTTCCTTCTCTATTCTCTGGGCATTTTATCTATCTTGGAAGCCTACTAATGTTGAAATACATATTTCATTCATTTTTATAATAAAGTTAACATATATCTGAGTTTATTCTCCTTAGATTGAGAACTCCTTGGGAGCAAAAATTAGGTCTTATTCATACTGACACCTCACACAAATGGTTAGTAAAATGGTTTCATAATGTCCTAAAAAGAGTATCAGAGTAAGGGTCAAGAATTTGGGGTTCAGTTTTAAGCCCTTTAACAAGTAAGCATATTGCCATAGACAAGTATTTAAACTCTATTAATTTCTATCATCCTGTGAAATATGGGAATAAAAACATCTACTTCACATGAATAATTAAATGCTAAAAGGCTTTTATAATTCTAAAAACTATATTACTTCAAGAATGAATGTTATTAATGTTGTTCTTATAATTTTATTATTATGGTGGTAACTCAATGACTATTAAATGTATATTAAAGAATGAAAAGGCAAAAGCAAGTAGATAATAAATGTCATATTTGAATTCAGTTATAACAGAATGGAATGACTATATACTTTTTTCTCTTTCCCAAAACTCTTTTAAAATAAAATTACAGGAATTTTTAGTAGTTAAAAAAGCAACATAACAAAGAGAATAAAGAGAAGACAAGAGCAGATAAGGGATTTCTATAGACTTTTTGAAATTTTAAATAGCTGGGGAACTGGTAAATGGCATAGGTGAGCTGGGGTCATAACAACTTCTCAGCCCGGGGAGGCACGTGCCATGGTGAATTAAGAAGACCTCCCCAAGGAGCCCAAGAAAGACTGATAGCTTGTAGAAACTGGAAAGGTGTCAATGAAGAGAGGAATGAGAATGAGGGTGTGGTAAAATAGTGTGCAAAGCAATTACTCTTCATGGGGCCTTCTGTCTTCGGTACTCCTGTGAGGAGGGACTATTTCCTCTCCCTCTTCCTTCTCCTCCATCCTTCCACCCCCAGGAAACCAGGGGTTTATCCTCTAGGGAAGGGAACACTGGAGCCTCTGGACTCCTGCACACCAGGAACAAGGGAGGATGGAAGTGAGGTGGGGGACCAGAAATGTAGGGAGATAAAACAAGAGTCTATACGTTGAATAGTAGAGCACCCAGCTTCCTTCTGTTTACTCTTCTAAATGCAAGGAACAAAATGTGTCTCTCCAAAGTTAGAGGCTGGAGGATTCCTCTCCAGAAAAAAAAAATTAAACCCAGGACTAAAACATACAGATAAAAGCTATGGAGGAGAGCTGTTTGCCCTCTCATCTCCCTGAAGTAAAGCCCAGGAGTCAACAGCTTACCCACTTCCCCTCCTTCCATCCAGAGACTCTTCAATCTGCTTTTTAGTGTCTCATCTTTAAATGTAAGTGAGTATCTACTGAGGGACTGCATTCAACATAAGGAGAGATGATGATAGATAGATAGATAGATAGATAGATAGATAGATAGATAGATAGATAGATAATATGAATGAAACTTTTAAAAAACAGAAGCTGGAGAAAATTTCAAGTAAGAGAAAAGATGATGATGAACAACAATAAAATAATTTAAAAAATGAAAAGATGATGATGAATTCTTGAAACGAGTATAAAATATATAACTAAAGAAAAATATTTCTAAAAATTAAAACTATCAATGTTAAAAAATGAATTTAAAGAAAGGTTTCAAAAATTCTCCCCAAAGTTGAACTAAAAAGCAAATTTGGAAAGCTAAGATAGGAAATAAGGGGATATCTGACATCTAACAAACAGATATTTAGCCAAGATGCGAAGTTTGTTTTCCTGGAAGTAGATAGAAACAGAGATAAACATTTCCTGTTCAGCTGACTGAAAGAGCCACCCACTAATTTAAAAACAAAATACCAACGGTAAATCAGCTCACCGGAAACTTCCCAATTCCTTCCCATACAAATGTAAGGAAAAAAAGTAAAAATCTGCTGAGACCCTCTAATCTTCAAATCTGAGTGTTCTTCTTGTTCCTACAGTGTGAAAAAATAATCAGTTTCCTTACTTTTATTTGTCAATGAAGAGAAATTAATTAGAAGAAAAGTATAGAAGTTGTCACATAAGTGAAGAACACAAGTCTCCAGACCGTGGGCCAGAGTGCCCATGTTCATAAGATAAAGAAACACCCATATCAAGGTCACTGGAAATAAGGACAAGATCCTAAGACTCTCCAGGGAACACAGGTTCCTCTCAGGTGATCAGGAGTCAGAATGGAATCGGACTTTTCAGCAGCAGCAATGAACTCTACAATTCACCAAGCAATGTTTTCAAACTGCTAAAGAAACACAATTTCTATCCTAGTGGTCTACACTCAGACACATTTTCAATCAGATATAAGAATAGAATTAGAATGAATTCCTTATTAGGAAATGATTTAATAGTTATAAGTATCCTCTAGTAATTCAAGGGTGCACTTCAGAAAAAGAAGTAAATTAAAAATAATGTTGCCCTGGCTGGTGTGGTTCAGTGGGTTGAGTGCTGGCCTGAAAACCAAAGGGTCGCCGGTTCGATTCCCAGTCTAGGGCGCATGCCTGGGTTGCTGGTTAGGTCCCCAGTAGGGGGCGCATGGGGGGCAACCACACATTGATGTTTCTCTTCCTCTCTTTCTCCTTCCCTTCTCCTCTCTAAAAGTCAATAAATAAATAAATCTTAAAAAAATAATGTCTATGATGTAGTAGACGGGGTGTTTTTCCCAGGAGCAGGGTGCAGGAAGACTTAGAATGACTGGATGTAATTAGTTGTACTCAAACGGGAAAACAGAGGGCTTCAAAACAGAAGCCTCCATCCAGAAAAAGAAAATCACACATAATTTGATTTTTAAAAATAAATTTGGTAATTGAAAAAGCTATTGAAGTATTTCTGAATAATTGATGAAAATATTGTATTAGTAAAAATAGTATTTTATTAAAATAACATATAAGAAATGAATCATATTATACAACTTGAAATGGCAACAAATAATATTTACTTGCTGTACTAATTTTTTATCAGACTCCTAATTTTAAAAAAAGTTGTGATAACATTAATTTTGAAGAATGAAAACTAATTTTGAAGAAAGCTAAGATCTCATATACTATAACAGAAGTAAAAATGTCTAACATGGATAAATCAAGAAATGATAATATAAACAATTTATTTAGAGATCACACCAATGAAAACAGACAGACAGGCTAATGGTTCAAATCTGTGTGACTTTAGAACTTGGGGGAGAGGTGAGGCAAGGTGTAATTTTTCTTTCATTTTAATCCTCTCATTTTTATTTAATTCTTAAATATTGCCCACATGTCCATGTAGCAATTTTATGATAATAAAAATAAATTCAGAAAAATTAAAATAAAATGTTCCATATTTGAGAAGCAAAAAATATATTGCTTTAAAACTTGGCCATTACACTGGGGTTTCCTTCCACCTGTGCGCACTGCACAAGCAGGGGTTACGTGTACGGAAGCAGTGACTTCACAGGCCAGTGAGCCTTTCTGAGCTTAGATAAATCTTCCACAGTTGGAATCTCTGCGCCCTGAGAAGTAAGTTGGTAAAGGTCTGTGGGATGAAAACCCTATGGTTCTAATTGTTGCCGTTCATACTGGGTGCATGCAAGAACAGTTTCTCCCTTTTGAATTATTTATTTTTATTTTTGGTCAGATAAAAATTAAATGCTCAAGATAGTAAAAAGGTTACAAATCAAAAGCAAAAGCTTGGACGGGGTCCAAGAAAATGCTTGTCCGTGCTTACATTTGGGAAGAAGATGATAAAGGGAGCCAGCTATCCTGAGCGCTTACGACATACCAGGCTTATTCACACAACTCCTTCCCACCTCATAATGGCTTTGTGAGACAATTACCCTCCTCTTTTGAGAGATGAAGAAACTGAGCACCAGAGAGGTTAATAACTTACCTAAATTTGCAAATGGTGGGGTCTGTCTCAGAGCAGTGTCAAAACACTCCCACCTTTCTCAGGACTGTGTTTTTCATCCCATCGTCCCATAGTCCAGTGCTCTCTATCCGGGGCCCAGTGGCCTCAGTGCCGCGTCTCAATGGGCTTCTGATGTGCTGAGATATTGACCTCCTCAGTGCTCAAGGGAGGTGAAGCCCACTTCCTTTACTCAAGTGTTTCGGGTTAGTATCATCATTGTCTATGTACATCATTACTGGAAAAACGTAGAAGTATGGCTCTAAGCGGAACTCAGTCAGTTCTCTTACACTGCAATCTGCAAGATACTATTACAGGAACTTTTCGGAATCACTCTGAAAAAGCATTTTACTGGGCAGATAACTATTAAAATAGAACATTTTCATGTAAGGAGAGCCAAATGTACCAACCATTTTAATACAGTTGTTTTTTCAGACCAGAAAACAGGTCCAGACGAGCCCCATGACCTCAACTGGGGCAGTGAGGGCCCCTAGCTCCTTTTGTTCTCACCTCCACCCCGGGGAAGCAGGACAGCGGGGACTTGGTGGCCCTGGTCTCACGCTGCGGTCTCGCCCTGTCTGCCTCTGACCAGATGGCAGTGGATGGGTGCTGCTTCAACTTCCCCGTGGGACAGGAAGCTTTGGGAGGAGAGGCACCGAGCCTTATTTGTCTTCGTGTGTCCAGCACTAGAAGAGTATCTGGAGCATAGCAGGCAGAAATATTTGTTACATGAATGAGTGGCTCCGTAAAAATCCTATTCATAGGATCCTAGTTCAAGCTCCTTCTCCCAAGCTTGTTAGCTGTCTCACCTCAGGCAAGTCATTTATATTGGCAAATGGGCATTAAAGGTTTTCGGTGAGCATATTACATAATAATAATAATAAACGAATAGCAGCTACTATTTATTGAACATTTACCATGGGCCAGGCAAAGTTATAAGTATTTTGAAAATATTATCTCATTTCACTTAAAATACATTTTATGTTGTAAGTCATTTGCTTGTGACAGTGATGGAGTTCCTTTTCCAATGTACCTCCCACTGCATTAAAACTCAGCCTGTGGTGTTTTTGGCGGCAATCTCTAATGCTCCTTTGGAAGCAGAGGCAAAGCTGCAGATGACTTGGACCAAGTGTAAGAGTTGGAGACCTAATCCTGCCACTCTGTGAAAATGGCATCAGGGAGCAGAAGTGGTAGGGGAGCACATGGCTCTCTCTGCCTTAAGAAAGAGAGGAAATTAGTATTCTCCTAATAGACAGAATGTCACAGAAAAGTTCAACCTTCTTCATAATACTGTAATTAGTATTTCATATACTATAATTTTAGTCTTGATGAGATAAGCACTTTCTGAAGAAATTTCAATATCTATATTGCTCATATAGGCAAAAAAAAAGGCAATTTAAAATGACACATTTTAATACATAATAGCTGCCCCAACCTTTTGATGTAGCAGCATGAATATCAAATTCTCTGGGAGAGAATGAGGTTTGAGGTGCCTGCCAGGGGTTGGTGCCTTTATAATGAACACAAGAAGAGTCTGCTGAATGGAGCCAACCTCCGCCTCCTGGGTCTTTTGCTATCAGGCTTGTGAGAAAGTTCCCTTCAGCTAATCTTGTAGTTCAAGCAGACTCAATCCCAGGACATGCTAGGAACCTAGTGGCTTCTCCTGGTGCTGGGCATTATGCTTTACAGACTATGTCACAAATCCTCATTCTATGGCTGAGAAAACCAGTGCTCAAAAGGATGAACTTGCTCCTAAATAGGTAAAACCAGTAGGCATTTGAACTCAGATCTACCTAATTACGCCTGCTCTGAACAGTGCCATAGGCTGCCTCCCTGAAACAGGGTGTTTATCAAAGAATTCTTTGCTGTGTGGTCAGATCCCCTACCTCCACACACAGAAGGTAAATCACTGAGAGGAAAAATAAAAGTGGACACCAGAATTTTTTTATTATATTTAAATAGCACTAGCTCTGGCTGGTGTGGCTCCAGTGGTTTGAGTGCCAGCCTGTGAAACAAAGGGTTGCTGGTTCGATTCCCAGTCAGGGCACATGCCTGGGTTGTGGACCAGGTCCCTAGTTGGCAGTGCATACGAGGCAACCACACATTGATGTTTCTCAATCTCTCTTTCTCTCTCCCTTGTCCTCTCTCTAGAAATAAATAAATAAAGTCTTTAAATAGCACTGATAGTGAGACATATTCCCTGAAAAAACCTTAGCTAGTATGATAGCTAGGGGTTGGAACAAAGAAATGTTATCATTTGGCTTGTTATCTTTTCTGCAACCATTGGGTTAAGACTGCCTGCGGTTATCAGAACAAAAGTTGTTTGTGATTACAAAGGCTCATAAACCTCCTCAATGCATCCCTCCTCTGAAAATGGAAATACAATGAGATTGCTTCGGCATTGTGCTATCTTCCTGTGAGTTTATTTTAACAGATAACTTTGATCATTTTCTAAACAGCTATAAGAGATGTACAGATTAAGGCACCTACTGGGGACTGCAGGTTGGGGGTAATTAAATTGAGTTCCCTCCACTTGGATGGCACTCTTGACCAGTGCTAATGATTATCATCACCGCAGGCACAGTGCAAATGTCACTACTATTATCACTGGTGGTATGAGGAGGAAGAAGAAAAATGAGCAGAGAGGAGAAGTGGAAGGAGGATGAGGGAGAATGTGGGACAAGGATATTTGTGTTAGCTACTACATCTTCTTCATTTGTGTGCCCCAGCGTGTAACACATTCGCTGGCAAATAATTGATCCTCAATCAAGAATGCATGGATAAATTTATGGATGGACGCACGGCTGAAAATTATGAACTACCCACATGTATAATCGGCTAGGGCTGTCATAACAGAATACCACAGACTGGATGGCTTAAACTACAGGAATTTATTTTGTCACAGTCCTGGAAGCTAGAAGTTCAAGATCAAAGTACTGGCAGGGTTGATTTCTCCTGAGCCTCTCTCATTGGTTTGCGGTGGATGCCTTCTTCCTGTGTCCTCACATGGCCTTTCTCTCTGGGCGTATACATCTCTGGTGTCTCTTCCTCTTCTCGTAAGGACACCAGTTCTGGTGAATTAGGGCCACACTGCATGACCTCATTCAACCTTATTTATCTCCTTAAGGGTTCTGTCTCCAAATATAGTCACATTGGTGGTGATAGATTCAACCTATAAATTTTAGGGGAAACAATTCATTGTGTAACATCACATAATTCAATTCTAGTTTGAATGTTATCTTTATTGTGGATTATTTCCCAGTTCTTATAATTATAATTAGAATAATGTTCTATCCTCTGGGCTTCCATAGCATGCATATATATATATATATGCATAGAACTCATCTGTTTGCTCTTTTGAGGGACATACCAGAAAATTCCTAGCAGGTCTCTGCCTTTGGTCTTCCTCTCATTCTGTATAGCTATCTAAGTGAGCTTACTAAAATGCTCATGGAATCAAGTTATTCTTCAGCTGTAACTGTATCAATAAGCTGCTGAAAAGAAGTACAACTTCTCAGATGAGTTTAAATTCTCTGCATAATCTAAGACTCTGCCTATGTAATGAATCTCATCTTCCCAATTGCTTATCATACATTGCCCTCTGCCAGCTTACCACAGGAACCTCTGTCCTTTCAGGTTCTGGCCATAAGCGATGTCATCTGTGCTGCCTGCAGACCCCTGAGCCACATTTCTACCCACCCTACTGTAGCGACCATGGCCATGCACATGCACACACATGTCTTCCTTCCCTAGGGCTAAGGACACCCCCTGACCCCTCCACTCAAATTCCTCTTGTTCCTCCCTTTGTGTTTTAAAATTCCGGTTCTTCTTTAAGATATGCCCTGAATGGAAATCATCATTAGAGGTATCTAGAAACAATCATACACGGTAAAACACTGGCAGAAGCAGTTCCAACTGCTTGGTGATAATCAAGCAGGGTTTTTTTTTCCTTCTTTTTTGCGTAAGAGCAGGCCCCAGTTGGCACCACACCAAGTAAGATAAATTCAGTTGGAAATTCAGTCTTAATGGCTTGAAGAACCAGTGAAGAGAGATTATTGTGATGATGCGAGTGGAAAACTGAAGGAATAAAACCAAGGAAGGAAAAAGCCAAAGGAAGGAAATATTACATTCTGCATGTAAACTCTGACTAAACTTCTAATAGCCCTCTGAACTAGGAAGGCATAGAGTAGATCCCAGCTCCAAAACTAGGTAAAAGAAGCAAACAGAGATTTCATGAATAACAGATAGAAGCTAAGATTTTGAGTTTGAGTTCAGCCAAGTTAAAGTCTAGTAAATAAATAAATAAATGCACTTGAAAGGAACATCACCAGAATCGACAAATTTTACAATATATAAATTACAATGTTTTAGATGCAATATTTGTGGGGGGTAGGCAGAAGGGGCAAGCCAAGTAACCATATCCAGAAAAAAAAAAAAACCCAAAAATATCCTCTTCAAAATGAGCTAAAAATAAAAACATAATAGAAAAATGAAAACTGATAGGATTTGCTGTCAGTAGGTCTATATACTACAGGAAACATTGAAGGGAGTTTTTCTCCAAGACCGAACTGAAATTAAGACTGATGGAAAACTGAGAAAGAAGTGAAGAACACTGGAAATGATAAATACATAGGTGTATCCAAAGTGTTGGCAGCAAAATGGCGCCAGAATGTTATTGGTGATTGGACCTCAGTTCAGCAACCTCAGTACTTGAGTTCTGGCTGAGATAGAATTCAGGGCCAAGACTCAAACTAGAACAGAAAATTTATTTAGAAAGCCACAGAGGTAGAAGAATTCAGCCATAGAAGAAATGAGCTCAGAAAACCAGTTACAGAAGCAAAAGAAGTGCCCTTGGAGTTTAGGAGAGAGAGGCAAAGAAAATGACCCTGGGTGGGGGGCTGCGGGCGGGGTGGAGAGAAGCAGGTGAACTCCATAGACAAAGCAGGGCTAGATCCTCCATCCAGTGCTTTTAAAAGTGGGAATTTTAGGGGAGGTCCCAGAAAAAGATCTTAATAGAACATTCATCAACTTTCCAGGTGTGTCCTTTCAGGGTCTTGGTCTCCACTGATTGGCTGGCACCAGGGTGGGAGGTCATTAGTCAATGCAGCCGGTCCTGATGCCAGCCATGGTTTTGCTTATCTGGTTTTGCTGCTTTTCTGGGCCTGGAGCTGAAACACAACTGAGGCCTAGATGTTATCTACAGGGGTTAATGCATAATGAAGTGGTCATGCAGCAGTCCCACGTGGAAGTCACAGGAGACCACTCTTAGGCTACTTGTTCCTTCTCCAAAGGGATCTACCAGATGACTAGTAACATGCCAGGGGAGATAAGGTCAGGGGAGGTACAAGCTGCATGACCAGCGATATACTAGGGGAGGAAATGTTACCTTGGAGGCCAACTCTTTGTTTTCCCAGTTTTGCCTGTTGCTAAGTACCCAGGGATGTCACCCCAGTGACTTTCTGTAGCTAGCTCATCGTCCTTGCTCTGCTCATGCTTAACTGCCTATCACACAAAGGACTATATTTTCTAAAATACATAATGTTAAGAATATGTTTAAAGAAAAAATAGTAACATTGAGTTATGAAGTTTATAACATACATAGATGCCATACATATGACAACTCTAGCACCCACTAAGATAAAACATATGCTGTGCCCTAAAACAAGTGTCAGTGCAAGACACATCTAAATCTGCAAGAATTTTTGTGAGTTTATTTCAACCAAACTGATGACAATTTCTAGGAAGAAAAATCTCAATGGATTGAGAAAATGCTCCAGAAAATGGCAGTTTTACCATCTATTTTATACAGCAGAATCAAAGGGGAAGACGTAAAGGGGTTACATAAAATCTATTGGCGATGGATTAGAGATGTGGGAGGAAGCAAAGTGGAGAAGTCTCCGGGGTTGGAGAACAAAAAGACACATACTTCTTTTACATCGGTGGCTGTAGGATCGTTAACCGTTGACAATAAACACCATAGCAATAGCAATGAGGAGCTTCGTGGTCTCCTGTTCTAGTGGGAGATTGTGCCCTGAGGAGTCTGGAAAAGGATATATCCAGACATCCCAAAGGTATGTTATTACAGATACCAAAGGACTATAGACAGGCTTTGTTAAGGTGAAGATGGACCTTTGTCAAGAAAGATACTGGCCTAGGACAGGACTACCTGCAATGACTCACTTTTAGCTAGCAAGTTTAAATTTCGGACTATGAGGTTAGTTTAGGTCTAAGTTGGTAAGGCCACCCCATGTAGGTCTCTTCCTGGGCTTGTTAGGTTTAGTATGTGACCCCGCTTTTCATCCATGAATTTACAAGGATTGAAAGCATACAATATATGTTGTCTTAACAAAATTGAATAAGATTAGAAACAAATAACATATCTGGAAAAACTCAAATATTAGGAAATTGAACAACACATTTCCAAATCATCCAAGAGTCAAAGAAAGCAATCACATAGGATTTTAGAAAACAATTAAAGCTGAATCATATTAAAAATACTTCAAGCACTTTTCTGGGCATTGTGTCATTTTAAATAGGCATTGTCTCAGGTCCACAGTCCTGCTTTAGTGAAGTGTTATAGCATCGTGGTTACAAACATGGATGTAGGACTCTGCCTGCCTGAGTTTGAATCCCAGTTCCATCAGTCCCCATCTATATTGTGGTTTGAGGCAAGTTATTTAACCTCTTTGTGCCTCCGTTTTCTCAAGATAAAACAAGGCTGCATTCCAAAGTGTTGCTATGAGAATTAAATAAGTTAATATAGGAAGAATGCTTAGAATAGTGCCTTGGCCACAGTAAGTATTAAATAAAAGTTAGCTACTATCATTTGTCCTCCTTGCAACTTTAGGTCATACGTGAAGAAGGATATTGGTGTCTTAAGCACCTGGCAATAGTAGCTGTCACATAATAGGGCCTTGCTAAATATTTATCTATAAATGACTGTCATGTCTTCTTTATGGAGTCCTTACCAGGGCTCTGGAATTGTGCTGATCAATTTACATGCCTTCTTTCACTGACTTCTCACAACCTAAGTGATGATTACTCTTATCATTTCCATTTTACAAATGGCAAAGCTGGGCAGAGAGTTCAGGGGTTCATTTGCAGTCAAACACAATGCAAGTGACAGACTGAGCATCATACTTCAGTCTTTAGACTTCAAAGTTCATGCTCTTTCTCCCTTTCAAGTGACAAAAAATGGGCCTAAGATTATGACTCACTCAAATCCTTACCATACTGAGAAGTTTTTTAAATTAAAAACTCCAGCCAAGTTTATGATGATATGGGCGAATCTCCTCTTTCTAGTAGAGTGCCTTGTCTCAAATAACTGAGTCCACACCACATGGGAACCAAGAGCAACCTATGAAAGCTCAGCCTCAGACTCCCTCTCCGCCTAACCGCACTCCTATTTAAGGGAAAACTTGTCATACGGCTTCTTCCCAAAGTCCCAAGTGAAAAGTGGGGACAACATCTCCATGTTTGATGAAGCCGGTACAGGAACTACTTTTTCAGCCAAAGCCCAGAGAGAAGAAGAGGAAGATATACTTTCTCTTTTCCTGCCTGCCACGCACTGGGGCAGAAAGAGGCAGCATTTATTTTACCTCCTTTATAACATGCCTTCCTCTGATCACGGGTGGAAAGGATGTTCACTGTGGTAAACTCCAGCTGAGTCCTCCACAGACAACTTTTGTTATGTTAAAGAAACAAAACAATTTTGAAAATCTCTCACAAAGCTTAGCAAAATCCTTGTTTGCACATCTGAGGCTGAAATTTTGCTCATTCTCCCCATTTTCTTCATTTTTTTTTCTTTTAGCAATCTTCCATTATGAGTCTCAAATTTTGTCTAGGAAAATTGATGTCTCTCTTTTACCAGGGCAAATAACATGCATTCAGTAGGTAAAAGAGCGCTATAATAATTTTAAAAATACTTTTCCTAGTACAGAAGCTTGGTATAGGTACCAAATGAATGTAATAAAACATTATACATACACCACTTAAGTTTCAAAAAATTGTAAATTAAAAAAATCAGTAGCATTTTATACATCTTGAATAATAATGATCATTACAAAAGAAATTTTTATTTTATCATTCATTTACATTTAAATATCTTATTTCAGGATCTACATTTACTACAAGGCAACTCAAATTTTAACTTTTTTTGCTGGATATTTGCATCCAATGGAACAACTTTGTGGATGTATGTGTTATGGGTGTGTATGTGCGCATGTGTGTGTACACAAATGTCCCGTCCTCTGTACAAATATTCAATGATTTTTGGCTTACAAGTTATACTTTTCAAATTATTTTATTTTCCTTAATTAGGATGTGAGTTACTCATAAATCATGTCCATTATTGGAGATACTGTTTAAAAGTATAATAAAAGCAATAATTTATCATTTCCTTTCAGTGTATGCTAGGTACTATGATATATGCACACATGTATTTCTTCTCTTTGTCAGCTGACAGGGCCCAGAAGAAATAATATCCTGGTAGCAATGAACAAAACTAGCACCTACTTCTTGGTTTCTAGTACCATTCACTAATGAAAGGAACTGGGGATCTTCAGAGGAGTAGCTGATTCTAGGACTGGGGCTGGACCAGAAAGTAAAAATTGCTCAAAGAAACAAACTACACTCACACACACATGCACACACACACACAACCATATAAACCCCAAAGCTGAGTATGTAAAAGGGTCACAGAAGCCATCTGAAAGAATTATCAATGGTCAAAGCTGAACAGTCCATCCATACTGATATAAATACATGATTGAGTAAAAAACAATGAGAGATCATAGATAAATCTTCCACACAAAGAATCCCAAATAAATTGTGTAGATACTCCTCTCTTAAAGAGGTAGAACATAATTCCTCACTCTTTAAGTATAAACTACACATAGTGACTTTGTTTTAAAGAATAAAACATAAAAAAGGGGAGAAAAATTGGAACTTTACAAAGATGAAACCTGGAAAACACTCTCTCAAGCCACATGATCGGGACTAACATCGACAGTGATAAGTTGTATTGACAGTGAGTGTCCTTGATTAGAGATGATGTGAATGGTACTTTGTTTATGTGGTCTTCCTCCCCAAAGTACGTTAACCTAGTCTAATCATAAAAAAATAAATGGAACATCATATAAATCCCATTGGAGGGACTTTCTCCAAAATGCTTGACCAGTAATCCTCAAAACTGTCAAGGTGGTCAACAGCAAGGAGTCTGAGAAACTGTCACAACCAAGAGAAGCCCGAGGAGACATGCCTTCGAGATGTGAGGGTGTTCTGGATGGGGTCCTGTGACAGAAAAAGGACATTAGGGAAGAACTGAGGAAATCTCAATAAGGAATGAATGTCAGTTAAAAATAATATATCAAGATTGGTTTAGGAATTGTGACAAATATACCATAGTGATGTAAGATGTTAATTGTGGGAAAATCTGGGAGTGGAAGGGTGGGGAATACAAGAAATCTGTGTCATCTTTGCAATGATTCTGTAAAAATAAAAGTGTTATAAAAATGAAAAAAGATTTAAAACATGCACCTCCTCTATTACTAAATATACCATTCATCTTTATAAGGTTCAGCACATTTCCATTCTTAGAATGCAGAATTTCCTGCTCCATTCATCATTCATTTATTGAGAGGCATGCTGTAGAGAAAAAATAACATATTTGACTGGGGATTGGGTCCATGTACTTGGTGACTCTTCCTTAGGTAACTGTGGCCCCACGAATCATTCAAGTTATATAGAAATTGAGAGAAACTCAAGAGTGTTAGATCAGTTTAGATCCGGTAAGACACAGCACTGCCAAGAGAACAGGGGCTGTGCCATGCAAGTCAGGTCATGCTCATGCTTTTGACATGCCCCTTGCTTGCTGAGCTCTGTCCCCGTGCTGTTCTAGCCCATCGTTGTATGTGCATATGTGTGCTTTCCCCGCCTTTCACCCCACACCCATCACTGGGAGGGCAGGAGCCTAAGCACGGCTGTCAAAGCCGCTGCTGCAGTTTTTGTTCATAGTTCAGTCATGAATTGTACAATATGCCATTGTTTTTAAAAGTGCCAAATTAATGTATTGCTACCCAAGCGAATGCTTCCATCTCATCTTGATATGCACAAAGAGTGAACTATGTTACTATGTGCATTGGCTTCTCCATGGAAAAATATAAATAGTATTTTTTACTAATAAGATTTGAGAAGTAGTAAGCTTTCTTATTTTTATTTCTTGTTTTCCATGGTGATATTTACTGACATTTACCTTTTATTTAATATTGCACATAAGTACAAGAAAGTACAGTGTAGGATGTCGGAAAGGACAGCAAACATTTAGAAAAGATTGTACTTTTCAGTGGCCCAGAGTTGGGCTCTTTAATGCCTATGCCTCTTCTTTCAACTTTTATGCAGTACCAATGGACAGAACATAGATCATGTTGTATTCCCTACTCTTCAGCCCATGTGGAGTGATCTGAAATATAAAGTCACAATACCACCTATTTTTACTTAAACACATGGAAATACATTGCTTTTACTAATGTGATACTTTTTCTGAGTTTATTCTGTTTGCCATGCAAAGATGAATTTCCAGGGTTTGATTTTCTGCATTTTGGCCTCCCTAAACACTTCCTTACAGTTATCAGGAACCCGACTTCCAGAGTGCAATCAGAAATGGAATCAAGGCTGGCTGTTGAACAGTGGCATGCTGACTCACATCCTGACTCCAGGGGCCACCTTGAGTTTTGTTTTCCCCTCTGCAGGTCAATTTTATAGTTTAAACAGATCGAGTATCTGGCAGGGAAAGCCGCCCTTGCAACTCACTCAGTGTGTTTCAGACATTTTTCTACAGGTTACTCTAAACTATAGCTGTGGAGGGAGGGAGGGTTGTAGTTGGGGTTAAACTCATGATTATCTGGATTATCTGGACTTCGGAGAGTTGGGAAGCCTGGGGTTAGCTCTTGCCATACGGTCCTGGCTGATGGCACACACAAGGACAGAGGAAAATGAATTCAAGACTGATCGCAAACATCAGGAGTTCCCTAAACACCGTGTCACAACCTTGTTTTTTGTACAAATCCTCTGCTTAGCTAGTTGTCTCATTAGCTCTTTTGAGGGACTGAGAGGGAGAGAAAGAAGAGAAGAGAAGGGACAAGAAGTGGGGGGAAGAAATCCTTGGAGATTACTGCAGGTGTTACACATCAAGGTAAATCCTTTGAATTTCTGACTAACTTGACATAATCATGACTTGTCTGTCATCAATAAACAACAGAAGAGAAAAAGCAATGCATAGAAGCTGAAGAAGGGGGAAACAGATACCTATAGGGTTCGTCATGTAACAGATACAACGCTGTATATAAGTTGGCCCTTCACCCCCATCACTACACTATAGAACTATTATTTCTATTTAATCAATGAGGGCAATAAAGTGCAAGGTTCCAAAGTAATTTTCCTAGAGTCTTATCATTAACAAGTGGTGTAAGCCAGGATTCAAACCCCAATTTGTCTACTATCACATGATAACATATTTTCAAGCTCTAAATTCATTATTTGGGACTACATTTAAACATAAATAAAAAATTCTTTGTTACCATTTTAATAATACTCTTTGTAGTGACTCTAAGCACGTGGAACATTCAGAACACTTGAGGCTCAAACCTAGGAATTCTTCTCAGCAGAACACTTGAGACTAGGTTAACTCAGATGGTAAGACAAACATCAGATGGCCAGCAGGGAAGAGGACTCTTAAAAAACTTTTACAGGAGTTGAGGCCATTGCTGCCCTCTTTCTTGGTCTGTGGGCTAATTTCACTTGGACCAAAATTAATACTTTATCTTTTCTTCCTCCCCTCCTGCTTCCTTTCTTTTCTCTTCTCCCCTTCTCTTTTTCACTTTTTAAAGGCCATACAACTAGGAGAGGCAGAACAGGTTCACAAGATTTTTATGCTAAGCAAATACATACACAATCAACCATTTTTAATAACATACAAACCCACTACTTAAATAGTTTAACTAATGAAGATATATCATGAGTTCCTTAAAGTTTAGCAGAAGTCCACAAAGACAGGACACTAGCCTGGATAGTAATAGTAACTACCCAAACTTATTTGACCACCTACACATATATTTTTATTTAACTTAGTATTCATGGAACATATGACTGGACTAGTCTCCTCTACAACGCACTTTGGAAAATGCTGCTTTAAATCTAAGGATCCGCTTCTGTTCGGTGGAGATTCGTACCAACCATAAGTGGAGGGGCAGCATGGGGGTGAGAGGAAGGGCTTCGCCAGCTGTGTAGAGATGTTACGAAACAGAGTGGCAGCACAATTTGCACTTGTTACAGAAATTTAGCACTTTGGGAGCCCTCCTGATTATTATTATTCCATTTCATCTTCACAATGACTTGATAAAGAAGGAAAGTAACTGTATTGCTTCGTCCTCGACTAACAACTACCATGTATTGAGTGTTTATTATATGCTAGGTACTTAATAAATTGCCTTGCCTTTCAAACAATAGCCTTTAAATCTCACTATGATCTAGTATGCTAATGCAGAAAAAAAGCTAGAAAAGTACAGTGACTTCTCACATTTAGCAAGTGACTGAGCTACAACTGGAGCCCAATTCTGAACCTTTTCCAGTATTTCTGCTCCCATCCTCACTCCAGTAGGACAACTGAAGATTTGAGGCTTACAAAAGCATTAGGACATGTTCAAAGTCAAAAAGTTGTACACACTTAATAGGAAAGAGGTTTTCCCCTTGACTTTAGCTCCAATCCAATTACTACAAGCACACCTCATAATATGATTTTCTTTTTTACCTTCCACCCCTGCCCCAGTGAGGAATCTCATAAAAGTATAGTTGACCTTTTAACAGGTAAAACATTGAGTACAATTAAGGGGTATGAAGAAGAAAAGTCTCATAGTTAGAAAATAGTTCCACTATGATTCCAGTCTAACATGGTGTCAGGGAATGTGTTAGTCTAGGGGTTGGAAGACCCAGGCTCTGGTCCGGGTTCTCTTCTATAATATGTGATATAATCTCAGTTTTCTCATCGGTATAAAGGGGAGAATAACTCACAGGGGGATGGTCAAATATTAGAAGGGGCATTATTAATAAGGCATTATTGACTGAGTGGGATTTTGAGGGTTTGGACTGCTGAAATAACATGAGCATGTTGATTTGGAGTGACTCAAACGTTTCTAGAGCCAGGAGTTACACAAAAATGATTTTCCTAGAGCTCCTACCCACGTGAGGGGTGGCCCTGTCTAAATAATAGAATGAGTCTGTATTATCCCGGCCTTGGACCAGTTAGTCAGATGTTCTGAGAAGTCTTAGTTTCTCCTTTCATAAATAAATATGTTTATAAAATACAAAAGTACTTGCCAGTATTCTTTTTAGAAATAAATAAACTAGGTTATATACACATAAAATAATAGAATACACATTTCTTTAATACTTTCTAATGTCCATATTACACATTTTTCAAAACCTACTGCAAAATAAATGTAAGGCACAAAGATACTTTTAAGATAGTAAACCTAAGGTTTATGAACTTTAACTGTCTGGACCAAGAAAGCTGTAAACAGGTGTAGCTGGCATTTGAGCTTCGATGTGACTGATGTCAAAGCCCGCGTTTCGTTCTTGTCATCACATATTGCTTGACACATAGTAGGTGAGGAAGAAATTCAAACTCTTCTCCCTTCTCCTTCTCTTTAGTAAAACTTCTTTCCAATAGCTATTTTTCCTGGATATGCATCTGTATTTAGGAATATTAACCAGTATATCTATACATGGTCAAATCCTGTGTGCATTTGCCTTTTTAGAATGGATGGTGGGAGTCCCGAAAACTGAATTATGTCAGGATGTCTTACCAAACACACAGGTGTTAAGACAGCCTTGACCAGCCTATTGAGACCTTTACAACTACCCTGTAACTCAACCTTAAATACCTACAAGGAGCCTGGGAATTATATAGAATATGCAAATCAAAACTCTTATGAAAAACCACACTGTCTTCCTTTGTACTGATTTCACTGCTGATGATTATGGCAGTTGTATGTCTGAGAGCTCCAGAAAAACCTCCCAGCACCTCATGGAAATGTGTGGCTTATAACATGAGATGGGAAGAAATCCAAAGTGGACATAATACATGCTATTACTTTCCTTTTCCCTTCCCCTTCTATATAAACTTGGGAGAGATTGTCAATTTATTTCTGGGAGTCAAAAGAATTTATTTATCATTTTTACCTTTGTTTAACTCTCCTTTTACCTATTTAAGTCTGCTTCACAAGTGAAATTAATAATAAGAGCTAAATTTTAATAATTCCTAATGAAGAGAGTGAGTTTATGGGCTTAATCAGAGGTTTTCTCTGGTGCAGGTCTTGGGGCCAGGATTCCATGTAGTGAGGTCTTTGAAGCTCTAGTTTTGATATTCCCAGCATGCATCATCCCCTGGCCCCATAGAGCTCCCTTAGAAGTCTACAGAGGGATGGGGCATGCAGGCACAATTGCACACTGAGAGGATTAGGCTTCTATATTCAATTATTTTGTCCAAGTGGGGTGTACTTGAATGGGAAGAACAAAGCCTATCTTCACTCTAACACATCATCCCTTCTCTATGTTGAGCAATATTGGAACATTACTTGCCACAGCTCCAGGCAAACCGCTCATCATGGAGGGATGTTGATGATTAAATAACTTTTTTTCAGGCCTCATAGTCCTGAGTTTATATGAACACATTAGGCTGGGCTGAGGTGGAAGTAGATCCAAGTTAAAGCACGTTGTATGCTGAGTATACAGGTCCTGCGGTCTGTTACTGCTGTGTGGCATTGGGCAAATCTCTCAACGTTTCTTGCTATTAGTTTATGTATATATTTATCAAATGAATATACCTCATGTACCCCTTGAAGTAATTCTTAGCATTAAATAAGAACACACAGGTAAATATCTTATGCCTAGTGCCTTATAGGCACTCACTGCACTATGGTTTCCTTTCGCAGCATAGAAAGGAAATATTGACAAATGTTCTAGCTCTATTTTTATTGCTCTTTCAATTTAGGAGTATCCTTGATTCTACAAGTGGTGCCAACCTGTGGGAAACAGAGTCCAGGGATTCCTGTGCACGCATTCTTTCAGCAAGGAGGCTGCCATGCCCGTGCAAGACTGCAGCCAGAGCAGGAGCTGTGTTTACAGGAAACTTGGAGTTCTGTTTGATGGAAACAAGCAGTAATGTGATCTTTCAGAGAAAAGCAATATTAATACAGGGAGATCCTAATATAACATGATGTGAAATTGCTAACATAATAAAGCTATATGACATTTCTGTCTCAGTGAGAGTTCTCTCTGGGAGCCAAACTGCTAAGGAAAAGGATGCAGGTTAAGTGAATGTATGAGGCTTCCCCTTCATCTCTAAGTAAGTGGTTCAGTACAGAGGATGGCGATGTCTTCCCACTAAAGGTGCCCTATCAAATCCTGGCTCTTCTTTTCAGCCAAGAGACCGAGCAAGATAGGAAGAAATATCACCTACAAACTCAGGATGTTGCATTGCACCTCTGTGAGAAGCAGTGGAGTACAGTGGCAAACAGTATAGCTTCTGAAGCTGAATCGCCAAGTTCAAATCCTAGCTCTGCCACTTGGAAGCCATGGTGATTTTTGGCAAGTCTTTAACTTCCCACAGCCCCAGTTTCCTTGTCTGTAAATTTGGAAAAGATAATAATACCCAATCTGTGGGGTTGCTGTGAACTTAATGCAGTAAAGTGTTTTGAACAGAGCTTGATACATTGCAAGTGTTCAATAAATATTCGCAATTATGTTGGAAACGTGTTAGTTACCTGCTAACCCTTTATGTAATAATAAAATTTGGTTTGACAAATTGGGCATAATTTTTTTTGCATTAACCCACATAGGAGTATCTGATCGATGTATTGAAAATGTGAAGAAAGCTATTCTGTTTATAGTACTTAATTGTGGTTAGTTTTTCTGCACATGCCTGTTTATTATGAGACTGTGAATCCCTGAAGCACAGTGACTATGTGGTTTTCATTTGTATTTAGTATGCCTACCGACCATTATGTTTGGCACAGCAGGTAGTCCAGTCCATAAAACCTGGTTGAAAGGTTGAGTAAGTAATTTAATGAATGAAGCAAAGAATGCCTGGAAAGTACCATTTGCAATGCATTCAAACCCCTCTTCTTCCCTTAAATTTCCATGTTTGTGTGCCTTTTGGAGCGAATCCATTCTGTGTTGGAGCTAATGATAAGAGGGACTGTGAGGAGAAGGGACCGCCTCTTAAGTCCAGACACTCTGTTCCTCATCACATCTGCTTGTGTTTATGTAAGCCAGGAAAAAAAAAAGCACGCATTATATTTTTATGAGCCTTGCGATTTATTCTGTTTTGTTGTCAGACCTTTGGGAATGCATTCTATAAACTTTATTGAGACGAGATATCTAGAGACGTTTGCATATGTCTGAGCTCAGCACAATATTACTTTTTAATGCACTTTTGACTTTGCAGGCAGAGGATACAGTAAAAAAATGTAAAACAGCAGTATTTGGGACTTTTTTTATCATTTGCATTTTTGCCTTCCCGGTTTGAAAACAAACAAGTGCCTCATTTGAATGAGATAAACTAATGTACATTAGTTTAGCACAGTTACCAGTGGGATATCTCCATTGCTGAGTCAGAAATGGAGCTTTACTCCACGACAGCAGGTACAGAGCACAGGCTGGATAACATTCTTGTTGGCTGTGATCAGGGCTGGTTCCCATTCTCTCTACATTAGGAAAACAACCTTTCAGGATCTGGCAACAAGGAGGCTGATTGTAAATATTAGACTTACGGGCTCAGGGATGGAAGAAACTTACTTCCATCTTGGGGAGGAAACTGAGTCCCAGGGAGGTTTAGGGATGTACCAGGTCACACGTTCAATGTCATCTCCTTATCACATAGTGTGACAGTGGTAGTCAGGGCTGAAAATAAAGTGTGAAAGCCAAACCATAGGGCCAGGTCCTGAAGAGTGAGCCAGGATAAGGAGTCCTGATACCATCAAGGACAAAGAAAATGATGATAAATTTGAGTAAAACCAGCAAGAGAACCGGAGCCTGTATGTTAGCTGGAGTCAAACGAGTTAGGTGTTAACAAGGAGTGAGTCCTGGCGCAGTGAAACTGGGGGACAAGGTGGTGAGGAATAAATCTGAGGCACAGGGAGTGCTGATGCTTCATAAACATGCCTCTTCTCGCAAAGGTGGCTAAATCTCAGCTAGAGAAGTCAGCTCTGAGTCCCAGACTAAAGTCAGAGTTGGATGCCGACACTGATCTTCTGTCTCTAGCCCTTTGTCTTTCTTCTTAAACTAGATCAACCCACTACGATATAAGAAGTTATATGTATATACATGTTTTTTTCTTTTGGAAATTACCTATTTGTGCAGCTAACTGCAGGTTAACTGAAAAAATTTCCCCAAGAGAATTGACCCTTGAACATAGCATTTGAAGAAATTACAGTGAATATCCTTTTAAAATTCCTGGTCACTCACAAGTCCTGGGCTTCAAAGAATCAAATGATCAATATTTAGGGCTCAAGTGGTTTTATGACAAAATGAAAGAAATTGAGACATTAAAATTAGGGCCTTTTAGAAATTTCAAGTAAAAGAGAAAAGTTCTTCAATAAGAATTTTTATTTCTACATGTAAGAAACTTTAAAGTTTACCAAGTCTTTTCTCATTCTTTACAGCAGCCTTTGATAAGAACAAGGGAGGTTAATTGACTTGCCTATAATTACAAAGCTGGGGAGTGGTACAGCTAGGATTTGAACCTATGTCCCCACACTAATTGATGGCTTTTTCTTCCCACTGCACGGCCCTAAGAAGATTTGTGTTTATACCAGTGGGGTATGGGAAAATCTTGTTATTCACAAACATAAATGGATGCCATTTTTCCTTACATTAGATGCCAAGGTTTGTTCCTCCATTTGAAAGTCATTACTCCCACAAATGTAGCAGAAGTGACAGGTGGTTTGTGAACATCAACTGCTAGCTCCAATTGCCAAGGGTGAAGGTGGAGTACGAGAGAAGGGCAAAAATCACAGTGATGAAAATAACCCTGGTTTTAGGATTAGTATTTGGTCTCCACTGATTACTAACTGTTACGCCTTAGAGTTAACACCAGGAAGGCTTCCCCGGCTTCCCCTTGCTTTCCTCCCCGCCCCTGCTGTGGCTGGATAAGGAGGTCCCTCCTTCTGCTCACAAGGCAAAAGGTATTACCCTTGTCATATGATTTATCACAACACCACAAAGTGATTTTCTAAAGGATGGGGCTAGGAAGATTTGTGTTTATATTTCACAGGCCCAACATAATGCTTGATTACAGTAGCATATTACTCAGAGCTATCCAGAGCAAAGGGGAAGGAGGGAGAGGTAGGGAGTGAGAGAGAGACAGAGACAGAGAGACAGAGAGAGACAGAGCATGAATTAAGGAGTATTAAGGTGCTGGCTCATGAGTCTGTAGGCACTAGAAAAAAATCTGAAGGCAGGCTGGCAGACTAGACACCCAGGAAAGAGTTGTCACAATAATCTGCTTTACTCAAAGTCTGTTGGTTTAAATGTTCATAACATCTACCTTCACAGAAACAGTTACATTCATGTTTGACTAAACATCTGGGCAGCATAGCCTAGCAAAATTGACACGTAAAATTAATCATCATAGTAGGCTTTCAATAAATATTGGTATACATGCCAAGTATCTTCTATTTTCTTCTCAATATTTATCCTCCTCCCTTTTTCACACTGCTGTCTGTCCTAGGAGGCTTCCTGCATGGACTGCAATAATGCTCTTGTGCCTTTGGATCCCATTGGGTTTAGCCAATGGGGAACCCCGAGAGGAGGTCAGTGGGAGGGAAGAGTGAGGTCGGAGTGTTTATTTCCCTGTGATCCCCCTTGAAAACTCTCGGACTGGTGTGTGCCTTGATCAAGGGGTATGGCACTTTTTGAGACGGGCTGCTCTATGCCTCTCTCTTTTTCTGACTCTATTCATCTCTGTGACCCCTAAACCTTTCAGAAACAGGGTGATACCAGCTCCTTTCTGTTAACTCTGGGTTTCTACACTGTCCTTTGTGGTCTTCCTATCCTTTGCCTACACTTTATAATTAGTCCCCCTAAAATTAAACCCTTCTTGGACTAATTAACTTAAATATGCATTTATTTACTGATTGATACAGTTGATGAAATAAATTTTTGTTCTTAATCTGTCCTCAGCTATGGTTGCAACATGAGAAGATAGTGCCTTAGAACATAGAGTTATTAAATGATTAAACCAGATAATATGTGTATCATACTTAGCACAAGTGGCAAGTCCCTCACAGAAAATAAATACTTAGCAAGTAAATATTAGTAATTATACCTGATTTCATGTGACCACCCAAGCAAATTACAAAGATACGTGGTGAAATGAGAGCTGACAAACTTACTGAGACATTTAAAAGCATCATTAATTTATTCCTTCATTTATCAAACATTTACTGCACATGCTACCAATACTAAATGCTATAAATGTAGAGGTAAACAAGACCGACTCTGTCCACCTTTATTATCATCACATTAGCGGACACCTCTGTCATCTCACCTGGACAATGCTGACACTCTCAGAACTGGGCTCCCTGCCTCCACTTTGCCAACCCCATGTCCTATCTGTCCTCCTCATAACGGTCATTTACAAACATAAACCAGATCGTGTCCCTCACTTGTTTAAGATTCGAGGTTGGCTTTGTCAATGCTTTTGGGTGCTAAGGCCCTGCATGAATGGGTCCCTTCTTATCTTGAGACACTCTTAGACTTCTTTGTGGAATTATAGCCATGGTGGCCTTGCTTTGGTCCTTACAACCACCAAGTTCTCACTTCACTGGCCATTCCTTGTGTTTGAGCACTTACTTTTCCTAGTCCATTTTTTTCCCTGATCTTCCCATCTAGTCAGAATCCCTGTCATGGTGTTAGAGTACTTATTACTTTTTCCAATTGATTTTTTGCCATTTACTAATTAATATATTTCCCCCTCAAAAGCAGTAAGTCTTAGGAAGGCAGGGACACTGACTTTGCTCACTATCATATCCCCTATCATCACATAGGTACTCAGTGCCTGAGACATGGTCTTGACCTCAGAAAAGTTCATCATTTTGCTCTGATGGCCAGGCTCCTATGAGTGACAGGAGGGAATAAGAACTTTTCTGTAATGTTGCATCTACACAGTAAGTGCCCATGAAATGTACTAGAACCCAAGGGACCATGTGGGGATCTGAAGGAATTGGATACCTAGAATTAGATCTCATGAATTTAAACCTCACTGCTTCACCTTTAAGGACAAGTCATCAAGAGCAAGTAATTTAACCTTGAAGAGCCTCATATTTTGTCATTAAAATGAGAATAATAATTCCATTTCACAAGCTTTCTGGAGGATAAAATGAAATGAAATATTAAAAGCACATAATACAATATCTAGCAAAGAGTAAAAGTTCAATAACTTTTATATTTTTACTTGTTATGATCACTAGTGTTATTGTCCTCACAAATAATTACCCAATTCCATGAAATGAAAGGGTTGTGAAAATGTGCATTATAATAATTGAATAAGATTGTTCTGTATGAGATAACCATTTGCTATCAATCTCAATAAAATGTCAAGAGCAAAACTTAAGTTATACGGTATGGTCAAAACCAGCTTTTCAGAAAACTTTCCGAGTCCTCCGACATTAACCTAGGGAGCAAATTTAGAATTAGATATAGAGTCAATAACTACTAGAGTAGAAATGTGTATAGCGGGAGTGTTGGGGTCACAGCGGAAGGAGAGAAGGCGATAAAAAAAGTAAATTATGGGAGTTTTAACCTTTGATATGATGCCAAGACCCATAATGTGGCCCAGATCCAGCACTTAAAGAAGTCTTAGAACTAGTAGGAAACTACGTAAATATATATGTATGTATTGGATATATATACATGTGTGTATATGCACATATGCATATATGTATATATTCATAAATATAGATACATTAATACAATTTTTAATTTATTCCCTCCAAAGCCAGTAGTTCTAAAAGTGAAAGCCATCATCAGAGGGGCTGAAAGCAGGAGCACTGGGACCACCAAGCAGAAGCCGGAGTACAGTAGTCTCTGGCTCATTCATCCGACTACAATGGTAATCATGCAATCTTTATGGAATGGTTGATTATTTTATTACATTAGAGAGTTGGGATGGGGCTCAGAGTGAGGTTTCTTCCATTAGGCTAATGCTTTAATACTCCTCATTGTGATGATCCATCCCCATATAAATCAAATCTAAGCCCTAAATTATTGAAAATCATTCAAATGCCCTAGTAGGTGTCAATAATACAAAGAAAACACATGCTTAATTTAGTTTCCCCTGACAGCCTTTCTTCATACTTCTATTCCGTGACAATGCCTTACACAACATGGGGCCTAATTTACACTGCTCTAATTTACACTAGTTTACACTGCTCTTGATTTGGCGCCATAAAGAACAGGGCCAGAGCTGGACATGAAATCAAGGCCCACTGTTAACTAAAAGGCCACTTCCCTGGCACCAGCATTGGTCAATATCTTTGTTTATTTTACTTAATCTTATAAATTGTCTCAAATCCCTAGTAGACAGAGGCAGAGAAAAAAAATATTGATTATGTGACCTTGGGTTTGTTATTCTCAATTTCCCTGAACCTAAGTTTCCTCATCTACAGAGTGGAGATACTAGTACATACCTCCATGGGTTATATATTAATAACCTGTCTTGTTACAGAAGGGATCCGGGAAATAAAGGCACTTTGGAGACGATAAAATGAGGCAATGTTTGGAAACTGTCTATCCAAGAGCCTGGAATGAGATGCATAATCATTTCTTATGGATCTCTCCTCTGTTCATTTTTCCTCTTTTCCAGTGAGAAACAGAAAAATTACCTTAACTTTTTGCCTTCATCTTCCCTCAGTTCCTTGCCACTTTCAGCTTCTTACTGAATGGAATGCATTTAGCCAATACTATATACAGATCTAGGTGCTAGACCTGGGACATAAACATAAAGAAGGGGAGACTCTTAACCTGAAGACACTCATTCTACTAGGGACACACAAAAGTATGCAGACAGTTATGTTGTGAGAAGTGTCGTAACAGAAATATCACAAAGTACTATACAATCACAAGGAAGGCTTCACTAGGGAGGTGACATCTGAGCTGTCTCTTAACATGAACTGGCCTGATGTCACCTGCTCCCAGAGGTTTTAATTATGCTTGCTTCTTCTCAGTCTGGGGGCACCTGTACAGTATATGTTAGAGGAAGGACCTTTCCAAGCTTGTTTGGATTCTGGACACAAACCCACTTCTTCTTGAAAGATGATCAAATCCATCTAAGAAGTAAACACTTGGGGATTCGTCCTCATTTTGCCAAAGGAAAACTTGACTGACCTACCAGGGAGAGCAGATTACTTGGCCCTGTGACTCTGTTCCCCACCCCACAGAGCCTGCCTGGTCCTGTGGAGGAGCCCATTTTGCTGGAGAGCAGCTCACCCTTTTCCCCCTCTTTTGTCATGTTCGGTGCTTTGTTTGCAATCAGAGGAAGTTAGCTCTGAGGATACTGCAATCTGCAATGTTTGAAAAAAGATCAGATCCCCATTTTTTATGAGAACCGCTCTTCCCTTGCACGTAATCCTTGTGATATAATCTGAATAATAAAAGTCCCACTGATTGCATTTCCACATATATTCAAACGAGTTCTCGCCAGCGACTGGCCCCTTTGAAGATAGGCTCGTATTACATTCTAACATCTTTATTAGTGTTCGTATTAAGTGGTTTAGAAACATAGTCAAGAAGTCTGTATATTGGTTTCACTTTTTGTGCCTTTTGCAAGCGAAAGTCTTATCCAAGAGAGTATCTGAGTAGCATTTGCATAGAAATGATCCACACCCCATCTACATCTATATCTGCTGCAGTTTCACACCTCTCCTTTGATAACAACATCCCACTGTGGGGGGAAGCTCTCCCTCCGCTTGCCCTAACTGGGTGGTCCTAGTGAATCTCACAGCTCTGCCTCTTTGATATGAATGTAAGAATGTGGGCTGGTTGGGCAAATCACAAATCTTCCCCAGGAATTTTCAAGTTGGAAATCCAGAAAAAGTCTCTTCCTTCATAGGCCTAATTTGCTAGTTGTGAGCCCAAGGTGCTGTCTGCCTCTCTGTTAGCTGAAAGATGAAGAAAACATACAAAGGAAAGGAGAAATGGGAGAGGGAGGGAGAAACCTGGTGGGGTTCCAGACACTAGGTCTTGTCAGGTTACAGGTCTCCATACATCACTGTTCTTCTTCCATTTGGTGGTGAGAGCCAGTGAATTCCCCTTCTAAACACTCTTTTTTGAATGTTTTCAACTTGCGCCCAAAATAGTCCTGAAATATTTCCCTCTGTGAGTTTTACCCCTCTTCAGGAGTGGTTGGTGAGCTGAAGTGGCATTGTTGAAAGTCCGAAGGGAAAGGGAAAAGATTACCCTAAAATCCTAGGACAAATCAAAGTAGAGCCCTGAAGTGGAAAAAAGGTTTAAAGAAAAATAATGGGTTTTAGGTCTGTATTAGTTTGTTTGGGCTGCCATAACTAAGCACCACAAATTGAATGGCTTAAAACAATAGAAATGTGTTCTCTCACAGTTCTGGAGGCCAAAAAGTCCAGAATTAAGTGGTCAGCAGGGCCACCATACCTCTCAAGGATCAAGGGGAAATTCCATCTTGTCTCTTCCAGCTTTTGGAGGCTCCTGGTATGCTTCGGCTCCTGTCAACATTGCTCTAATCTCTGCTTCTGCATTTACAAGACCCCCTCCCTGCTGGCTCTGTTTCTCTGTGATTTTCTTCCTGACTCATAAGGAAACTCTCATTGAATTTTGAGTCCACCTTAAACATCCCCTTGATCTCTATTTTAATTACATCAGGAAAGACCCTATTTCTAAATAAGGTCCCATTCTAAGGTCCCAAGAGGACATGAAGCTCTGGGGGACATTCAAGGCACTACAAGGGCCAAAATGAGCTGAGGCTGAAGCCTGATCCTATAATACACTGTTAACTGTGTAACTCTAGGTAAAGTCATTTAAACTCTCTGACCTTTTTTTAATTGTTTTTTTTTTTTTTTTTTTTTTTTTTTTTTTTTTTTTTTTTTTTTTTTTTTTTTTTTTTTGTCTTCCTGGAGTGGAGTCCTGTGAGTTCTTTATGTAGTTTGGAGATCAAACCCTTGTCTGGGGTATCATTGGCAAATATGTTTTCCCATATAGTTGGTTCTCTTTTGATTTTAATGCTGTTTTCTTCAGCTGTGCAGAAGTTTTTTAGTTTGATGAGGTCCCATTTGTTTATTCTTTCCTTTATGTCCTTTCCTCTAGGGGACGTATCAGTGAAGATGTTGCTGTGTGGAATATCTGAGATTTTCCTGCTGATGTTTTCCTCTAGGACTTTCATGGTGTCAAGACTTATATTTAAGTCTTTTATGCACCTTGAATTTATTTTCGTGCATGGTGTAAGTTGGTGATTGAGTTTCTTTTTTTTTTTTTTTGCATGTAGCTGTCCAGATCTCCCAACACCATTTGTTGAAGAGGCAATTTTTACTTCATTTTATGCTTCTTCCCCCTTTGTCAAATATTAGTTGACCATAGAGACTTGGATTTATTTCTGAGCTCTCTGTTCTGTTCCATTGGTCTATGTGTCTACTTTTATGCCAATACTAAGATGTTTTGATTACAGTGGCCTTGTAATACAGTTTGATATCAGGTATTGTGATCTCTCCTGCTTTGTTCTTCTTTCTCAAAATTGCTACAACTATTTGGGGTCATTTATGGGAAAAAGACATGAACAAACACTTCTCAAAAGAGGACATACATAGGGCCCAGAGACATATGAAAAGATGCTCAGCATCACTAGCCATCAGAGAGATGCAAATTAAAACCACAATGAGATACCAGCTCACACTGGTCAGAATGGCCATCATAAACAAATCAACAAACAAGTGTTGGAGAGGATGCAGAGAAAAGGGAACCCTAGTGCACTGGTGGTGGGAATGCAGATTGGTGCAGTCACTGTGGAAAAAAGTATGGAATTTCCTCAGAAAATTAAAAATAGAACTGCCTTTGACCCAGCAATTCCACTTCTGGGATTATATTCTGAGAGCCCTGAAACACCAATTCAAAAGAACCTGTGCACCCCAATGTTCATAGCAGCACAATTTACAATAGCCAAGTGCTGGAAGCAACCTAAGTGCCCATCAGTAAATGAGTGGATCAAGAAACTATGGTACATTTACACAATGGAATTCTACACAGCAGAAAGAAAGAAGGAGCATATACCCTTTGCACCGGCGTGGATGGAACTGGAGAGCATTATGCTAAGTGAAATAAACCAGGCAGTGAGGGACAAATACCATATGATCTCACCTTTAACTGGAACCTAATCAACAAAAGAAAAAAGCAAACAAAATATAACCAGAGACACTGAAATTAAGAACATTCTAACAATAGCCAGAGGGGAGCGTGGAGGGGACAGTGGAGGAAAGGGTTTTCAGGAACTATGATAAAGGACATATGGACAAAACCAAGGGGGAGGGTGGAGGCAAGGGAGGGAGGTGGGTTTGGCTGGGGTTCAGAGAAGTGGTGAGGGGAAAACACAGACAACTGTAATTGAACAACAATATAAAGTAATTTAAAAATTAAAAATAAAATAAACTCTCTGAACCTCAGTTTCCTTATCTATAAATGTATATAATATCAACTATCTCTAAAGAATTTCCATTAACATTAAGGGAAAATGTAGAAACCTAATCTTTCCTAATGTCGGACACATAGTAGGTACTTAAAAGTATAGTTCTACAACTCCTTTATTAATGATTGCCATTGATGATATAAAATGGAAGAGTTAAATGCATTTTTAAATATACTTAACAGAGGTCAAAACAATCTACTGTGGAAGTTCCACTGACAAGATTCAAGAAAGACTTCTTGGAGAAGGTGTCATGTTTAGCTGAATCTTAAAAATTTATGATTCCGCTAAGTGAAGAACCTATAGATGTACAATTAAATTTAAGAGAAAGCCTAGGTTGATACGGCCAAACTAGGGTGTAGCCTTCTAGTTGTTCAATTTCCTCCACAAAATTCCTCTAGAAGTGATCAGATGCCACACTCATTAGACAAATCATCAGTTTGCTAATTTGAGCTCTTGTAAATTCAGTATAAGAGTAATTTCAAGATTACAGTCTATGATGAGAATCTAGAGCACAGGTGGCAAACACAAGGCCCGTGTCCTGAATTCGGCCCTCCACCTTGTTTGATCTGGCCCTGCACCTTGTTTCCACCTGGCGGCAGCACCGAGCTCTCACTTAACTGTTAAAGAGTAGTTACATGTATACAGTCCTAAAGTTACATTCAGCCCTTTGAAGGCAACCGCGGGGCTGATGTGGCCCCGGTGAAAATGAATTTGACACCCCTGATCTAGAAAGATATTCTATACTGTGGAAAAGGGTGGATTTTTATATTCTGAAAATGAGTTGGATGAGCAGGTTGACATTTTGTAATGAACAATGAGAAAGCAAAAATCTGACTAATACTGGGTCATTTAGAAAGTATGCTAAAATTTGCATGTTATATGTTTCTTTCCCTTTTTTAAGGAACATATATGTATTGTTCCTTAAAGATAAGGGTTATGACTGCTTATCACTGTGTCCCCAGTGTACTCATAAAATACTGGGTGAACAGCAAATAAAATTGCATCACACATAGAATATCCCATGTGAAAAAAATCAATCAATGTGCACTTCTGGTTGCTATCACAGTTATTAATTTTTTTCCATAACTACACTGAGAGTTGAGGCCCCAAAATTGGAAGTAAATTAGGATTAAATATAGACAATTGATCTTCCTGCTTTATCTTTGCACCCACCCCTCCATAGTTGAGTAATAAGAGTGAGCTTTTAAAATTTTAGTCAGACTGTATCATTCTCCTGCTCACAACCTCCAAGGACTTCTGTGCTAGATTAAAGATGACTGTAAATACTTGCTGCTCCTCTTTTTAAAAGGTGGAGTCTAGTCTTACTTCTTTCTTCAGTTGAATGGTTTCTGGTCTTAACTCACTTGACCAAAGGCATGTGATATAAATATTGTTATGGGATTTCAGAGCCTAACTTATTTTTTATTCATACTTATCACTACTAACACTTTATTTTTTTTAAGATTTTATTTATTTATTTTTTAGAGAGGGGAAGGGATAGAGAAAGAGAAGGAGAGAAACATCAATGTATGGTTGCCTCTCATGCGTCCCCCACTGGGGACCTGGCCTGCAACCCAGGCATATGCCCTGACTGGGAATCGAACCGGTGACCCCTTGGTTCGTAGGCTGGCATTCAACCATCACGCCAGCCAGGGCTCACTACTAACACTTTATGTAGGTATTTGTTTATTGTCAATTTCCAGGCCTTTATTATAAAATTTATGAAGACACAGACCTTGTCTGACTGTTCATGGCTCTATTCTCAGGGCCTCGAACAGTTTCCGCCACATAGTGGGCACTCAGTAAATATCTATTGAGTGGATGAATTGAATGGGACTTATAAAATTGGACTGTTAACACCACACTGATGGTAAAGTAGTGTTCTAAAAATGTTCCGCTTCTCTGGCAGGACATAGGCTAATCAACGTAATTGTTATTTCATCTGCTCGAATTTCTATGATTTAACTTAATCTTCCATCCTTGCCCTTCAAACCTGTGCTCTTGATATAATCAGCAGGATCAGAACTCTCCCACTTGTCTTTGACCTTCAGTCACTCACAGAAAAATGACTGACAGTTAATCATGTCTCAAGAGGATCTCTTCCTTTCATTTGTCTTTCACTATAGCAGGGTTGAACTAGGTTATCCACTTGACTAAAATAAATTATATTAATACATATTTTGAAACTTATTTCTCATACTTTTTGTACATATGTTTTTGTTTCTCTCATTTTTAAGTAAGATGACATTCTTCATAATTTTACAAGGGAGAAAATATACAACAAAAAAAAGGAAAAGAAAAAGGAAATTGACGTTGATTGTAGATGCATATGTTAGACTCTGAACTTGAATATTCATTTTATAAGACATCTAGCCCTTCTTTCTAGTCCCAGGATTTGGGTCACTTCTAAAATTTAAATCTCTAGCACTTTAAAATCACACAGAATTGCAGATATAGGTCAGCAGATGTCAATATTACTCAGGTGATATTGTCAATTTTTCAATGTTTCTTAGTGCAAATTACAATGACATGCTTATTTTTTTCTGTAGGTGTTAATCAACTAGCCTGGACACTTTGTATTTCTAACAAACCAACCAACTCCCTGGCATGGAAACGCCATGAGAGCGGGGGACTTTGCTTTGCCCATACCTTATCCCCTATGCCAAGAATTGTGATAGCTCTACAGTGGATACCCAATAAACGCTGCTGTTGGGCAAACACAATTAAATTATTGGACGGTCTGCCTATCAGTTCTAGCCTCACAAAAGCATCCAAACCACTGCACAGCATATCTCTTTTTATCATAAAAGAACATTTCTTTCCAATAATGTGAGGTATCTAACCCATTGATTAAACTCTACGTTGCCTCACTTATCTAGGCTCACTACAAGGACTTTTATGTCCACTTCAAAGTATGTTCTTAATGTTCACAAGTCCCATTGTTAAGTATGATTATTTCTTTTCTTCTGAAGCATTAAATACAATGATTAACTCTCAGAGACCATAAAAGCTAATGAAGGAAACGATTCAGTGAAAGCTACTCAAAGAGAATTGCTTTGTTCCCTGTTTTTTTTTCTCTTTCAGTCTCTAAACTTTCTGTCTTCTTATTCTATATTCTAGTTTCCAATATAGTTTTCTGGTGTGATCTGATATAATCTTTGATTTGGTGCTACCCTCCCACCATGCGCACAAACAAGCATCACTGGATTCTTAGCTCTCCATTCTCTTTTGCCGTTAGTGGGAGCTGTAGCTCCTGTAGGAGACTGTCTCCCCATTAATTTATTCAGGAATATTTTTTGAGCAACTGTTATTTGTCAAGGCACTGTTGTAGGTCAACAACAGGGGTGAACCTTAGCCTTGGTCCCCTAGAAATCTAGCTGCCTGAGCCAGCCTACTTTTGATGCTGCCTATCAGCAACCTGGATCTCCTGCTGGAGAGAGTGACCAAACAATGATAATCCACAAAGGAATAAAGAATTTTATGAAGTGTCCATGTAAAATGAAGTAGTAGCAGGTCTGGAGTATATATTCAAAGCATGCATTATTTTGCAAGAACAAATACTGTAAATATATGAGGTCTGTCCAGAAAAGGTCCAGCCATTGTTAAAATAATGAGAATGGTTTGCATGACATTGATGTAACCTGACAGCCAACGAGAGTGGACTGGAATGTGCATGCATAAACAATGACAACTTCACTCTATTAGTCAGTGGCTGTAGACGCCATTGAGTGAGCATGTGTACCGTGTGGCCATCACATTCAAAATGACTGAGTAAGTAGAGCAACAAATCTGCATCAACTTTAGCATTAAGCTTGAACATTCCTCTGTGGAAACCATTTGGATGATTCAGAAGGCCACAGCTATGGGCAACTGGCGATTGACAGCTTCATCATAACAATGTGCCTGCTCATGCATCACGTCTCATGCAGAGTTTTTAATGAAACATCAAATCACCCAAGTGACTCAGCCCCCCTACAGCCCAGATTTGGTATCCTGCGACTTCTGCACTTTCCCAAAACTAAAATCATCTTTGAAAAGGACGAGATTTCAGACCATTTGATGAGATTCAGGAATACATGATGGGGCAGCTGATGGTGATTGGGAGAACTGTGTGAGGTTCCAAGGTACCTACTTTGAAGGGGACTCAGGCATCATTGTCCTATGTACAATGTGTCTTGTATCTTGTATGTTCTTCAGTAAATGTCTCTATTTTTCATATTACATGGCTGGATACCTTCTGGACAGACCTTATGTAAATAGGTCATACATTATAAATAATTGTATCTTTTAGATAATACAAAAAAGATGGAAAACAATAGCAAATATCTACAGTATGTTTGCTCAAGAAATTCTCCATTGTTAGAGGATGAATATTTTTCTTTTTTTAAAATTTTTGTTCTATTTATTTGTTACTCTATTAAGAAATCATCTTTGGCTAGACTCAGAGGTAAAAGCTCTCAGAAAGAACAACCTATGTCTCTTGGCAATATATGTTCCTGGTGTTTTTCGTTGGCCTCCTTCATCCTCTTAGCCAAAAGTTTAGCATATTCTGCATCGTCTTCCTAATTTTTCTTAGTATGCTGTTTCTTCAGAACAATACATGGATGTTTGTGTTGCAGGACATGCGGAGTAACAAGACGCTGAATCTTAGGTGCTTGGTTCTAGGTTTCTTACCTTCCTTGCTAAGGGGCTTTCTCACAACATACTGGCAGACATCATCTTTAGAGAGATTGAAAAGTTTGTGGATTCTGCTAGTTCTTTGGGGCCCCAGGCGACAAGGCACAGTAGTATCAGCGAGACTATCTTAGTATCAGGAATATCTTTGGAATATCAGGAATATTGATATTAGTATCAGGAATATCTTTCTGCCCTTTTTTCACAATGACTAAGTTGAGAACACTGAGGTTGGCCTCCACAATGCAACCCTGAATTGATTTGCACTTTTGCTCTTCGGTCCTCCTTGGTCTGTAACAGGAATGCCCCTTGCTCAGCAGCAGGCAGACACAGCCTCGGGTCAAGATACCCTGCTTCATAGGGAAACGTTGTCTGTCATTCCAACCACTGATTCTAACCACATAACCCTTCCACTCTTCACCCAGAGCATCAGCAGCAACTTCTGTGGCCACACACTTCTCATAAAAAATGAGAAGTCTGTGTTCATTGTCCACTTCAATGAGTTTCTAGCAGCCAGCGGCTGAGAAAGAGATGTTCAGCTTCATCCTGAAGCAGTCTACCACCACAAAAAAGAGGTGAGAATGAATATTTTTAAATTTATAGATCATTGTTTAGATTATCTCAAACATCAGCTTTGGCTCTCAAACATCAGCTTTGGGTAATGTACAATGTGGAATTAGAAGATGCTGTGTTAAAAGTATAAATCCATTAAGGACTCAACAAGTATTTATTTAGCACCTACTAACTTGTTTACTGTGCCAGGTAGTTTTATAGACTAAAGTGATTAAACAGGATTATCCTGGAGATAGTTAGGCATAAAGAGTAGTAGATAGAATTACACAGGATCTTACATGGTGCTATGTGATGGGGGTTATTTTTTAGCTAGGACCTCAGCCAAGAAGTTGTTCTTCCCACAAATAGTGTACCTTGCTTGGGAAAGCCCAGAAACTCAGTTAGAAAAAGTTGGCAGAGACGCTAACAGGGCACCAAGTATTCAGATTAGGAAAGAGAGAGACAGAGACAGACAGAGAGACAGAGAGGGAGAGAGAGAGAGGAAGAATTGTGATACAAGACAAAAAAAGAAAAGAGCCTTTTGCTAGTTATGAGTAAGTACTATCAGGCACTTAGGGAATCTTGGAAGGACAGACATTCATACACATTAATTGATAAAGACTTGTAATGGATGTCAATCTGAGTGATTGCATTAACAGAGGTTGAGAACAAACTGCCAAATCCAAAGGCAACTTCATAATACAGATGTTCATGGTATCACATCTCTGACAACTTCCTAAATTCTTAGGTTGCATTCTCAAATATTACCACTCTGACAGTTCTTAGATCTCATGGAGACCTCTAGCCTTTTGGCCCTATAATTTTCTAAACTATCTAAACCCCTTCCCCCTTCTTAGGCCCTTTCCTTCCTTAAACAGTTCTGATTCCTTCACTTACTAATGTAGAGATGTGAATGTCTGAGGGTTTTTTTTTTTTTAAATCAGCTTCTCTTTGGAGTTTGGATTTCCTGCCAGATGCTCCGCATTTGCTCACGTCACCTGCTTAGGGAATAGGCTGGAGTGTTGTGAGGGTATTTACTCTGCTGTGTTTTCAGTGAGAATGCGGGCTAGGCCTTCTCTATTTACTTTTCTTCCTAAAAATCTCATTTGGTTCCGTGACTTTGTCATTTACAGTTTTTTGGATCTCAAATATTTAAGTATATCTCTCTTATTTCCAGGTTTGTATATCAAATCTCTGGGCCATCACTAGATATTATTTTAATACCTAGTCATCAATTAAAACTTACAGTGTTTCTAAAAAGTATTCAAAACACAGGTTTGGCTCCTTCACACAAAATGAATGTTCCCCTGTTTTTCCTGATAAACAATATTGTCATAGGTTGTTCAAACTGAAAATCAAGGGGTGGCACTTAATTATTCTCTTTCCTTCCTCTTCCTCCCCCACCCCACATTCAGTCTGCGGTCAGGTCCTATCATCTGTGAAAGATAAGCCTGTCCACTTCTCCTTGTTTCCGTGGCCACTACTCTGCCCCCTTCTGTCCCCACCTCTTACCTGTGCTGCTTCAAGACATTTCTAATTTGTTTCTTTATTTCTATTCTTGCTCTCTTTCCATCTACTATGTATAAAGCAGTTGATTTATTTTATTTTATTACAAAGTAGCTAATATTTCAAAACCATAATTTATATTATATTGCTTTGCCACATAAAATAGTTCAGGGGCTTTTCTATTGACCTTTAGAATAAAATCCAAACTTCAAGCATAATTTACGGGTGAACATAATCTGCTCTCTGCCTACTGTGGTCCACTCTTTCCTTCACTCACTTACAACCCATCTGCACTGGACTTCTCACCTCCCGTCTGTCCTTTCATTCATCTAGCGCATGGCAACGCAGCTCCTAAATCCCAGGTACATTTCTTAAGCAGCAAACAAAAATGTCCCTACCTGCAGGAGTTTACATGTTAGTAAAAGGAACAGAGAGTGAACAGAGAAAAAATTCCAGGTAGGATAACTACTATGGGGTAACAATAAAGCACGAGAAGAGAATAAAAAGTGATGATGCTAATATATTTTAAATAGAGCAGTATAGAGCAGAGATTCATACTACTCTGAACTATACAGAGTATGGTGTACAGTAGTTTAGAGCTCTACAGAGTAGAGTTATATTCTATAGAGTATAGTATAGAATATATACTCTGTGGAGAATAGTATAGAGTAGTATAGAGCTCTACAGAGTACAGTAGAGAATAGTACCGAGTAGAATTAAGAAAGGGTTTGAGCCAAGAGAACTTGTATGGATAACTATTCAAGGCCGAGGGAACAGTAAGGGCAAACATTCTGAGATGGGAGCTTGCTTGTACTTTGAAGAAGAACAAACAAGGAGGCCAGTATGTCTGTAACAAAGTAAATAATAGAGAGAGTATCAATGTTCAAGGCCTTGAACTTTGTAAGAACTTCAGCTTTTAAAGTGAGTGAGAGAGGAAGCTCCTGATGAACTCTGAGCACAGGGACCACTGATTCACTCAGGTCCCTGGGAGATGGCGTGATGAGAGTACAGTAGTAGGTGAGTAAGGGTAGATGAGTAATTACTTGGAGTAGTTCAGGTAGAAAATGATGATATCTTGAATGAAGGAAGAAGCAGTGGAAGTGAAGTAATGGATTTAGGAATGTGTTTTGAAGGTAGTACTAACACAACTTTCTGATGGATTGGATGCAGGACGTGGATAGAAGAGAGAGATCAAGAATCATTTACTCAACAAATATGCATTGAATGCCTGTTGCATACCGGGCACAGGGCTAGACACTGAGTGGATTAAGATGATTCAAATTCTGTTCCTACCCCCTAAGGTGTTCACAGTGGAGCATGAGAGATGGATATATACAGTGGGTGTATATCTTCCATGAATCCATTAGCTGAACACAATTCAAGGGAGTCATGATAGTAATAGCTCCTACTCTGAGGAGAAACCCTAGAATTATTCCCAACTTTTCTCTAACCAAATCCTTTCATGTCCTGTGGTAGTTTGCAATTTCATCTCTTCTTTTAATTTTCTGTAATAGCCACAAATCAGGGATATCATTATTTAGTGTCCACATAAATGGTATACCATTTTCCTTTTAAACATAATTCAACACTCTAATGTTAGTTCAATGTCTTTATCAGAAATGGGAAACTGCAAGCTAAGAGCACATTGATCTAAATATCTACTTAGTTGCTAATAGGAACATAAATAGATTCATAAGTAATAAGATGACTGACCTTACACCACTAACAGTAAATACTTTCAACTAGAGATTTCCTTGCAATTGTTGTAATAAGGACACCTTTCTGGGCCTGTCCTTTGTAGATGTGTGGAAGTCATGAATGTGCCATGTACCCAGATCAATGGACATTCACCCACTCTATCAATACAGCCTTTCTGGGCTTCTTGTTCCACCCAAAGCAGATATGGCCAACTTATATTAAAAAAAGGGAACATTCTGTGCTTTTGAAATATGAGTGGATATAAAACACAGCAGCTGGCTGATATTGGATAGGAGGTTCAAATTTTAATTGAACCATCAATGCAATTGCTACTAATATAAATATCAATATTTTGCTGAGGGAATAAATGACTGAGGCCAGTGAGAAAGTGGAATAAGTTAACAGATTACTTGAGACAATGTTAGGTAACTCAGAATTACAGCAATTTAAACTAAAGCCGGTCATCTTCTCCTTGAGCCAGTCCTCCCCTACTCCCAGGTAGGGTAGCAGGACCCTGGTGCATGGCTCCGTTTTTTGTCCTTCCCTTATAGATGGAAGCAGTGTGTAAATAGGGAAGGCATCCTGAGTCTTCACAGGAACTTAACACATGGAGTGAGTAGGACAGCTTTAAGGGTCTCTAGTGATCATTTCAGTTACATGTTATTACAAAAATATATAAATAGTATTTGTCAGGAGCCTGCTTTGTAGTAGACATTTTTAGGGCTATAAATATATTATTTCATATAATCTGCATAATAGATCACCAGAAGAGGTATTACAGGTTTTTTTCCCCGATATTACAGTTGACATTCAGTATTATATCAGTTTCAGGCATACAGCATAGTGATTGGACATTTGTATATTTACAAAGTGCTCACCCCATAAGTCTAGTATCAGCCTGGCAGCATACATGGTTACTGTAATATTATTGACGATATCTCCTTATAGTAATGAGAAAATTGAGGATCAGGAATGTGAAGCACCTGTCCAAGGTCACATGGCTAAAATATGGTGGCACTAGATTTAAACTTAGGCTTATATGTATTCAAAAACATTCACAATTTGTCTTAAGCTCCTTGAGGCCAGAAAACAAATTGGGAGAAAACTTGAAACTAATTTTCTTTAGGGGAGGCCATACATAGACTTAGAAACTGAGTCACTGATAAGATACTTTCTCTACACAAAAGGTTCCCAGCTCTGGTAGTACTGAGTTGGGATGAGATAGTTCTTTGTCGTGGGGGGCTTTGCTGGTATTGTTGGGTATTTAGCACCATCACTGGCCTTTACTCATTGGTTGCCAGTAGCACCTCCTCGATTTTACAGCCTACAATGTCTCCATACCTTGCTAACTGCCCCTCACCCTGCATTTAGAACCACTTGTCCTCACATAAACTAAAAATCCTATATCATGCTTCTTATGAGAGAGAGAGAGAGAGAGAGAGAGAGAGAGAGAGAGAGAGAGAGAGAGAGGAAGAAAGAAAGAGAGAAAGAAAGAAAGAAAGAAAGAAAGAAAGAAAGAAAGAAAGAAAGAAAGAAAGAAAAAAAGAAAGAAAGAAAGAAAGAAAGTTGATTTTATTACAGGACTCCACTTCAGCTTGGATATAATGAACTCTACCTGCAAGTGAAGTAAGAAACAAAAGACTTAATGAGTTGCTAAAATGCCCTAAAGTTACTATTCCGATCAAATGGGATTGGCAATTTCTTGAAACAAAATGTGAACCTGAAAGACAACAACAAAAGTCTTTGCCAAAGGGTCTGTTCTGGGGGAAGCAGGCCCCGGGGTCCCACTGCACTAAACTTTACAGCACACATTTTCTTAACGACAACCAGGAAAACCAGACACTAATACTGCCCCTGGTACGCAAAATTCCAGATCTTTTAACAATGCAGAAAGGAGCCATTGTGGGCTGCACACCAGTGTAAATTATACCATAAATATTCATTAAAACACAAGCCTGGAAACATGCTACTTGTACAGATGATGAGGCAGACAGCAGTCGGAGCACTGCTCGGAGGGGCGCACTGCCGAGGGGGAGGTGGTACCAGGTCTTCTGAAGTGACTTGCGGGAGTGGGGAGCGTGGGAACAGGAGCTGTATTTACTAAGTTCCTCTCTATGAGACGTATAGCTAGTAGGTACTCATGAAATGCTAATCACAATCCTATTACCCACTACATAGAAAGCAGAGCATTCACCGGACAGCGTCTAGTCTCTTTCTACCTGCATGGGCTGGGCAATGGTGGTGGTTTCTGGCTTATCACATGCTTCATCACATTTGTGATTATCATAACCCCCAAAGTCAGTGTAATATTTCTCACTTTACAGATGAAAAAGGCAAGGAAGGATGATTTGCCCAAGGCCATAAAACTAATAAAAAGAGGCCAAAATTTGAATGTAGGTCTTTGAACTCCAAAGTCAATGTTCTTTCAGTTATTTTACAGTATAGAGAATGTAAAATGTAATATATTTTACGGTAGTTCACATTAGCTTCACTGATGTTCCAAATAATTCTTTTTGATAGGGAGGCCAAGTATTATGCTCTCTAATTACAGATTAGCAAACTGAGCCTTATTTCAATTCCAAAACCATTGAATTAATTCCAGGGATATTATTAAGCCTAAAACTAGAAGCAAAGCTAACTACATTCCTGAGGGTGGGACACAGACTCTAGGATCAAATCCTGGCCTTGCCAGTTTTTAGCTGTGCGAAGACAAAAGTGGCTAACCTGTACTTGTTTCCTTTATCTGAAAAATAGGAGTAGTAAAAGTGCCTATGTCATAGAGCCAGAGAAAAAACTAAATGAATTATATATATAAAACATGACATGTAATAAAGATAAATATTAGTTATAATAATTATTCTTTTAAAATATTCATTGAGGACCTACTGAATGCAAGATAGCAGGTTTGTTGGCATGGGGAATTTATCAAATATTTATTGAACACCTACTATGTGCTAGGAACTATGTCAAGTGCTCGGATTATAACAATGAAGTAAATGAACAAAGCTGAAATCATGATTGTCCTTCCTGACCGCCTTATGGCTTACTGATTGATACTGGAGTCCTGCCTGGCTAATCCTCAAGTTGTTTTCACTTCCATACTTCTTCCTCTAGCCTTCCACTTTATCATACTTTCATCCTTTCAAAGTGTGTTGGGTCTCCCCGCAAGGACAGACACACTGATGGTATTAAACAAACAAACACATACGGTATTCAGTCTATGCTCATACATTATCTCAGCTAACCCATTTAGTCCTAACAGCCCAATGAAATCCATTCTTTTATAATGGTCACTTAACAGATGACAAAAATGAGCCTCAGAGAGGCTAAGGTACTTGCCTGAAGTCACGCAGCCAGTGAGTAACTCATGTGTCACTGGAAATGAGTCATGTGACTCCAGAGCCCTCGCTTGGGACCTTCTGGTATTTTGACTTTCTCCTTCTACTTAGTCTCTCCTGTCAGTATTCCATCCGCCCCCTCTTCTTGGGAAGTAGTAATCCTACAGGAAATGAAAACATAATCTTTTCAAAGGGAAGAGTGCCCTCTTTGGAGGTGAAAGCTTAGTTCTCGCCTAAGATTACACAGCTGAAAAAAGTTGAGGAACGACTGTTGGAATCCAGACTGGATGCAAATGTGTCTGTGTGTTTTCCTCTCTGATCTTTATTAGCAGTGGTGAGACTTATAATCAGAAGGAAAATTCAGTGTGAGTGTTGTTTTTTGTTTTTCCAAATGAGACCTTTTTTTATGTTTTATGAATGAGGCCAGACACCCAGATGGGATGCCCCGGATGTACTGAAGGAAAGTGACATTCATTATGTGTTCCACTAACAAAACGCACTGCCTCTGCTGGACCACTAATGAGGATTTTTATAAATCCTGTAATTTTTCTTGGGACACATTTAGATTTTAAGCTTAAATGTGTTCATTCATAAAATGCAAACATTTAAAACACATCACAAATTTTATCATCATATTTTGACACTTTTGAGGCTCAAAAATGAAAATTCGCAGAGGACTATCCATTAGTGAGAAACCGCGTTGGGGGAGAATTATTAGTTTGTTAAAAGTCACAGAGTGAGTTACAGAACTGAGATCAGAGGGATACTGGGCTAAATGTTGGGAAGGATGGTGGGGGTGGATATGACATTGGGCTTCTTGAATTTGGGGAAAGTGAGAGATGAGAGAGAGCCCATGAAAAGAAGAAGAAGGAGGGAGAGAAAAAGCCAATAACCCCATGAAGATACGGCCTTCGGGAGAGCAAACACTAGGGAGACAGAAGACTTAGGTGGCTGTAAGGCTGGGGGCCGTGAGAAGGGAGGAGAATGAAAAAAAAAATGTGCAAGTCATGCCATTGGTTAAACTGAGTCTCATTTAATGTCTCTTGCAGGTGTTAGTAAAATTGGGATGATTTTTATTTTTGTTTGGTAGACTTCTTGTTTCCTTTTCCTTTTAATAATGTGCCGACACAATTAGTCTGAAGCACATGGGACCACTAAATTTTTAAGTGTTATATAAACTATCTTTGAATGGAGAGTAATTATGAGTAACAAGCCAAGGAAGTAATGGATGACCTCAATATATTCTATATGCATGTAATTCCATCCTGTTCAACAAGCATTTACTGAGCACATACAATGTGTGAGATAGTGGAAATAGAAAAGTATATAAAATATACAGATGGGCAATTATCTGTGGGTTATAGAAAAGGCTTCAGAAGACTTGTGAGGCTTCAGAAAAGTATTAGACATTTGCCGGGAAAACAGGCAAGCATAATCGTCATTAAGGAGCGTGAACAAATTCCCAGCAGCACAAAATAGCATGGGCTATCTGGGGGCATTCATGCACATCTTTCTTATTTGGGAATTCTCATTAGAAGGACCTATGCATACCTGATGAAATGGAGCCTCCAAGGCCTCACCCCAACTGCATCAGGATGTGAGTGAGTGTATTTTAAAAGAAATTTTCCAAGCAAATCTGATATATATTCCTTTTTAAGGGCCAATTATTTGAGTTTTCCAGTAGATAGAATATAAATTGTGGAACAAGCACAAAAATCAGAAGTTATTGTAGAATAGCAAAATAAACACAGATGTTAAATACTGAAATCTTTAAGCCTCTTTTGCCACTTTGAAATGATATAGTTAGTTATACAATACATTTCTATGTGTGTTACATCTTGTAGTAATTTCACCTAGAGCTTTAAAGCTTCTCATGTAAAGAACTTCCACCAGTAAGTAGAATTTTACATTCTTTTCTATTTTGTGAAGAATTATAATAGTATCCTTTGTGCGGTTCACAGCCTTGTTCTGACCTAGAAATGGAGTAGTTGCCGGGAAGTGACAGCAGGTATATGAATAACCCTCAAACAAGCTTCCTAACCTAATTATTCTCTCTGCCTACGAAGGTTCTCTTGCTCTATCTACCTCTCTGTTTAATACTATTTAAACAATTCACTTTCAGCCTGTCATATTCTTTTTTAAAGTACGGTTTTCTAGGAAAATAAAAGTATGGGACACATTAACCTGAAAACTGTTTTCAAGTCATCGTTAGACTGGCGTTAAGAATGTCTAGAGGGAGTGATAGCCACACGTTTTCCAGCTCCCCGGTCTCGGTGTTTGGCATTCTCAAGTTGAAGGTCTGGAGAAACGGAAGATAAGGCACCTGGCTGAGGGAGGTGACATAATTTTAATAGATATTAAATGTCATATGCAAAAAGTTGACAAGTCTAATTGAGTTTTCTCTGATATTAATCAAATTAAGTGACATGGAAACTTTCTAAGCCTAATGAACATAGGCTGCTGTCCAAACCAGTTACCATCCAAATACAGACCAAGATGGACAGAACTAATTGTGCCTTATGAGCTGGGTGTGTGGATCCTTGCAAAGAAGGCTCAGTTGAAAGGAAGACCTTGGGGATTTTTGTATTGTAGTTTGCTATTTAACTATCTTTCTCTGCAAATACTAATGAGTTCATAGACAGTAGGATCATGTCTTGTTTTACATCTCTGCAATCCAGAGTCCTCAAGGCCTGCCTCTCCTTGTCAAAGACCTCCAGATCAATGAAAATAAATTCCTTACAGCTTTCTCAGGGTTGGGAATTCCTTTGCAGTTTGCTTTTCTTCAAACTCTCCCTTGACTGTAGTTCTTCCAGAGTGGAAACGATTCTACTCCTTTGTGTTTCCAGCACACAGGTACACTTTAAATTAAAAAAAAAAAAAATCTGTGCTAGATCCACTCTCCATCCCTTCCACTCTGTTCTTTGCTGACTATATCCACAGCAGCCTCCTTTACACTGTTTCTGGTTGGTTTGGCCACGGATGCCCCAGCAGGAGATGAGAGGGACGAAGGGAAGCGAGTGAAGTCGTGGTACTTATTTCCAGGCTTTCTTCCTGCGGGGTCACCTCAGATAGGCTTTATCTCTCTACCCTCATCGCTGACCTTCTAAGAAAGGCAGCTCTGCAATTCTCTTCCCTTCCCGCTTCCAGTAACGTTTCCCTCCTCCTCACTCCTGGCTTAAGGATGGCGCATCTCACTGTCACCAGCCCTGGGCTGCTGTGTAGTCCTGTTCCCACCATTTTAACTTGTGTCCTTATTAAACCCACTTTGGCTGATCTAATTTTAGCATGATGCTTTTTTTCTATTGGGGCTGTGACTAATACCATAAAACAATTAGATCTGGTGGCTAAGATGTACATTGGAAGGAATAAGGCTGCGAGTGAGGAGGTCATGTAGAGGCTGTTACAACTAATTCCTGAAAGAGAGGCAGATGACCTGCACCAGTGGCTCCGAGGGCCACTTATTTTATTTCTTGCAAATATGCAGTTCCTGCCAGTCAGTGAGCAGCCACTAACAAGCAAGAACTTTGTCTTATGCACTCTAATCCAACTGCATTTCTCTCCCTTCAAGGACTCTATTTTTCTCCACCCCACCCACCCAGACAGGGCCTATCTGGTACACAGCTCACCAGGAACACAATGAAGACCTGCAAGAATGCAGATCCTTACAAGATTAGTGATTCACTTCTATCCTACATGTCAGGCTTCCCCTGGCCCTAACATTAACCTTGTAATAAGAACACAACTGCATTTTGTGAGGTGGATTTAGGTTTGCTGAAGGAACAAAGGAATGGGCGGATATTGGGGAATGGGTGGAGGTAGTGTGACCTTCAAAAACATAAATAAAACTGCTTCAGCTGGCATAGCAAGCACCTTAATGTTCTGACAAAGATTCTCTCTTGGCAATGGGCAGGTCAGTAGATTTAAAGATTAAGGTTTGTTGTATCGGAGCCTACAACTTGGGGAAAAATAGCAGCTACAACATAAATCTCTTCCAAGTTCCCTTCGCTTTTTACTTTATAGTATACTTTTTATATTCTTTATCTTATTTGTTTCCAATTTTATATTTGAGTTCTTCTAGAGAGGAACTAGGACTCAAACCCAGGTCTTCTGACTCCCCTCGCCCCATCTTTCTAGAACACTCAGGAGGCCCCTCTTTCCAAATAATCTTGGCTCTAAACATTACGTATATTCTGCTGAACTAAGCTAACAAACCTTAGGAATGGCAGCCCTTCGGATGGTTGATAAACTTAGTACTCAACAGGAAAGCAATCTGAATTAGTGCCACCATCAAGCCATTATGAGAAACGACATATTAACATAACATCAATACCTCATTTTTAAAAGCTTGTATTTAATAGTCTTACATTTAACAAGCTTCACTCACTTAAATTTAATCTTTTCTCTTTCCAGTTCTGGAAAGTGAGAAGCTATTTCTGGGATACTGAAAAACAGTGTTCTTTGTGGGGAGGGGAGGAGGGAGAGAGAGAGATCAGACATGCAATATCTGAAATAGTGCATGTAATATTGGTTTTTATTTACTTATTTTAGGACTATGAGAATATTGAGAGCATATAGATGGGAATGAATTCTTTCTTCATTGAACAGAAGCTAAGTAACTTTTCTGAGACTCAGCCTCCTGATTTGTAAAATGGAGACAATAATGCATGTCTCATAAGGATGTTATGAAGATTAAACAAAGTGACACTTGGAATATCTTGTTTATTAATGGTTTCAAATACAGTTTATAGTACACTTGAAATTTCTTAATTTGGCGCTCTACCTGTGGTGCCTGCTCCAGCTTACCCCTTCCAGTGCCCCGGGAATGTCCCATATATTACAACCACAAAATGCGTAAGAGGTTCCAGGAAGAAGGGGAGTAGGGGGAACTCTTTGAGCATTCCCTGGCGACACTCAGGACCTTCCTTGTCAGGATTCACCCTTCTCTTCCTAGTCCTTGGCACTTGTCTTTTATGGATTAACATACACTCCCATTTAGAATAGATTCTTGCCATTTTGTTTTCCTGGATGGGGCCCACGGAGCTCTCTAAGACTGAGGTCCTGGCTCTTCCTGCCTCAAGCTGCTTCAGGTACGCAGACCTGACCCCATTTTCAGTTCTTTGAAACCCAATTCTCTATGATTTTTGTTAAGCTGAACCATTCCCTGGAAGTAAGAAGACATTCCAATGTATAATGGATACTTCACGATGGCTGAATTTGAAAGACAACTTACATTTTAAATTATTGCAAATCTCTTCTGAATTTGCTTGATACTTCTATCAATAACATCCCCATTTTCCTGTGTGCGCCCTCTTGGACCTCCTACTGCTCTTCAGTGTTCTTCGAGTGTTCAGAGTTCAGGAAGCATAAGAGGTAATTTACTCATGGAGGGGAGGTAGGGTTGCCACACTGGAAGTCTTCCAGGTATGTAATTAATATGACCTTAGAAGTTACTACTTTTATGATTAGCTCAAAAACAAAATTAATGCTCTTTGGGGATGGTCTTTGCTCTACTAAATGTAGTCATTAACTTAGTTTAGTTTCTTCATCCACATAGGACTCTGTTTCTTTATATATAAAATGGGAGAAATAAAATCTACCTCCCAGGGTTGTTGTAAAGATTCAACAAGTCATCCATTTGTAGAAGGAACTTAATTGCACCACTTCCGTATGTCTGACTCTGAGCTCAGTAAAGGAAACTGAAGGACGAGTGAGACCTGGTTCTAACCTAGCAGGATCTCAGAACCTAGAGAGAAAAAGACAAACTTTAGGACCAACCTTTGGGGTGAGTGCGATGAAGGGAAAAACAGTGTTGTGGAAGCCCAAGTCATCGAAGGCCGAGGTCAGAGAGTGCTTCCTGGAGGAAACGTCTCCCGAGACGACCCATGAAATAATGAATAGAAGTTCTCCAGGCACAGGTGGGTATGTGTGTGTTTTGGAGAGTCATTAAGGCCCTGCTCCAAGTGGGGAAGGAGATTTTGTGATTTTTCTTTGCGATTTTGGAGGCCAAACAGTCTGGAAGTTGAGCGAATGTGGAGGCAGGGTTAGGGAACTGCGGCGAAAGGGGGCGGAGCGGTGCTGGGAGAGAGGGGAGGAAAGGGGGCGGGGCGCGTCTGCCCTTGGTGCCCATCCTTACACCTGCGGCCTTGATTTGGACACTTATTTTCCCTTTTTAGGGATTTGTGATTATCATCTGAAGGTCTTCAGGCCACTGAACTTGACCTCTCTATACTTCTGTGAGAATTATTATCATAAATCTGATTATGTGGTTCTGCTCTTTAAAAGTAAAGAGTTAAGAACTCTTTACTAATATCTTTTCATTTCAGAAGCTGCCCTAGAAGCTGTTTCTAGAAACATTTGTCCTGGAAAACACTCTGGGGCTGTGACGAGAAAGAGGGGCTGTGGGTTGATGAGCACAAAGTGTTCTGTGGTAGAATTTATCTGGGAAGTACGTTTTATTTCCTCCTTTTGGGATGCATATCAGAATCTTAAAAGTTCTGAGAAGTTTTGCAGTAGAGAAACATAGTTATTTGGTTCAAACTAGAATTCTATAGTTATTTTTATCATTGAACTCTTTTTTTCCATTGTTCTCTTTGTTTTACCTACATTTTCATATTATCATGGACTGGCAGGGGTCATTCATAGAGCTCAGGGTGGGAAATGCTGGCATGTGGGGTGAAGTACAAACTTCTGAGAAGAAGATACATTTATGGTCTGGCTCCTCATTTCTTTAGCCTTATCTTCCACATCTTCCTTTTCACTGTATCTCTAGTCCCATTGACTGATTTAAGCTTCTCCAAATGCATGACTAATGCCAGAATCTGAAAGCCTCCTGGGAGAGAAGTCAGCTAACAGGGAGAAGTTTCCAGATGCAGTGAGCCCAACTCAGGATAAAGATGGTAGTCTTTGGAGGGGGATCGAAGCAGTGAGTTCAGTGTAATGGCTGACATTTCATACCATCCTCACCAGCTCCATAGATGCACTTAGATTCTGGTGTCAGCCTGCCAGCCGGGACTGGGATTTATATGCCAGCTGTGTGTGCATTTGCAGTTATTACCCCTCTAAGCCTAGTTTCCTCAGCTAGAAAAATGGGACAAAAATAATTCTTGCCTCAAGGCCTACTGAGAATGTTAAATACCAGTTGGCAGATGGTAGATGGTAAGCACTCAGCTAATCTAGCCATTATTATTTATGATTAATTATTACTAATTAACTAATAATGATGTTAATGATAGCTATTATAAATATAGTGCTTATTATGTGTCCGGTACTGTTCTGAGTGTTATACATATTCATTTAATCTTCATGACAACACTATGAAGGTGGTATTACTATTGTCCCCATTGTACAGATGGATGAATAATTTTATGAGTCTCACAAATCTTGGAGCCAACATTTGATCCTAGGGAGTTTGACTCCAACATCAATACTCTTAACCACTATCCTAAATGATAATAAGTAAAATAATAGAAGAACTATTTGATTAAGAACTCTCCAAGAGGTTTGAGGGTACACAGAAACATCCATTTTAGGCTCTTGGTTATGGTAGGGAACACAAAAGAAAGGCCAGCTCCCTCCTCCTGCCAGCTACCCTGTGCAGTATTCGACATCAGTGGCAATCCTTAATAAAAGCATAGCAATGGCCAGGTAGACCAGAATTGCCAAACGGCACAAGGGAGTACAGCCTGGAAGTTATCAGACATACCTGTAAGTGTTTTGTAGAAAATAGGATAATGTATGTGACAGATCAGGACAAACACTAGTGTCATTTAAACTATTGTAGTTACTGGCACCCACCTACACCCATGAGCTGACAGTCTGGGCGCGTTCCTGGTTCTATGGACACTCTCCTGATTGGCTAGTGATCCTCTCCTGGGTGAGTGCTCTAGGCATCCTGAGTGGTTCTTTCACTTGCGCCCTAGGTTGCACTGCTGTTGGCACTAACCATACAGGGTATTCAATAAATGCATTTTAATTAAGTCATACTAAAAAAAACAAATAAAATGCAAGTTTATAACTTGAGTTCATAACAACTGACCGCCTGATACCACGGGGCCCTTATTTACTATTATAAAAAGCAGTTGTGGAATACATATAATCTGCTTCCAAAATAATGTTGTGCAGTTTTAAAGTGACACAAGCCGACTTGCAATGTCTAAGCATTTAAATTAATGTTCATCCTTTTAAAAAGTTGGCTGAAAAACAATCTAATTCCAAAGCAATAAAAAAATAATAATGCTTCTCTTCTTTAATCTGAGAGAAATGGAGAAATCATTGGATGGTTGTGGACATGGCAAAAGGCAAGTGCCCGGCCTTTCAGGCTGGGAGATAAATGAAGTAACAACTCTGTTTTGAACAAGTTTGGTGCCTAAAGATCTTTACTCCTGCTAAGTTTTCTGATTTATGACTTGGTTTTAGCTAGGAAGGCAATCTGGCTCAGGGAAGAGCTGTATCCTGCTGATGGAATTTTGAATGCCATGTTCCTGCCATTCCCTCTTACCAGTGAGTCGACCTTGTTCAAGTCAGCCAGCAAGGATTTTTCATGCAGCGAACAAAACTGACCTGGTCTGGTCCCTGTCCTCATGCAGTTCACAGTCTCATAGATTCTAAGCAACTCAGTTGACAACTCTAAGTTTCACTTTTCTTTACAGAAAATGAGTGTAACTGGTACTGGAGATTGTGTAAAGGACCTCACATATTATACACTGCAGTACTTGTATACGTGAACATCTTCCATTCCCATTCCAATTCTCCTACCCATTTGGCCCAATGTCTGAAACCTGATCACTCCTCTCCAGTCTCACTAGGCCCTGGTTTACCTCCACCCTGATGAACTTTAGGCACCCAGATCCAGATTTTTAATCCATCCTTAGGCCTATGTTTCTCCCGACCTCAGTTTCCCCTTGGGGCCTTCCTGTCACCCAATCTGCTTACAAGTTATCTTTCCTGCCTCACCTTGGACTCCTGGCTTTTCTAGACTAGTCTCAGCAGCTCTCACCTACTTTAGAACCACAGTTCCCTGGGTCCCTTCCCCACACTCCTTGACATGTCCTGACACAAGGGCCGCCGCAGAAACAGTTTCCCCTAAATATAAAGTTCATCACAGGGAATATAGTCAATAACATTGTAATAACTCTGTATGGTGTCATATGGGTACTGGAAATATCGGGGGACACACTTTGTAAAGTATATGATTATCTAACCACTATTCTATCTGAAATGAACACAAAATAATGTTAAAGTAAACTGTAATTAAATTTTTTTCTCTTGATTGAATTATTGGGGTGACATTATAAAAGAATGTCCCCCTGATAGCCTAGAGTGAGGCAACTTTTCCTTCTCCCTCCTTTTATTTGAGGCTGGAATGAGTTGTACCTCGGGTGTCTCACTTTTACGCCTGATGTACAGAGAGGCCTCAGCTCCTCAAGGCATTTGGCTCTCGTTTTCAGACCACAGAAGCGAGGCACACCTCTGAATAAGTATTTAGCCCTGACTCATGAGTGATGGGAATCCTAGGAAGCAGATAACAGGTTAGTTAGGAAAACCATGGAATGGCATTGAGGCTCAGTTAAACTATTTGGATCTGTGAAATTGTCCAGAAAATTTCAGAGAATAAAAGACCCCAAACTGAATGTGTGGTATTCACTGGTCTGTGTCCTGGGCAGACTCTCAAAGTCCAAATCACACCTCATAAGAAAGAGGAAGAACTGTGGTCTTTGTGTTCACTTACAAGATAAGTGACCTTTTGCCCTGGCTGGTATAGCTCAGTGGATTGAGCGTGGGCTGGGAACCAGAGGGTCCCGGTTCGATTCCCCGTCAGGGCACATGCCTGGGTTGCGGGCCAGGTCCCCAGTGAGGGCCATGTGAGGAGCAACCATACATTGCTGTTTCTCTCCCTCTCTTTCTCTCTCCCTTCCCCTCTCTCTAAAAATAAATAAATAAAATCTTTAAAAAAAAAAGATAAGTGACCTTTTTTAAACTCTGCACATTATTTTTGTGCATTTATTTATTCACTGTCAACAAATATTTATCCAGTTTTTACCTGTCTTGCCCTGGCCTGGACAGAACTCTGGGCAGGCAGACCTATACCTGGCCCACACAGAGCTTCTGTCTGAGTCAGGGAAACAGACAACACCCACATGAACAAGCACATACGTAAGACAATAGCAGTGAGCCTGGTATTGGGCTCTTTTAACTAGGATGGGCTGGGAAACATTGCCTACTTATTTCCTGCCAGGTACTTGGCATTAGGCAAGAGGAGAGTTTCTCAACCTACACACTATTGACATTTTGGGTTGGACAATTCTCTTTTGCAGGGGACTGTTCTATGCATTCTAAAATTGTTCTTCAAAATACTAGATGCCAGGAGTCCCTTCTTCTCCACAACTATGAAATCAAAACTGTCTTCAGACTTTGACAAATATCCTCTGAACACTGTGGATACTAATGGATTTCTGGCTAATTTTTTTGCTTTGCATCATTCCAAACATGAAGTGCCAAATGTAGACAGTTAATGTCCTTTTGGTTCTATCATCATTATAATGAGATTCCATCATATTTGATTCTTTAAGAGAAAAACAACTAAAAGCCTAAGCTATATTAACTCAGGTATACACCACAGATTGGGATTCTCCCAGGGCTTTATCAGGAGGGACTGAGATGCTCACGATGGAATGATCATGTGTAGCTGACGGGAGTAGGTACTGGAACCCTGGGCTGGGGCGCTGGGTGTGGGGCTGGGACTCCTTGCTACTGAGGGGTAACTCCACAGCCAAGATATCCCTTCAGTTCTATGTACCCGCCCCTCCTACCAGTCTTAATGTGGCTTCTTCTGTATATCTTTAGGTATAAGATTCTGTTCAGCTAGACTTTAGGTAGTTCTTGATAATGATTGTTCTGTAGTTTATTTGATGTGGACACGAAAGGACGAAAGCACAGTGTTCACCTATCTGAACTGCCATCTGAACCGGGAAATCTTAGCACGCCAGTGTTTTGTGGAGAGTGCCTAATTTTTCCCCACCTCTGTGAATGCTAATGGCTTTTGGAATTTGTGGCTCAGAGAACACTGCAGACTCAGGTGATAGACTGAGCTGGGTGATTTCCAGTGCAACGAGTAGACCTCAGGTGAGCTTTCTGGCACTGTGGGCTCTCAGCTTAAGCACAGTGGTATGAAATGGAAGTGTGGCCTTGTGGATTTATCTCAGAAAGCTCTGGGCTCAAATCCTAACCCTGCTGCTCACTCTCCAAATTGCTCTGTGCAAGTTACTCTACACCCAGGTCTCAGTGTCCTGGTCAGGAAAACGGGAGTGATGACGATGGTGACTCCCGTCTCATGCTTTTGACTTAATAACATGCAGTAACTGATATATGGATGCTCCTGGAATATTTTGTGCCTCCATTGACTGTTTTAGTGTCATTGAGAACTTGCAGTACAGAATTGTTTTGTAAACCAAGGCAGGAACTAAAGAAAATGTTACAATACTCAGGAAAGCATTTGTTGAATGCCGATGTGTATAAGTCTATTTTGAGAATTCAGTTTACTCTCAAGAAGGGGCCTCCCCAAGGAGCAGTAGCCCAGCAGGCAGAGGGAACATTACGTTTTTGATAAAATCACTCCTTGTAGAGGCTTTATAAATGGTAAAAATTTCCAAGTTAGAATCCTAGATGTTAAAAACTTGAAGTACCCTTAGACATCATCTATTACTTCAATGTGCAGATGTTTTTGGCAGGAGCATTTTACCTGCAATGAACCGTTACTTTGCAGCTCCATATGTAAAAGCAAGCCTGAGGCCAATGGGTAGGAGGGTGGGAGGTGGCAATCAAGGTGAAGAAATGAAGACCTAGGTAGTTTGCAGGTTAAGTCAAAGGCAAAAGACAAACTAAAATATGCTTCAATTCTGAGGTACCAGAGCTCCTCCCATGGTCTTCAAATGTGTGATTTTGCATCTTAGGGGAGATTAAGCCTTACTAAAGTACCCTTGCACGTAGCAAATATCACCACCATCACACTTGCAGAAAAATGGTAGACTGGAGAGAATCTTAAGTGAATTTATTTTACATGTTCCACTTAACTTCACTATATCTCACTTTGTAAGAAGGAGGAAGCCCTCTCAATTTTCTTCAGGTAGCCTTTTCATGTACAAATACCCCTCCTATTCACCAAGGCACTTCAGCTTTGAGAAAAGGGAAAGTATGAGCTACTGAATTTCATTTTCACACCTATCTCCTCCTTCAATCATCTTTCCCCACTTAAATATTTGTCTAGGAGACCCAGAGATTTTTACTTTTCAATAAAAACACCCTGCGATAGTCCCTCAAACAAAGCCTAAGCAATTGCTAAAGCCCATTACCCCCCAAGTATCTCTTCTTCCCTGAATTCTGAGTGCTATTGCAAAATGCTTGTTAAATAAGTGTGAATAAGATAATTTCCTACTTCCATTTCTAAAAATGCTTGATGGCAGGTAGAGTTAGTAAGACAGAGCTCTCAAGTTCAAAATACCATTGTAAATATTGTTTTCTCCTGTTTAAATGAAATAACAATTTCCAGCTTTTAGATAAATGTTATGAAGAGGATGTTAATTGGCATGAAAATATCTTACAATTTACCATCCTGGCAGTAAAACTTTGAAATACCCAATTCAATCAATAACTACTTCAAGGAAAAAAAGTCATACTAAAAGTGTCATTTTGAATTTGGGGTCCCCAGGAACTGCGATGTCGGCCAGACACAGCATGAAACATCACTTTTGTGAGGATAAAGATGCTATCGGATCCTCATCTAGCTTGCCTCCTTCTCGGAACTAAGGCAATATCTCTATGTCACTTTTCTAATCCTGCCTCAGCAGAGACTGTCAGCTGAGCTGTGATTCAAAGATATCCTGGAGGTGAGGGTAGGGTGAAGACCTTGTCATCTAGCTGAAGAATTATTCAATTTCTTTCTTTTAAATTTTTGGTCTTTTGTCAAAGGAAGAGATTTAAATAAGTTCCTCCTTGAATCTTTCCTCCAAGTCTTTGTCCATTAGTCCCTGGGTCTAATCTGTGTTTCAGAGCATCATAATATTGCATACAATCTAACCCAACTCCTCCTTTTAAAGACAGGAAAACTGAGATCAATCCCAGGTGAGTGTCTTGTACCTGGTCAAATAGTAAGTTAAAGGAAAAAGGACACCTGGGCATGGACAACGGTGTGGGATTGCACAGGTTGGCGGGGGGGGGGGGGGGGGGGGGGTATAAGAGGGTTAAATGGTAATGGAAAAAAATACAATAAAAAAGTAAAAAAAACAAACAAACCAGAAATAGTGAGTTGATGGTAAATTAAAGCTGGAATGAGAACTGGTCTCACTCCTGTATTTCTTTTTTTTTTTTTAATTGCATTTATTAGGATGACATTGGTTCCCAAAACTATACAGGTTTCAGGTGTACAACTCAACGAAACATGTGTACACTGCATCACATGCCCATTTCCCCAAGTAAAGGCCAGGACGATTAGGTCTGTTACTCCAACCAATGAATATTCAGGATGAGGAAGTAGGTATAATGGTAATAAGAAGAAAACTATTAACTCCTCATGGGCAGGAATTTTTGTATTTTGGGTTAACGGTATTATTCCAAGGACCTCTAACAATACTAGTCATATAATAGGTCAATAAATATTTACTGAATTTGAATCCATTTTCCATAATATTATATTAGAGCCATAACATGATACTGCTGCCTTTGGTAAGTATGTCACCTAAGAACTTGGTATGAGATCTGGTACTTCCACCTGTGTGTTCTAGGACCCTTAAGAGTCATACACTTTCACTAATCTATAAAAAGAGAATAATATACTCTGCTATCTAGAGGAATGTGAAGTTAAGTTGAAGTAGAACTCTTTCTCAGTCTCTTTGTTGACTCCTCCTTCTATGACGGATTCTAAATGTTGGGAGAAGCCCATAGCTCAGTCCTTGAATGTCTTCTGTTTACACTTTCTTGCTAAGTCAGTGGTTCATAACCTTGGCTGAATATTGGAAACATACAAGGAGTTTTTAATAATATGAATGCTCAGGCAATACCTGAGTCCAATTACATAGGATCTCTGAAGCATCAGTATTTTTTAAAAGCTCTCCAGGTAGTTCCCATGTATTGTCAAGGCTGAGAAATATTGGCTGAGTGATCTCATTCATATTACAGCTTTACCCCTCATCCATATGCTCTTGATTCTCAAATTCATGCTCCCAGCCCTGAGTCACATTCCTAACTCTGATTCTAGCACTGACATCTATCCCTGACTCACACTCCATGCACTCTGGCTTGTTTTGGCTTTAGTGCAAGTTCTTCAACCCTAGATAAAAACTCCCTGGACCCTACAGATTACCACCAAAATTTGGTTCAAGTCCTCTTTGCCACCTACTTCTCTACAAGCATGCCCCTAACTCTCCCCCCAACCACTAGCAAAAATATTAAGACAGCATGTTAAATATTATAGTAGAGGTTCACTTGTATTAGGTATTTACCATGTGACAGGTACTATACCTGGGATATTATATATTGCATCTCATTTAATTTTTATGACAAAACTTTGAGTGAAGTATCATACACAACCTCATAGAAAATCATGTCTAAACAAGGTGGAGAAATTTATCCAACATCACCTGACCGGTAAGCAGAGGGACGAGGCCTCAAGCCCAGGCCAGCTTTACTACACGGTTTATGCATAAGCATTAAGTGTCCTAGTGCCTGAATCCCTTGGCTTCAAGCCTAATGAACCACACTCTTCCCTGGGAACATATTTGTGTTTTCTATCATTATGTGCCATAAAATCTGTGGAATTCTAGAGAGTTAGGTTTAGATAGGGTTGGAGAGTTCTCAGAATTTAATTCCCTTATTTAACAGATGAGGGTATCAAGGTCTTGAGAAAGAGTTATTTCCTCAAGGTCAAACAATTCATTAATGTCTAGGCAAGGATTTAAATTAGGCCTCTTGTGAATCCAATGATCTTTCCAGAACATAATGTTGCCTTCCACTAAAATGGAGCGTTTCCAATAATTTGTTTTTCCCTTCAACTTAGTCAAGGACCCTTCATAAAACAGGCTATGTGTTGTTCAGCTACATAAAATAATTATTTGTTACATTCACTGCACTCTTTTTACCTTTAATTTCATTCAATTGAAATAGCCATTGCTTGCCAAGCTACTTTAACCACAGAGCCCTTATGAGGTTTATTTGTCAATGAAGTCTTATTTTCTGAGGTAAATTAATGATGTGTTATTCCCAGAGACTTTATGGTGCTTATCACTATATTAACTCACATCAAAAAAATCACAGGGAGCTATTTTTCAAGCCCTGACAAAACAGCCTAGAGAAATCCTAGTGAATTGGGGGCTTTGAAATATAAACACACATATGGATCGCATATTTCTCATAAAGAAAATGTTTTCACTTCACATTAGGTAAAAGCTTTCTTTAAAAAGTTGTCACTTAGCACAGGAAAAGATTCATGCCTTCTCTGCCTGGTTTCCAAGAGCGGAGGGAGTGGTAGTTTCTTTGCAAACAAGAATTATGAATTGTAGCTGGTGGTGTGGTATGGAATTACAGGCTGCAGTTTGAATTTCTGATCATTTGATTACTAGCATCTTAAGTATGTGATCTGAATTCTCAGTGCCTCAGTGCTTAGTCTATAAAATGGGCTTGGAAATGTTACATGAAAGTTGAGAGAATTAGGTGAACTAATTGAGTAATTACATGCAATACCCTTAGTGTTCCTGGACCATAAATGAGTTAAATAAATGCCATTTCTTTTCCCTGAGAAGATTAAATTTGTTCCTGTAACCAGGGGTGTCCAACTGGAGGCCCATGGGCTGCATGTGGCTCAGGATAGCTATAAATGTGGCCCAACACAAAATTGTAAATTTACTTAAAACACTATGAGGCATTTTTGGGATTACATGTCGCAATGTATTTAATATGTGGCCCAAGACAACTCTTCTTCCAGTGTGGCCTAGAGATGCCAAAAGTTTGGACACCTCTGCTAGTAAGCTAAGAGAACCTCAGTCAGTTTTCCAAACAATTCTAGATAAGTTCCACCCTTTTTCTTTAATGTCATTCATTGATCATTAAACACCTCAAAATTGTGTGCTGACCATGCCAAACACTGCAAGAGACTCAGTATCCCGCCTCCTTTTAAGAGCTTGCTATCTATTGTGGAAGATAGGACAGGAAACAAATAAATTAGAGCTCAGTAAGAGTGCTGATAGGTAGGTACCAGGCACTGTATTGCCCCAAGGTTTTCTCTAACCAAGTCTTCTTCTATTGACAAAGATTTCCTGGAGTAACATTTAAACTGAACATCCAATGACACTCTTCTGGATCGGGAAAGACTGATCTAAGCACCTCTTCCTTTAGGGCTAGAGCTAGTAGACAGAACATTTCTTATAAAGTCAAATGCAACAATTAAGAAATTCTGTTTATATAAATCATAGCAATATGTGTGTCTGAGAAATTTCTGTTGAAGTAAGACCTCCACCCCCGCCCCCCCGCCAAACTGAAAAGCAGCAGCTAAGGAAGCAGAGAGGAGAGTCTAACCTCCTTAGGAATGGATGTGGGTTAGAGTCCATCACCTCTGATTTGGCAGCCAAGAAGCATCAGAACTCTTGTTGGCACTGTCTTCCACCCTCCCTCCCACCCCCTTCCTTCTCTCTTTCTCTCTCTCTCCCTCTCACCTCTTCATCGCTTGCTTTTGTCTTTCTCCTTTGAAAACATTTAATCATCTTAAATTATGAGGCTATGGTATCCTCATTTTGCATAGGAAAAATAAAGTCATGTTACCTTTCCCCAGACCACACTCTAGTAAGTGGCAAAGGCAGTACAGCCATGTGGGCTGGCTGTGCAGACTGCGGTCCTTCTGTCTGGCTCCCAGGGACTGCTAAGTTCGCTGGATTCAGGGCAGGAGTTACAGAGCCTAGAACCATTCTGTCACATCAGGCAAGGGTCAACAAACCAATAGTTTTCTAGAGTACACCACAGATCACATAAGTAGCAAGACTAAATCAGGACCCCACCTTTGGCTCTGTGGTGGGAAATTCACAGAGGGCCAGGCAGGTTGTCATTGGCTCAGGAATGGGCAGTGCCCAGAGTAGGCAGGGACACACCCTGTCTCATGTTGGGAATTATGAAGAGGCACTACAGTGGGCTCCGTCTGACATCCTGGGCCCATGAAGGCCACCTGACTCAAATCGACAGCATCAGCAGCGAGAAGGGTTGAAAGAATTGTTCCTTCTTTGAAAAGATAGGATAAAGCTTCTGACTGAGATGTGTTGTAGATAATGAATGAGAGTAGGGCCTGGAATAAAAGGGGAAAAAAATGGAGTTGGGATGGACAAGGTGGAGAACTGCTGAATCAGCTCTGTGGCAGAAAACAAAATTAAAAGGTTTTCTTTCTCTTTCTGACATAATGGATATTGAGGCCTTGGGGTTTTTTTCCCCCCTTTTTTCTTTTTCCTCATTTATCCAATATGCTCTCTTTAGAAACAATGAATTGGAAATGCAAACCAGGACTTCCTGCCACAAACTCTTGATAAGATAGAAGGCAGGAAGGGGGTGATACTCAATATTGACCTTGGTCCAGAGGGATGAAAAAAGTCTCCTCCTTCCTCTAGGAAGAAGAAGGCATTTTGTAATCCTGGGTGCCAAGGAAGAGCCCAAGATGTCTTAGTTCCCTCTATAAAATGGAAAGAGAGGGAAAGAGAAGCCATACATTCATATTCATTGAGTATGTACCATGGTCCAACAATATACCCAGGAATATCCAATATTATGCCATTTTTATGTCATTTAATCCATTAAACAGCCCTGCTGGGTATCTTGTATTGTAACTGCTTTACTGAAAGGAAAATTAGACAAAGAGAGGTTGTCCAAGACCACCTGCTAATAAGTGGCAGACCTGGGGCCATCTGCCTCCAAAGCCTAAGCTCTCTCTTCCTTCTATACCCTCACAATGCACTGTAGGCAGGTGAGCACACAGGTAGTATGTGACCTTTAGGTCTATAGCCAACACACAGAGTCAGTAATTTTAGCTTTGCTTCCTAATCATAAAGAAGAGCTTGGAAGAAAGGGAAAATAGTCCTGAAATGGATTCTGAGCTCCCTGAGTTTGAACCTGTCTCTGTTTACAGCATTATCAATCTCTGTATTTCTCCCTACACCGAAACCTGAAAATGGCCAGTCCTTCATTATCCATTTATTTATTAATTCACCCATCCATAATATGACAAAAAATTCACATCTATGTAGCTGACCTCATCCTAAGTAAGGGGTAAGCTTTCCTTCCTTCTCTGGTGTAACCTCCTCGTAAAGCTGGAGGATCAGACAAAGGCATACCCACAGTAGAATGGAGTGTATGTGAACAGTTGTATAATGGGAGATTATACAAAACCCAAAAGAAGCACTACACACCCACACAGTCTGGGGGCAGTGAGGAAATGTTAGGGGAAGTATCTCCAGAGTGACAGCAGATTAGAGCTAAAAAGACGACTCGAAGTTGGCCAGGCAGTAGAAGAGGCTGGTGGGAGTATCGTATACAGAAGTGAAGAAGGACGTGCTGGATCAAGAGAACTATGAGTCAGCGCTGTTTGGCACAGTCATACATGTGGACAGAGGCAGGAGAGAGTTTGTAGTGGGGTTTGCCAAGAGCCCTCACTATTCTATTGCCATTAAGAGCCACTGAGGAATCTTGTTCAGGGTATGACCAGATTAGATTTGTATTTTAGGAAGTTCTTGCTAATACAGGGCAATACAGAAAGACTCAGGAATGAGCTAAGAAGTAGCCCCACTCTTTTAATGAAAATTCTAAATTACTATCTTTATTTATATTTATTTATTATTTGTATTTATGTATTACTTGCGTTTATTATCACTTGCATTTATTTATATTCATGTGTTTGTTCATTCATTCATTAAATATTTATGGAGTATCTGATATGAGTCAGGTACTGAGCAAGATTCCAAGGATACAGCGATGAGTAAAAGATGTGATTCCTGCTTACCTATTACACCGAGTCTAGTTAGAAAAACAGAAACTATTCAAATAAGCACAGATATAACATTGCAGCTGTTACAAGAGTTTTGAAGGGGAGTGCATGGTGCCACAAGAGCCTGTTAGAGAGTCACTTGTTCTTTTCAACTTTCATGAGCAAGTAAGTGACACATTGCCTGAGATTTACAGGATCGGGACAATGAGCCAAGAGCCATTAGTGATTCGGACAGGTTGACAATGTGCAAAAGGCCTGTGTGGAGAGGGTGGGATTGTCGAGAGGGTAGGGGTGGCTGCAACCAAAGAGGTGAAGGAATCAGGGTGTGACAGGAGGCTGGGTGGTCAGAGCAGATGTCACTCACTTTGGTCAATGGAATGTCTGCCAACACTACGCAAGCAGAGGTATAAAAAGCTTCTGTGGCATTGGGCTTACTTTCCCTCTTACCCCTTGGCCACATCTGAGAACATGCTCTCCATAGAAAGATGAGCCATAGGTAGCAAGGCCAAATAACCCTGGTCATCCCAGCAAAGGCCATCCTGTTTTAGGCAACAACTATATAACCCTGAAACATGTGAGTCGAGCTAAGACCAAATGGACCACCCGACCAAATATAGCCTTAAATCTCCAGTCTTCGGACTTGTGTGAAATAAATGCTATCACGTTAAGTCACTGAGTTTTAGGGTGGTTGCTATGTGTGTGTAGAACAGGAGATGGAGGAGCAGAGGGGTGTCAAGAGTGATTCTTAAGGTTTTGCTTTATAGAGCTGGGCAAATATTGGAGCCAGTCTCTGAGATAGGACCAATATTTAAACTGCAGAGTAAAATATCCCAGTGAAGGAGACAGGGAAGGAGCCCTTCAATCGAGGCTAGGAAAACCTAAAAGACTGCTTTGCCAAGAATGCTGATCACATTCAGAAGTACCAGCTCAACCAATGTGGATTGTATACTGCTTCCAGATAACTGTTCTGCTCTTGAGTCTAATTGATATGGGTTCAAATTCTAACTCTAACACTCAATTTTTATATGACTATGGTGAGTCAACTGACTTTTCTGAATTTAAGCTGGAACATAAAAACTATGATTTCTATTTGTGAAGGTTTGTGTATGTATGTGCCTGTGTGTGAGGATTAAATAAGAGGCAATTGAAACAAAATCTACATTGTCTGGCCTTTATTTCATACCCAAAGCATAATTGCTACTATGATATAATTGTACCAATCTTTGTTCTGGTGTTCTCCATCTGCCAGGACACTCTTCTTACCTCTCCAAGTCCTTTATGCTTTAAACTTGGCTCTAGACTTACCAAATCCCTGAAGCCCTCTCAAACTATTCTAATATTTCATCACTTTCACTTTTCTGAATTCCTAGATTTCTGGGTTTCTGGATTCTTGTATACATGAATTCATCACATATTTATGGAGCACATACTATATGTTAATCAGAAAGGGAAATAATTACAAGACACTGCTGTGCCCTATTCACAGGTACCAAATACCACATGATCTCATATTTTCATTTAAAAATGAGTATTCATTTCACTTTTCGGATTACAAGTTACTTTGGCATACATAATTTTATTCCATGTTACAAAAGCCCTGCATAGAAGCAGCACAGATGTTAGCAGCCTGATGTCCCTTTCACAGATGAAGGTAAGCTTGCTGGCCAAGCCCCTTACCCCCTTATCACTTGGAAGGTCACTTGACTATAGAGCTTATCAGATTTTATTTATTTTGTAATGTGTTTGTCTTCCTCATTTCTATGGTGGCTTCAGAGCTCAGAGACCATAGGTTACTTATCTCTGTATCTCCAGCATACAGCTATATGCCTGACAAATGACAGGAACTTAATAAATATTTGCTGCATACACCAGGGTCTGAGAGTTTAAGGAGTTTGCTCAAATCCACATGATAAATCAACAGCAGACCTGGGATTAAAATATAGTTTTCCTTTCTCCCAATTTAGTGCTCCCTCCATTATAACATGCTGTCTTCTATTAATTTTATGTTTCTCTGACTGATTTTATAAAACCAATTAAAAATCTTTCAAATAGAGGGCAATGTGTTAAAAGCATAGAGTATAGTTATAATACACCTATAAATAAATAAAAGGAGGTGGAGACCAAAGAAATAATATTCATACAGTGTCTATGTTCACATGGAATATTTTATCTTATTTAAATATTTGGAACAACTTTATGGGGTCAACATTTTACCTATTTACAGAGAGGAAAACTGAAGTTCACAGAGGTAAACTTGGATAGGGTTATGTAGCAGGTGAGTTGTGAGGCTGACATTATGACCCAAGTGAGTTTAGATTAGTGCCTGTTCACTTTTTAATGTAGCCCACAGAGGAAAAGAAATGAATATGTGGACAAATTGAAAAACAAGTGAACGGATGAATGCTGTGTTTTTTGAACTGACTTTAAGTTGAGAGAATGCACCCAAATATGCCGGCTTTTCACATTCAGAGACGTGGCCTCCCAATCCTCAAACTGTAATTTTTGCTCTTGTGGCTTTGTAAATAATGTTTTTTGTCATTTCATAAAATGACTCTGATTAGAAAGGGATTCATCATTTCCTAAGACTGTTATGTAAGAAATGTGCAAAGCCACTCAGTGTCCCCTGTCAGTGCTTATTTCTCTGTGTTTTTGATAAAATATAATTGTCTTAAGTCTCTCAGGATTGATTAGATGGAATGTTCAAAAGGAAAGCTGTCTTATTACTGACCTGCATCCTTTAGTTAATAAGTTTTTTTTCTAATTTTACTTCAAAGATGAAAGTTTCTTAATTAACTATCAGAAGTTCTCTGAAGCTAAGTATATTAAAATCATATTATGTCTTCCTGAGGCTCTCCTTAGATTTTTTATTAAGCAAAGCTATTGGAAGTAAAGATATGAGGGTAATCGTATCTATATATATAATAAAAAAGATATGCTTATTAGTTTTCTATTCTAATCAACATCACTGCCACACTGAAAAAGTCAATTATTTTGTAATATTTAAGGATACTAATAAAAATGAATGTTATTTAGCTAAATCTTGTTAGCTCTGGAAATGAGAAACAAGAATATCAGAATAGAAAAAAAAATCACAGCTTAATTCCAAATGTAATTTAGTGAATGTGTGTCGATGTAACTCAATTTTTCTCAACAGTTATTTATTGATCACCTGCCATGGGCCCAGCTTTCTTGCTTCTGAAAGGTAGAAAAATGAAGACATTGACCCTGCCCTCAGTGAGCTCATAAGTTCATGGGAGAGATTGATTTTTTGCTGGCACACAGGGGGGAATGGACATGTGCTGTAATAGGGGCATGCCCAAAGCAATGATGTGCTGGAAAACTGGGTCTAGGGGGGGACAAAGCTCTTATTTGCCACCTTCCATGGTGTAAATATTTCCAGCACAGCGTCCAAAGTCCCAATTAAAAAGCTTCAGTTTAAAAACTGGCTTAAAATTCTTGAGTATTAAACAATCAACTCCCATGACTTTTATAAGGCGGCTCCACCACACTTTTATTGGTGGTGGAAACATTAAAAAAGGGGAAAAAATGGCCATGGATTCAGCCTGAAATGGAGTTAGAACAGGGTTCAGAGCAGAGGGTGTCTTAAGGATAAGCAAGATAGGATAAAAAACAGAGAGAAAGAAAGAAGGAGCTCCTGCCCTTTGTGACAGCATGGATGGAACTGGAGAGCATTATGCTAAGTGAAATAAGCCTGGTGGTGAAAGACAAATATCATATGACTCACCTATAAATAGAATATAATCAACAAAACAAACAAGCAAGCAAAACAGAACCACAGACATTGAAAAAAAGAACAAACTGACAGTGACCAGAGGGGAGAGGGGAGGGGGATAACAGGAGAAAAAAGGGGAAGGGTCAAATCAAGGAACACGTATAAAGGACCCATGGACAAAGACAAAGGGTAGTGGGGGGAGAACTGAATGTGGGAGGTGGGGGTGGGTAGGGCAGGGGAGAGTAATGGGGGAAAATGGGGATAACTGTAACTGAACAACAATAAAAAAATAACAAAATTTAAAGAAAAAAAAACAGGGAGGAAGAATGCCCCAGCAAGAGGCCATGCCCCATGCAAATTGAAGAAGACTGCATCGGTGCAGTGCTGGGGAATGACTGATCCGAATTGCTGAGGCTGGGGCGGGAACCTGCGTGGTGCTCTGGGACTCGATTGTAAAGGGCCACGAACGCTGCACTAGGAGTCATAATTCCTTTCCACAGAAAATTGGAGTTTCTGGGGGGGCTCACAAAACCCATTCGAAGAAAAAACTACTGAAATAGCCGAAGCACAGATGGATTCTGCCAAATGGCCAGGCATTCCGCAAACACGGTTATTTTCAAAATGACTGATTTCTTGGCTAAATTTTATTGTTTTTCAAAGAATTTGGCTCATTTAGAAGCATAGCCATAGAAGGGAGGAAAAAGTTAAAGAAAAAAAGATGGAGGTAATAAATTGAAATGCAGCTGTTACAGAAATCTAAGAGGATTACAAAAGAGTAATGGGTGCTCGTATAGAAAATACAGAAGATATCGGTATGAAAAAGAAGAAAATAAAAATCACTTGTCATCCTACCACCCTCATGTAGCGGCTTTTATCATTTTTATGTTTGTCTTTCTAGTATTTTATGCATGTATTTATTATGCACATATTTCTAAAATTGAAAATCAGTTTTTATCATGTATGTTTTATTCAAATTAATTATGAACAATGCCCCAAGTTGCCATGTTTTATTCTGCACCTTCAGTCCTAATGATTGCATAGTATTCCATTGCATGAAGGTAACTTAATTTGTCTATTATATCCACCGTTTATGGACATTAAGGTTGTTGCAATTTTTCACTCTCCCACATGGTGCTATAATAAAATCTCTTTTTCATTCTCAGCACACATTTTGACAGATCAGTTAATTGGAAATAAATGTAATTTTTTTATATTTTGTTTTTGAATAGCAAATTTTAAAGAAATAAAATAAAAATGTGACTGCAATTATTTCACTGTCCACTTCCTTGCCCTTAGGACCTCCATACTCTTTTATAGAATTTTTGTTAGAAGTTCACACACGAAATTAACTTCTGACATAGTTTAGGATGTACATAACCTTTCTGTGATGCCAGCTACACACTATGTTCTACTGCTTACCTCTTCCTCCACACCTTACCCACAGTGCAAGTTTTTATGTGACAAATACCTAGATAGCCAAATATACTCCACTGGAAATTAAATAGCGCACTTGGATTAATCATGTTCTCACCTGCATGAGGGGTTTGTTTGATAGCTGTGTGCTTGGCAGTCTGGGTAGAGGACACTGGCAGAGGAAGGGGCAGTTCACTTCAGAGGCATCCTGGGAAACAGAGGTCACACAACATACCCTTAGAGGGGGTACGTTGTGTGCCGAACATGGGTCTTGGGATACTGAAAACTCAGTCTGGGACCAAGATATCGATAGCCATAAACTTCAGCTTTAGATATGTGGACTTTATTCTACAGCTTACATAGCTGTAAAAGGGTCTTCAACAGGAAATATACTATGTGAATCTAAGCACACAGAAAAGAAACAATCTGTTATGAATGACCACTGCTTGAGTATTTTGGGAGAATGCTTTCTTCCAAGTGATGCATGCGCCCTTTCTCCAAGTGATACGTTTCTTTTCTCTAAGTGATATATTGCATCACTGAAATAATGTGACGAATTTGGGAAATATGTACCTATTTATTACAGACACCCTATCAGAAACTGAAGGGAAGCAAAGTAAAATCAGGATATTTCCTAAAAGAAATGCACAGTATATTTGGGAGTAAAGTACATGAGCAAGCAGTCACAAAGCAATGCAGTAAGTGCCGCCATAGAAACACACATAAAATAAAGGGACATGAGAGAGCAGAAATGACTGACAGATGGGAGGCATGGCAGGGAGTGGCTGAGCACTGTTTCATGCAGTGGGGATGCATGGAGTGGGTTTTAAGGTGTGAATGGAACTGTGTAGGCAGACAGAAGGAAGGGCATTTCTGAAACAGAGAACAATATGTGCAGAGGCAGGTAGACTTTTTATATATAAGACAAAAGGCATTATTTGTCATCCAAAGAGTGAACTTTCCCTGTGCATTTGAACCTGAGGAGTGATATGCATGGTCTGGTCTGAGATGTTGATAAAAAATTCAGATAGCACCGTGTGCAATAGGTTGTATGGTGACAAGACTCAAAATAAACTAGAAATCTAGGTTGAGAGAAAAATGGTGGTCTGGGGGAAACAAATGACAATGGGTGTAAAGCAGATGATCGAGCTATGAGGCATATTTAGGAAATGTCGAAGGAGAGGGTTGGTGACTGGATATGAGGATGGTGAAGAAAGATAGTATGTGGCTCCTGATTCCTGGAAGGGGTGTCTTGGTAGATGATGAAAACAGTAAGGAGATTGAAAACAGGAGGAGAAGCGAGTTTCATGAGTTAAGCTTTGGACACAATGCTTTTGAAATACTATGAGATGTCTGAGTGGGAATTCCCAGGTAGCAATGGCTTATATTGCTAGATCTTGCTGAAGATTACTGGGATACTGTGAATCACGAGACAGTAAAAGGTTAACATTTTTTAATGTTCCAATTTTTTATCAAGATCACAGCTTGTGTCTTTTACCACATGCAAACCAGAGGCTAAAGGACTTTGCAGCTGTACCACTGGAATCTATGGCTTTTCCTATCTGCAGCAGAGACCCAGAGAGTACCTGGAGTAACTGCTGAGAACTCAGTGTATGACATCCCCTAATTAAGATCACCGCCAAGTTAGGGATCGCTGGAAGCAGGGAAGAGGAAAAATGCATTTATTATCAGACTGAAACCACCACCAATTCTAGTAGTGATTCTGACTGAAGTGGTAGCATTTGTCATGGTCAGCTTCCACTTTCCTTTGAGAAACTACATTTTGCAGGAATGCATAAGTAGTTGTCTTTTTTAGCTTGCATATTCAGAGAAAGTAGATTGACATGGTAAATTCATTCATTTATTTGACCAAATTTTATTGGGTGCCTATTATTTAAGGTTCACCTTTTCTAATTTGAGGAATCAAAGATGAATACGATTTAGTGCTCATGAGACATGGCTCTGCCTCTCCAGGGACACAAAGCAGTTGTTTCCCTTCATTATTATTGTTATAGCTTTTTTTTTTTTTTTAAAGATTTCATTTATTTATTTTAGAGAGAGGGGAAGGGAGGGAGACAGAGAGAGAGAGAAACAGCAATGTATGGTTGCCTCTCACATGGCCCTCACTGGGGACCAGGCCCGCAACCCAGGCATGTGCCCTGACTGGGAATCGAACCGGGACCCTCTGGTTCCCAGCCCGCGCTCAATCCGAGCTACACCAGCCAAGGCTTGTTATAGCTTTTATGAGCCTCATTAATTATTAAAAATAATGGTTATATTTTGTGTGTAGTTTTGATGAATAAAACCTTGGTCTTCCTCACCCCCAGATAAGGGACATATACTGCTGGGCTATCATCGCTTTGACTGCCTTCAGCAAGAAGCAAATGTCCTGTGAGGTAAGTGCCCCTCTCTAGTACACTTTTACCTAAAATGCGATGTGGGGTCCTGCTTTTATGCAGATTCCCAGGCTCAAGCTCTAGATATTTGATTTATTAAGTTTGAGGTGTAAAATTGGCATTTAAAAAATTATTTCATAAGCACCTCCTCAAGATTCTGATGAATATGCTTTGTTTGGTGCACTTGCCTGCTGAGAAACACAGTTGGGTGTTGAACACAGCAGGGGCTACGAAGTCTAGCTGATTAGAATGTCATCTTTAACTTATTGACAAGCAGTGTGACCATGGATAGGCTTTTATAAAAACTATCTGAGCCTCAGATTATTTATTTTCAGAAAAATAACTATAAGACACTTTTGTAACACTAAAAGTAAATGAAATTTTGTATATAAAATATTTTATTGCTGCTTAATTTTAGGTTTTCTTCCTCCTTTTCCTTTTTAAGCCTCAGTTAGCACTCTGTTTTGTGCTTCTGATCTAGTATTTATCCTTCTTTTGACTAGAATTTGTTGTGTTACCTATGTTCTTTCTCATTGAATTCTGCACTCCTTGAGTACAGGGATTTGCCCTCCCGTTATTTCTGTGTCCCGAAAACTCGCACACAGCAGGTGCACACTAAGGCCCTCTCCTAGAAAGTTGTCCTGACACCCTAATACTTACTTTACTTTTTAATCTTGTACCAAAATGATCATGAAGTTGCAAGATTCACCCTTCCTTAAACTGACTCATTCTTCTTTGTCTTTTCATAGCACAACACATTTTGGCAAGAAATAGGATTACACATTCTTTAATCCCCTACTCAGGAGGAAATGCCTGATTTAAATCAAGGAATGATAGAATTAAAAGCTTATGTTGACAGTTTATACAGACTCATGCATTTGTTGGCTAAAGAGTGATTTGATAACTTAGGTTATAGCCTGTAAGCTGGCAAATTCATTTGCTATATTTAATTATGCTTATTACTCAGGGAATACTTATTGAGCTCACATTGTGTGGTGGGTGGCGGGAATATACAATGAACCAAATCGTCCTTGTGTTTAAGGAGCCCATGAGTTAGTAATTATGGCAAACCAATATATAGATACTTTTAATACAACGTGGTACATGCTCACCTAGATAAATGTATGGATATTTTGGGATTTCTGACCTAGTGTAAATGGCAGAGGAAAGTTTCCTGAAGGAATTATATGTGAGATGAAATCTGGAGGAGTAGACAGTGACAAGGCAAAGAGAAGAAATGTGCTCTGGGGAGAAGCAGTAACCTGTGTAAAGACTAGGAGATGATGTGTTCTCCGTGCTTGTGATGAGCAAGCGGCTCAGTCCATTGGGAGAGAAGAGGCTGCAGCAATAATTCTGGGACCCTGTCATGGGGAAACTTCATTTGCTCAGGCTAAGGCATTAGCTGTGTCATGAATATGAAGCCATTACAAAGTTCTAAGTACAGATGTGACATCATCATAATTGTAATTCTAAGTTCATGTTTTCTGCCCACTATAAATTTAGCCTGTAACTGAGTTTTTTAAAAATTCTTTACTGAATGCATTTATATATTTTCTTATGAAATTTGAACTTCACTTTTATAGCCACTTGTGAGTTGAATATCTAATGAGAGTTGATAACACTCAATAACAGAACATAATAAAGGTGTTATCTCAAAAAAGGGGACTTTTATGTATGTATTTTTAAGTAGTATATTTTCTTTAAGTTCACATTAGGAAATTCTAGTATAAAATGGCTTCTAGCTGCTATTACCTCACACAGACTCTCCTAATTGTTTAATTTGTAGGTCAGAGTAAACTAGATTATGCGTAATAATAACTCCCAACTCTCAGTAGCTTTAAAGAAAGCAACATAGTGTTCAACCTACAAGTCCTTTGTGGGTCAGTGGAATTGGCTTTGCTGATTCTAGACCCTTGGGCATTCAGGTTAGTGGAGAAGCTGCCTTCTTAAAGTTGCTGGACAGTGAACCGGAGGGAGGAGAGAACTCTGGAAAATCCTACAGTGCAGTGCAGAGCAAACTGTCCAGAAGTGCCCTCACTGAAACACAAAGAAGCCAGGGAATTCAAGCCCGTCACGTACCCTGACTAGGAGGAGAACAAAAACATTTGGCAAACACCATTCATTGTTATCACGCCAGTTTAGTAATTTCAAAACCTAGGAAGAAAGGTCACATTGCCACCAGTCCAAGAACACCCAACCTCCTGGACAAGATCTTGCTACCTAGAAGGCCAACCGATGCTGGTTCGTTGTGGGGGGAACAAAATGGGTGGCTGTTGTAATCTTATGTTCATGAAACTGAGAAGCCTCACCTGCTTCAAGACACCCAAGGTTTCCCCATTGTGCCGCCCTATCTTCCCCTTGGCACGCAGTCCCAGGGGTAGCAAAGTAAAACCCAATAACTGTCTACATATCTCAAGGTTCTTCTTTTTGGAGTATCTAGAGTACTTTTCCCTCCCATGCCCCCAATTTTTATACATATGTATAATCAGAAACTGCAATCACTATTTGAGACTAGGGCAAAGAATACTGTGCTGAGTGAGGCACAAATCTTCATTTCTCTTGGCTCCAGCCATTTTCTGATGACATTAAATAGTCGCAGCATTCACTGTGTCAGGGACACCGCAGTGCAGTCCTGGAATTTGTAATATAAAGACAAAGCTGCGGCCTTGTGGTTACTGTGTGCCCTCCCAGGAACAATTTCTTCTGGCCGGCAAAAGTAGAGAAGACCTTGAGGCGGAGTAAAGGGAAAGTTATGGGAACATACAGGCGTGGATCTAAATTCTGGCTCTGCCACTTAGTAACTGTATGGACTTGACGGAGTTACCCTCTAGTGCCTCATTTTCCTCAATGTGAAAGGAAAGTAGTAATACACCCACATGATGAGGTTGCTGTGATAAGATAATCTCACATGTAAAATACATAGAAAATGCTTGGCTAGGATTATTAGTGGTATTATCACACTTCCCAAGCAGCCAGAGAGAGAAAGAGGGAATGTGTTTTGAGTTATGGTCTACTTATACGTGAACTGTGGGTAAAAAACAGAATTCTTCCTGTAGAGCCATCTTTCTTGGTCTTCCACAGAGGCCACTTGGGCTCCCACTGACAATCCTGTGTAGAGATTTGGCTGTTTGTTGCCCCCTGACCTTTATTCCGGTAAAAGCCATTTCTAGCTCTTGCTGTAAAAGTCAGCAGCTCACAGGCGTAAAAAGGAAACATGCTAAAATAACAACAAAAAAGTGTAGAGTGATTTTTCACTTTCTGAAGGTTCAAAGGTTTAGGGAACTAATGGTCAATGAGCGTGTGTCGTGTGAAATGTACAACTTAGGGTCTCTCCTCTATGAGACCGTAAATTCTAGAAATGCAAATATCACTTCCGTCTGGATTTAGAAGCAGGTCGGGCATGTAATAAGTGCTCAATAAGTATTTGAATAAATGCTTGTGTACATGGCTAACCTGAAATAGGTGGTAACATTAAATTTTCTGAACTTCAGACTCCCTTATTTGCAAAACAAAGGGGTGAGTCTTAAGGTATTCAAACTCAAATTCTCTGAAAGGCCAAGTAATATTACGATAGGTATATAAAGGCACCTGATATAATTCAGAAAAGAGTGGCGGGGACCGTCGCTAATTAAAGAGGTGCCTCAAAGGATTTATATACAACTATTTTTAATCCTAAGCATACCAAATAAAGCTCAACCCCTGGAGAATTAGCTCATCCTGTAGGCTGCTTGTTTGTAACCCCTTGGAGTAATAATTCAAATCTTTTCCTGCATTAATGCTGCCTGTCCACAGCTTGGCTACTGCCAGCCCTGTTAATCCCTAATTTTTTTTTATGAGATGCTTATAAAGGTTTGCATGTAATTCCAGATGACTTTGTCGCCTCATTAATCAAGGATGCCTGTCTTACCAGTAACTGATTTTGAATTCTAGATAATACTATTTACATCCAATCCCGGACATGAGGTCAAATGGCTGAACTGTTGCTTATTCACTCACATCCCAGACATAAGGTATCACTAGATCCAGAAATGAATTATCCCTGGTGGGGTCTCTTTGACACATGGCTTCAGGAACTCATCATTTAGATGTCAGTCATTCCCTCCTCCCAGCTTCGATGTCTCACAGGTTTCCTGACAACAATTAGGGAGACTAAAATTACTCATAATCACAGTCACACCTGCCTTGCTTATTGGCTCACAGGCAATTTACTTCTCTCAGCTTTTCTGTCACATAGCAGACCCTGGGTGTTACTTTTGCAAACTTCAATTACAGACATTCAATCTGACAGCTTCCCTGAAGTCATTATTGTGCCCCCTATTTTCTGATATTGATCCCAAATGTTTGGGTAAAAGTGTAGAAAAAAAAAGTAGTCAGCCATCCAGATGCTTAGAAATTTCCAGATGTGTGTTATATACAGATATGCCTCCAGGTGACGGTGGTGACTATAAGTTTTGGGGTTATATTTATAAGAATCGAAATATTTTATCGCCTGTCTCCCTTTTTGCATTCAAAGCTCATTAATGTCTCTGCTTCCAGAAAGATCCATCTACACCTGGGTCACCCTTCAGCCACTCACTGGACATGGCAGAAGGTTTGAAATCTCAGGCTTCGTTCTTCTTCCCCAACCATTTTCTGGGACCGGGTTGGAATAGCTTTGACATTCACTTTCCTGCTGATATGACTCCTGCTGCCAGTTGTCTTAGAAGGCAAAAAGCAGCTTCTCTGAGTACTATTTGAAACAAAGATTTTTTTTTCTGTTACAACAATAACAATAACAATAACAATTACCACCACCAATTCTTGAATATCTAGAGTGTGTTAAACACTTAGCCAGTGGCTATAGACATCCTACGACATATAATCTTAAAGAAATTAAAATGTTGGTTTTTGGTTCCCATTTTGTAGATTTAAAAAAAAATACTAACAGGCATCAAAGCTCAACAGCCTAGAATGCCACATAAATGACAGATAGGGAATTCAAACGCAGTTCTGTCTGATTCCAAATACAAATATTAACACCAGTAGCTGTGTGTGTTACTTTGCTAAGTTCAGGCCTTTGGCACAAACAATTCCTGCAACCACCTGTGAACTTCATAATGTTCTCTGCCTTTTGTTGATGAGCTATTATTCACCTATTTTTGCTCAGTTCTTTCCAAGTTTGTGTCTCTGTAAGTTTCTCTTAATTTTCATACTTTTTTCTTAGGTTCCCCAAATTAAACACTGAGCTTTGTTAAGGTCTCAATATAATTTTTAATTTAATGGTGGAATCCTTACTGCTTGCAACATATTGCTTGGATTTATACACATGGGTTAAAGAGATTAAACTTCTTGGTGTTATTTATTCATTCTTCAGATCTTTCCCTCTTTAGCATTCCCATAACACTGTACTTTTTGCGGGAGAGTGTCTCCTCTTTGAGGCTCTCGTTTCCCATACCCTAACAAAAAAGAGTGTTAGGAAGGACAGCTGACTGGGAAACTGAGCGCCAGCTCCTCCCCTGATTGTGTGATCTCAGGAAATGAATCTAGACTTTCTGAATTTTAATTTACTCACTTATAACAAGGACATACAGCACCTTCAGACACACACAGGATGCCTATAAAGATTCAATGACATTATAGAGTGAAACTGCCTGTCTTGTAGTGGTTGTTCAGTAGATATTACTTCTCATCCCAGATGACATCCCTGTGCATTCAGCCTGGGTCCAGAGAACATCCATCATGCTGTCAAAGCATCTCCTGTTGTTCAGTCTCCATCCAAACATGAATACTTTGGTAAAGTGTCTGACACAATATATGGAACTCAATCCGTGTTAGTCCCTCCGTTATTTCCTCTAAACCAGCTCAGAGGATGCTTGAGACATAGTAAAGATTCCAAAAAAACTTGACTAAATGAAATAAGTAAACCTGGGAGCTGTGTCTTAAGTGCATTTAATCCTTAACAACAATTCTGTAAGATGGCAGCTCCTCTTTAATAATGACAAAAACTGAGGCCGATGGCTAATGAAGATCTTCAGGATACACAGCTGATGATTTCCAGAGGTGTAGCTATGGCCCTGGTTTTCCAGTCTTACCCAAAGTCCTCTATCTTCCTAAATCTCTCACTTCATTATAAACATACCCCAAATAATTTTGTATTTAAAATTTGACACTTTATTATAAACTTTTACATTAATTTAAAATTTAAAAATATTGCATTAAATATTATTTATCTTGATTACTGAAATTTTAGGCACTTCTTAAATTTGGCATGTGGTGAGTGAGACATGCAACTCACCCTAGAGTCCCAACCCTTACCATTTCTCATGTCAATGATCAATTATCGTGTCTTCATGTACTATTTCATTCATTCATTCTTTCTTTCTTTCTTTCCTTCACCCCTTAACTACAAATGCACATCTGTCTCTATATAGTCTGGGCTGTTGGTTGTCTTGTAACCCACTTGTAAATACATCCTTGCTGCTATGGAGCCTGGGGCAGGTTCAGGAGCCTGCACTCGAATATTAATGAGTGGGAAATGGATGATTTTATGATTCCTGACCTTTCCGCTTTAATCCATTAGGAAGTATAGATTGGTTAGTAGTTAGCACAACTGGGCAGAAGCTGTCTAAGTGGAAAATTGATCCTGGTAAGTGCACGCATAGTGGTTCCATCATTATTGCTTCTTATTTTAGCACTTTGAACTTTTGCTCACAGATACCTTAAGTTTATACCCGAGTGTGCCAAGCAGAAAGTGTAATGGACTTGGCATGAGCTGAGATAGATGCCATTTTTTGTATGTTGATTGAAAGGATAAATTAAAGAAATGGTATAAAAATCAGCAGATCAGTACCAGGTTCTAGGAAGTAGCCCTGGGTGTCTCTTCACCCCAGATCAACTGGGCTTGTCACTGAGAAATGTTTGCAGATACTTGAAAATGTTAGTGTGTAACCCGTTTTCCTTGGCTGCATGAAGTGGATGCTCCTACTTCACTGCTGAGGGCATGTCAGGCAGAGGGAACACACTGTGGTCTGGTGGCAAGAGCTCGAGACCTGAGCTCTTGACCTACTTCTGCCTCATTCACTGTCTTTGTCTGGGCTCCCATTTCCCCCTTTGAAAAGTTAGGTGGCTGAATTGGGTGATGTTTAAGGACTGATTCTAGAATTGTATGATCCCTTTGACTCCCCACTCCAACTCCCCACTCCAATTTATACATATGTCCAGGTATGACTTTGCACTAGGTAAGGGTAGCAAATAAGTTTCATTTCAAGTACTGAATCCAATTAATTGGAGCTCTGTGTTGAGGGATTTCTGAAGCTGCCTCTGACCCCAGAAGGCCAAGTTCTACAATGTCCCCATGGAATGGAGTATGATTGAGAATGGGGCCAGAGTGGCTCTCTGAATGCGCTGTAATTGCACTCCATTGGGAGCTCGTCGAGGTAGGAATTCTGTTCTTCCATTTTTATATTCCTGGCATTTAGCTCAGGGCCTGAAAACAGATGTTTATTAAGTATTGAAGGATTGGAAGGAGTGAAGGAACACCACTCATGTAGTTCTAAGGCTCTAAGTATCTAGAAGATAGATAGAGGGTGCTTATTTTAATGTCTGCATTCCCTCTGCACAACTCAGCTTAGCCTACTGTAGTTCTCAGTAACAGTAGGGTAAATGTTTGGGTGAAAGGATTAAATCCATAACAAAAAGGATATAAAGAAGGGGTAATGATACGGTTTCTAAAGTCAAAGTGCTTGTGTTCAAATACAAGGCCTATTGTTTGCTAAGTGTTATCCTTGGGCAGGTTCCTTCCCTTCACTAAACCACAATTTCCTCATCTATAAGATGGAAATAATAACAGTACCTAAATCACTGGTGGTCTAAGTACTGAATAAAGTAGGAGTTCATAATAGACAGCTTGGCATATATCAAGTACTCTGTATATTAGTTATTATAATTATTAGTTACTACTTGACTGTGAAAATGTATTACGTACCATGCTGCAGCCAAGAATATTTCGTGTTTTCATAGTACTTGTAAGGAAATCAAGGCTATTTTGAGAACAAAAAAAAGATCCCTATCTTTCTGCGAGGGAGTGGCATGTTGGAAATGGAAGGTGCTAGAACAGAGAGAAATGGGAATCAAGAATCCAGAGACCCTCAATTATCTCCAGATGATTTTCCATTGCCCTTCACCTCCTAATCCTTATGGATCTATAAACATTGCACCTTTTTAGCCAAGTTCAAGGTGAGAGACACTAAATGACTCTATTACTTAGTCCTGGATCCCTCCCGGCTGGGCTGTCTTTTCAATGTTACATACATTGTTATTTAAATGATTGTTTCCTTAAACCATTTGCACACATCAAAGTTTTAAAAGACTTTAATTCAGGCAAAAGCAAATCAGTAGAAATGTTGAATTGTGGCCTGGTAGGACCATAGAGCCCTTTCCATGATCTGAGCACAGTCTCTGTGCTCTGAGTGGTATGTATGGCACACACTCAGGACCCTGGAAGGGGGCTGCGTGACAGTGTTTGATTTGCCACAGCAGTGTGGCTCATATTAGAAGAAAAGGAAAATAGCATAGCCCAGCTCATGAAGTTCATTTGCTGGCTAAATTGTTACATATCAAAATGGCTAGCAGGAAATCTGAAATACAGTAGTGATCAGTATGTTAGTCATTCATTTTACCCTAAATTCTATGACCATTATCAACACAGATAATACTCATTCCTTATACTCAATTCAAGAAATTAATTTTATAACCTTTTTCATAATTATCTTGCTAATGGTTTTTAGTTGCTAAGCATAAACTGTATTTCCTCCCCACTTACTGACAACAACACACAATCAATGCATACCTACAGAATCGCTTCTATAGGGACTTGCTAGGCACTGTGAAGGACACACAATGAATGGGTCCTATTTCTAAGGATTTTACAGTCTAATTAGTCTAGTGTGGGGACAGAAGTTAAGGTCACTTGGATCATTATAAAATAGGGTAAAAGGTAATTGACGATCTAGAGAATTGGACAGCAAAATATAAGTAGAAGGAAAATAGAAGTGAAAGGATAAAAAAGAAATAAATGTATATTTGATGGTCACTATATAACATGTACTGTTCTAGTCACTTAACCATGTTTATTTCTATGTCTACCTACACCTCTCCATCTTTATGCATTATAGCTGTCATCTATAGCTACTTCATAAAATACACATGCATTAGAAGGTTACTATTCCCTCTCTTTTACACATGAGGAATCTGCGGGTCAGAGGAGCTAAGCAGCACATCTAACACATACTCTTAGAAAAGGGGAAAAATGAGTCAGAAGAATCATTTCTATGACTCCTTTGCTTTCTTGGCCTCTATATCCTTCTCTAGAATAATAGCTTCTATTTATTAAATGTCAGGTCTGTGTTAATTTCCTTGTACATATGATATTACTTAATGACAACAAGGTCACAGTGAAGGAACTGTGATTGTCCTTTCTTATTTCAAAAATGAGAAAATGGAGATTCCAGGAACTTGCATAGGAGGGATTTCAAAACAGTACTCCAAACTGAGGCATTCTCTGTTACATCATGCTCTCCCTCCATAATATGAAAATGTATGTATATAGTATATTTGTATATGTGTATATATGTATATATACACACAATGTATATGTGTAATACATACATATATAATGATATTAAAGTCTATCATATACCAAGCTCCCAATATGTGTTGAATTTTAAGCTAAGCTCATTCCATGTGTGAGACAATTTTATCCACTTGAAAACCCCATGTCAAAGGTGCTGTCATTTTCCCCATTGTACAGATGAGAAAACAGGTTCAGAGAAGTTTTTAAAAGTCCACTGAAGGCCACATAGTAGTAAGTAGCTGAGCAGGGATGTACGTGTGAGCATCCTGGCTTCAGAGCTTTCACTCTTAAGCAGTTGAGGGTAGGCAACTGGGCACACGGCTGTAGAGTCAGAGAATTAAACCTTCAAGCAAAAGTCTGGCTTGTTCTATTCTTAATCCCTTCAAATCCTAGATATAACTGTAGCATGTGGGTTTCAGTTTACAGTTACGCAGCTTGAGTGCCTGCTTTGAATTCTCTCACCTGATTTCCAAGATCCACATTAGCATGAAGCTGGAAGAATGTTCCAGTTTCCCGACAGTCCCATTAGGCTAGCCTGACACGTTAAGCCCACGTTTCTGAGTGACAGACAATGTCATTCTGTTTGTATTGCGTAAGGCCTTGTCACTTTCCGTGCTTAGGGAGGTCTGCTCAATGTATTGACAGCCTCAATCAGGAAAATCCACTCTAGTGTGGATAAGGCTGGAGTATTCAGGCAAAATTTTTTGCCTGGAAATAAGCCCAGGGCCTCACTTGGTGAGATTGGAGGTGGTGAGGAGTGAGAAAACTTTGACCACTTGTTCTTTTTGCCTAGAAACAGTGAGTATGAGATGTGGAGCCAGGCAGACTGGGCTGGGACCAAGTCTCTGTTCCATATATTACCTATTAGATGAACTTAGACAAGTTACTTAACATTTTCACAATAGCTAAGATTTAGGACCAGCCCAAGTGGTCATCAGTAGATGAGTGGATAAAAAAGCTGGGGTACATTTACACAACGAAATGCTACTCAGCCATGAAAAAGAAGAAAATCTTACCTTTTGTGACAGTATGGATAGATTTGGAGAGTATTATGCTAAGTGAAATAAGCCAGAAAAAGAAAGACAAATACCATGTGATTTCACTAATATGTGGAATCTAATGAACAAGATAAACTAACAAACAAAACTGAAACAGACTCATAGGCACAGGGAACAGACTGATGGTTGCCAGAGGGAAAGGGAGTTGGGGTGTTTGCTGAAAAATATGAAAAGATTAAGCAAAAAGAAAAAAGAAAAAAAAATAGACACTGACCGCAGTACGGTGCTTGCCAGAGGGAACAGGGGATAGGGAGCAGTGGAGGAGGGCAAACGGAAGACAAACGGCGGCAGGAAGAGACTTGCCTCTGTGCGGCTGAGTGCACTGTGCGATCCCGACGATGTGTTACAGAGTCGTGCCTGTGTGTACAGCATGAAACCTGTACGGTTTCATTAACCAATGTCACCCCCAAAAATACAATAAAAAATCAAGCTTTATTTTCTGAACTATAAAACTGTGATAATATTGAGCATTATTATAGGGCTTAAATGAAATTATTGATGTACAGAAAGTACCTGATATATTTCCTGGCACAGAATAGGCAGTAGAATGTGATAGATATGATATCATCATCATCATCCTCAGTATTAATAATACATGGTATGAGCCGCAAGTCTTACACACCCCTTCAGAATATCAGGATCTACCATTATTGGATAATTGGGACAAAGATGTTTTAGGTTACAGAAAAGATCCTCTTTCTCAAGTTCAAATATTTGCTCATCCTGGAGGCAAAGGAGACACTGTTTTAGAGATTAGCATGAGATTCAATTTTAAGTTTCCTATGTTGGAACTGTGGATTCTAAATAATGACTTGGAGATTTGAATATCAACATTCCCTAGAGAGGAGGTAGCCAAATGGCATTCTCTATTGCTTTCAGCAAATCCAATTAGTTGAAAGCTCAATTTACAGTGAATCATGGGAAGGACTTGTGAAAAGAACACTGACTAGGAATAAAGAGAGCTATGATTTAGTAAAAATAACATCCATAATTAATATTTGCACTCTGTGCAGTTTAAAGCACATTTCATAGTATTTATGATCTTTACAACAACCTCATGAGCACATATTATTTTCCCAGAATCCAGTCTCACTAAGTCCTGCTGACTACGTCTTACTACATCTGGGCTCCAGCCCTTCCTATACATAATTATAAATACAGTCCTAGATTAGGTCTCATAACCTCTTACCTGGTGTATTTCAATAGCCTCCTCACTGTTCTTCCTAGCTTAACATCCTCCATTTCATTTCCTACCCCTATGACTGAAGGCTCTTGCTAAATCACAAACATGATCATTTCACTCACCTGTATAAAACCTTTCAAATTCTGTGCCTCCAAATTACCATGGGTTTCTTTCTTCCTGTCTCCTTCCTCCCTCCCTCCCTCCCTCCCTCCCTCCCTCCCTCCCTTCCTTCCTTCCTTCCTTCCTTCCTTCCTTCCTTCCTCCCTTCCAGCATTCTCTTTTGGGTGAATTCTGCCTCATAAGTCTCATGGACCTAGAGTGTATTATGCTAAGCGAAATCAGCCAGTCAGAGAAAGACAAATACCATATGATTTCACTTATATGTGAAATTTAAAGAACAGAATAAATGAACAAAAGTAGTAACAGATTCATAGACACAGAGAACAGAATGACAACCGTCAGAGGGGAGGGGTTTGAGGAGATGGTTAAAATATGTGAAAGAATTTAGCTGCACAGATTGGTATTTGCAGCACAGCCTCAGAGCTGTCGACTACAACATAGGGAATGTAGTCAGTAATATCGAGATAAATAGGTAAGGGGCCAGGTGGGTACTTGAAGCAGTGGAGGGACCACTCTGTAAAATACATGATTTTCTAACCACTTTGCTGTATGTCCACCTGAAACTAATACAGAATAATATTGACTCTAAACTGTAATTGAAAAATAAATTAAAAAAAAAAGAAAAGAAAAACAAAGCAGCAATGAGCATAGCTGCTTCAGTTGAGGCAAAGATGGGGAACCCAAACAGCGCTTGTTTGCCTCTCACTCTCTATTGTTGCCCACTTCCTAATCCAACTAGTCTGTGTAACACAACTTGAAATGTCGCTGGCCTGCAGAATAAAGTTTAAACTGTTTATCTGGAGAAAAAAAATCCACGTTTCACCCACCAGGTTCGCAGTGCAGTATCAGCCCAGATAACAAAGGGAATGACAGAGGTGGGTCTCCATTGGCAAGAGTGAAGCTGACGTATCTGGGGGGTGGGAAGAGGGGAGATCAAATGGAGAATGGCCCATACACCTGCTTTCCAACCTTCTCTTTGATCAAACGGAACCTTCTGCAGTTCCCTGAATGAAATATATGTGCTGACACTTCAGAACCTCTGCAACAGCTCCTTTTTTAGTTCAATGCCACAAATATCACGTCCTCGGCCTAATCTGTCTTACTACCCTGCCCTTCCTTTAGGCTATTTATTGTATCTTTTAACATGCTTTTTTATACCACTTTATGTTTAATTCTATGATATCACATATCACTATGTACTGGCATTAAGGTGTTGAATTTCCACACCTTAATTTTATGAACGGGAGCATGTCTTACTCATTGTTTGAGCAGCACTTCAGGACTAAGCACACAGTGTGTGCTCCATCAATATTTGCTGGACTGAAGGTGAGGTTCTATTTCACTAGTAAACAAAAGTGCAGAAAGCCTACAAACACTGGCTAGTGATATGGCTGTGTCTATAATCTGCAGGAGATAATTATTTGTTTTATGAAAGGATTTGATTGACAAGAACTGAATTAACAAATGACTCTTCTCAAAACAAAGCTAGTGCATTATGAGCAGTGAGCCATTTCCTCACCAATAAAACAGACTGACTAAATTTTGGACTGCAGACTAATTTTGGAACCATCGTGGAATAAGATGATATGTATGAGGGGAGGAAAAGAATAAAAAAGAAGAAAAAAAACATATGGGCAGGATACCAGGCTTTCTGGCAATTGTCAGCTGTGCCTTCAGCAATTTGAGCTTTGGAGCAAGAAAAATCAAGGCATAGTGGCTGAGAGCTGATATATAGGTGATCACCATAGAAAGAGGGTGGCTTCCAGAAGAGGTCAAGACTTGACTGTATCCAAATCAGTATATCATATCTTAAGACAGAATATGGAGAACCATGTGAAGGGAAGTCTGTGGGAAGTCTGGAGACAAAGGAAATTGACAGAGCAGTGCAACAGTCCCCAAGGGAAGAGACACTGAGTCCAGAAAGTACAAACACTCCAGGTGTTAGATAAAGAAGCTTCATCAGATCTTAGCTCTAATCAAAAATCCTTGTGATGACATTCATTTCTTTATTTTTTAATGTTTTTTTTCTTTTTTCTTTACTTATTTAACATGTGAATAAAAACAGTCATGGAAAGCATGTGCTTTGGAGTCAAATAGACTCAGGTTTATGTCCAAATATTGTCCCTGATCAAAAATAGGACCTGGAGTAAAACTCATCCCATATTGCCTTGGGGATTCCTGTTATAGTGCACTACACCTGCCTTCAAACTGCCTGATGGCTGCAGCCTGCTCCCCCTGCAGCACTCAGCAAGCCAGAAAGGCAGGAAGATAATGTCTCCAGAACTCACACTCAGCAGACCTCAACTAATGACTTATAGAAGATGGTGTATAAATACCCCAAATTCCTCGCTCCTCTGATGGGATAGCTCTCAGTACGTGTTCTATCAACTGCCTAAATTTTCCCAGCAGGAGTAGTTTGTCATCCACATTTGTCTCTGGCTAGGTGATGCACCCTTTATCGGCTGCTTTCCTTTTCCTGTCTCACTTCCTCATTCTCTCATGGATATTTCCTGGGATCATCTCCAAAACAAACTGCATGCACCTGAATGTTATTTTTGTGGATTGTTTCTGGGGGACTCAAACTAAGAGAGTGACTATCTTGTGAGCTTCCTTTTCCTTTTCTGAAAATGCTGAGCATGGTATGCAAATGTAAATTGTGGCGAGTATATAATACATGCAAAATGCTTAGCCCAGTGCCTGACACATCTGTGTGTATGTAGGTTTGGAGAAACAATATTGTAGACAGAGAAAATTATGTGTCAAAAAACATGTGTGTTTGTGTATACATATATACAGGTCTATCCAGAAAATATCTAGCCATGTAATATGAAAAATAGAGACATTTATTGAAGAAGATACAAGAAACATTGTACACAGGACAATGATGCCTCAGTCCCCTTCAGAGTAGGCACCTTGGGACCTCAAACAGTTCTCCCAGTCACCATCAGCTGCCCCATCATATTTTCCTGAATCTCTTCAACAGCAGGAAATCTCTTCCCTTTCAAGGTGATTTTAGTTTTGGGGAAAAGCCAGAAGTCACAGGGTGCCTAATCTGGGCTGTAGGGAGACTGAGTGACCTGGGTGATTTGATGTTTTGCTAAAAAATACTCTGTACGAGATGTGATGCATGAGCAGGCACATTGTTGTGATGAAGCTGCCAATCACCAGTTGCCATAGCTGTGGCTTTCTAAATAATGCAAATAGTTTCTGTGGAGGAATGTTCATGCTTAACACAAAATTTGATGCAGATTCTTTGCTCTGTTGCCTCAGTAATTTTGAATGCAATGGCCACACAGTACATGTGCTCACTCAGTGCTGTCTACTGCCCTCATTGACTAGTACAGAGAAGTCATCATTGTTCATGCATGCACATTCCAGTCCACTTTCCTTGGCTGCCAGGTTACATCAATGTCATGCAAACCATTCTCATTATATTAACAATGACTGGACTCTTTCTCTCTCTCTCTCTCTCTACACACACACACACACACACACACACACACATCAGAAAAAAATATATATCAGAAATATATATGATATGTATATGCATGTGTATGTATGGTTGTGTATATACATGTGTGTGTGTGTGTATATATATATATATATATGTATATATATATATATATATTCAGAAAAATGGAGGGAGGTAGAAAGAAGGCAGGGACAAGGAGACACTGTCCATAACCGCCTTCAAGGAACATAACAAAGTTTCCTTTAATCTGATCCTATATGCATCAAAGGACCAAACTTCAGTTCCCAAGGTTTTTATTTGTTTATTTTTTGGTTGGTTAGTTTTAATACTGGAAAACCAGGTAGATGTCTCGTGAGCAAACAATGCCATTTAGTCACTGAAAGAAATGCCTTTGCTAATTAAGTGAATACCCTGACAGGTATTCTGGTTTAATTTGAATTTTTTATCGGATGAGTTGGGCTACAATCAGGCAAGTTCCTTCAGTTACATCGACTCTGGGCCACTAACAAGATGGGATTTATGGAGCTGAAGGTCTGAGAATGCGACCCTGAGGCTCAGCCTCTTCACAGAGTGATGTCACTCATGAGTATTGTTGGGGAACTCTCTCCTGAGGACAGTTGTATCTTGCCTTTGGGCTCTAATTCTATGTTAGATACAATATTCATCCCCTACCCCCTATTCTAGATGTTAAGTGTGTCTCTTTTCTTATGCAGAAAATGTATACCCTCAGCAACTTTATCAGCCAAGACCATCCATGTAAGCCTGAGCAATCTTCCTTTCTCAAGCTCTAAGCCCTGGAGAAGTTATAAATCAGGTGGCTGTGGAAGGGGTGAATGAAATATTACACAGTGCAGCTCTTTGAACTCATAGAAGGGAAAGTGCTCAATTAATGCATGTTATTATTATTGCTTCTGGCTGTGGACGCTAAGGCATTTGAGACCCCTCACTTTTTAAACTGTTTTCTTTTTTCTTTTTGGTGGTTGCAATGAAACATCTGTTTGTAGGTATTATCTCAGTAGTTTATCTTGCCTTTAATGTTGAGTAACTTCAAGAGCCAGCAACCGTTGGAACTGCCACCACTCAGACATCATCAAGAAGACATATGTTTCATTCTTAATTGGGTGGTATGGATTATTTTTCTTTTCAGTATTACTGGAAAGGGGTATGAGCGGATTTTCCAGAATGGCGCAATAAAAATAAAATTTGATTGATTAATTCAATAACTATGGCTAGGAAGCATCTTATGCAGCAGTGGAGAGGAAATGGCACAATGCTCTACAGACAGAGGCTGAATAACTCAATGTTTGTTTGAGAAAGAGAGTCTCCTGAGCTAGATGCTGGCTTCTTGGAGAATAGCTCACTCTTGAAAGTACATGTCTTATTTTTCTTATGAGCTTCATCTCATGAGTTACAACTTTGGGATATCAGGGTATCATAGATAGTAAATCATACTTCTAAAGCTCTTTAGCAAGCCACCCTCCGTTTCTGCCATGAATCTATTGGCAGAAGTGCTTAGCACCTGTCTGTAGGAATTTAGGGGTCCTGACACTAAGGGGAGGTCTGCTGAAGGGGTCATTGGTTTATTCTGCATGGTACAGAACCCATGACATCGTATGCATAATTCTTATGTGAATGCTTTTCTGTGGAAATTATTATAGTGGCTTCTTCAAGATGACTAAAAGTCCCCAGAAGGGTAAGAACCATAGCCGTGGAGTATATACTCATGGACAGGTTGCACTGAAAGGTATATGATGTTTTTAATATGTATTTCTGAGCCTAAAATGATCATTTGGCCTGAAATACCATTTTTCTCTCTGGGGCGATTATCTTAACTCTAACTGGATTTATAAAAGGTATTACATTTGATTTAAAGGGATGTCAGCATGAACAAATCAGAGGTAGTGTGGACTTCTACTTATCTTTCTGGGCTCATTTCAGATATAATTTCTTCAAATGTAATTTCACTATAACACTTTGTACATATGTAATATGCATATATTTCTTTTAAATGTCTGCTTTCTGATTGGTGTTGGAGCTCCTTGGGGGAAGAGAGGAAGAAACTCCATCTTTTTCAAGATTGTACTCCTAGACCATAGTGTCAGGTAGGCTCCATAAATATACATGGATTGACCGAGCAGAAAGTGCCCCTCACATGCCAGGAGCTACATCAGCAGAGTTCCTAGGCAGTCAATGTAGAGCTCTGTGTGAATCATGCAGGTTTTGTTGTGAGTGGCAGTTACCCTGCTAGTTTAAGCCAAACTGGGAGATTTACTATTTATAACTGATGGGGAAGAAAGAAATGGGCTGGCTTCAAGAATAATTAGATACTCAACCAGCATCGAGACCTCATCATCTCTTTGCTCCACTTCTCTTTCCTCATTGGCTCAGTGCATACCAATGACTCAGAGACTTTTCTTCCTGCAGCGGTGAGCACAGCTAACTTCCCTGCTCAGTGTTTCACATTTGTTACTTCCTCTAAACAGGCAACAGCCTTTCCGGATAAGCACACCAAACCCCCTTCTAAGTAAACAACATCAGAGGACTCAATGCATCTGAATAATGTTGCCCCGCTAAATAGCAGTGGAGTACGGAATGAAACCCTCCAAAAGGTGTTTGTGAACGTTGGAAAGTCTGAGCTTCAGTATTACACACTTACTGAAATACTGTGGCTGCATTGCCTGAGTGATAGTAAGTCAGTCAGCACACCTTTATGACTGTTGGTTTTCCTAGCTGATAAATAAAGGGCAGAATAACACCAACTCCTCACAGATGGAGGATATATATATGCATATGCAGATAAATATGCATATATATAATTACATATAATTTCACAAATATATAATTTGCATGTATTTATATATGAGATATATAGTGTATATGTATAGATATATAACTATAGCTATAGATATAGCTAAGATGTATAGATATACAAATATGTAAAGTAAAATGATGTGTTTGCAAGTTGCTGGTACAAAGTAGATTGTCAATACATATTGACAAAGTCAAGTATATGATCCATCTAGCAAGGGTAGAAAACATGATTATAAAACAAACTTCATAGAAAATCCTTCTGCTAATTTAATTTTTATTTGACAACATTTATTTTTATTTTTTAACATTTGCACCTACTCTTTTTGTATTTTATTGTATTGTATTTGGCATGCCATTCCAAATACTAATATATATCCTTAGAAAGATCTTTTTATTCTTTCCTTCATCCAAAAATATTTATCGAACACCTGTTATAGTGGGTTCCAGATCCTAAAGCCTGCAACAGTAGGTAAGATAGTTCAAGTCCATGCCCATGTGGAGTTTACATTATAAGGAACAACATACTACAAGTTAGAAAATAAATAAATGTATAATAAAACTTCAGGTTGAAAAGACACAGTCTTTGAAGATGAAAGGAAAGCAGAAAAGGCATGGAGAAAGAGAAGAAGGTAAAATTTTTAGGTACTGGGGCCATTAGAGTAATCTTCTCCAAGAAGCTTCTATTTCAATAAAAAAAAAAAACTAGAAAAAATGAAGAGACTGGATGATGTGTCAGAAAGATATTAAGGCAGAGGATGCAGAAGCACAAGGGGTCTAGGGTACGATCTGGTTTGCCTTCCTCTAACCTCTGCAAGGAAAGCAGAGTGAGCGAGGGGGAAGTGATAGGAGATGAAGTTGAAAGGGTGGCCAGCGTACAGATGAGGCCTTACGGGTCCTGGGAAAGTGTATGTGCAAACTTCTAAGTGCGCTGAGAAGCCATGGGGATTGTCTGAGCAAAGAAGGGACTTGCAGGATTTTCTGGGTGATGGACACACTGCAGAGAACAACAATGGAAACAGAGACACCGAGTTGGGCTCTATTGCAACTGAAAGATGAGGATGGTTCCAACAGAGAGTCCTGGAATCACTGTGAGTTGATCAGATTTGGAAAATACTTCACAGGTATTAACTGATACGATTTTGTGATGGAAAGGAACTATAAAGTCGACTTAAGTTTTAAAGTAAAAGAAATGGATATTTAAAATCTTTTTTCTAGTAATAGCCAACATTTGCTAAACACTATTTCTCGTATGTCATGCCTTTGGTATAAGTACTTTATACTCATTATGTCATTTAATAACTGCCCCCATCACAAATGTTTTGATTTCACTTGTCATTTTTTTTAACTCTGACTCTGTTTATATAGATTTTGACATCTCTGGCTTTGTCCCCCATTTTCTACCCTGGGCTCAACATTCAAAACTAAAGGCAAGGGTGGTGGTTACAAGGGGAGAGGGTATAAGGAGACTAAATGGTAATGGAAAATATAATAAAGATTATATATTTGAAAAAACTAAAGGCAGATTTAACTTTTACAAAATTTAGCCCCTGAGTTTCCCAGAAGAGGCCTTCCTTTTATACTTACTGACGGGTTCTTTTTTCTTACATCCTTCACATAATCACTCTGCCTTCCAAGCCTTGGCCTGTCTGACTATGCTGGCCCAGACCCCTGGAACATCAACACCTCTAGTCCTGGCATTCCTGTTCTTCAGCATTGTGAATCTTATTATTATTCTTATTTTGTATGTTCATTATACATGAAGGAACAGGCACATTGATAGCCCTGCATAGAAAATTTTAAAAACAAGTTTTTAAAATCAGGTCTCAAGGGGATACTATGAAAAATAATAGAAGTTTCATTAAGTCTAGCTCTTCGAGAATCAGATTAACTTACTAACTGCTTTTCTATACCTGTGAATGTTCATATAGTAAAGTGACGTCACTGTCATGTTCATTGATACAGGCGAGGTTGAGTGAGACCCACATTTGCTTTGGCCCTGACATCATTTCATTGTTACTTTACGGTACAGCAGGCAGTGAACAGCCAGTGTAACATAAACAGTCATCTTTGAAATCAATGAGATCTTCAAAATCAACCTATACATAATACAGTTCCCACTCCTTAAAGTCAAAGCTTTATTGTTTCATGTTTTGGAAATTATCTTATTAATAATAAAAGAAATAACCCCTTCAACTGGCTTTTAGGCAATGCTTCTTAATAAATATGAGTGGTATAAACTGAAGGGATAATTAAGGATCACTTGAGAGTGACTGGGATTTCTCCTGTCTTTCCTTTTATGGTGTACTGGTTTCTAAGAACTTTATTGACTTGAGAACATTTCCCTGGAGACTAGAGCTGGAAGGCTGCTGGACACCATGATGCTTTTATGTACTAGCCTGCACACGGAGAGGGCATAATACTCGGGAGCCAGTGGTTCTGAAGTCAGCAAGAATGGGGACTCTATGTATACTATTCCATTGCTATGCTTATTATAAAAAGGCATTCTATTAGCTATTCCTGATATTATAACTTATGTAAATTATTTTACCACCTGAAATCCCAGTTTTCCAATATCTAAAATCAGTAGACTAGACCAAATGATCTCATGCTCTTTTAGGATGTGATATTCTGTTAATCTAGTTGTTCTTAAAAGCATAATCATTAGAGATAGCACAGTAAAAGATAAATTGATAAACACAGGTCCAAATCATACCTTTTATCTTTATAATGAGGTCCCACATTAAAAAAATAAAAGACAATAAAAAGAGCAAATAAAACTCTCAAATAAATTCTGTAATACAAAGACATATACATTCACAGCTGGGCAGGGTAAAAACACCTCCTCCCTTAACTTCTAATCTTCCCAATCTAATAAAAGATAATCAAGTTCAGAAAGTTACAGAAGAAATAGGAAATCAGAACAGACCAATAACTGAAGAAGAAGAATAGAAAGTTCTTTAAAAACTATCTGCCCCAAAGACATTAGATTCTGAGACATTTAATGTTGATTTAACTCAAGCATTCAAGAAATACATAAATCTATTCTATTCCAGAGAGTAGAAATGGAGAAAATATTTAATTCATTCCACAAGGCAGATTTGATCCTGATCCCTAAAGGTGATAAGAGAGTATAAAAAAAAATCTAAACCAGGAACAGAGATTCAAAACTGTAAATAACTAATAGCGCTGATTTAATAAACCAATAGGAATATACCCAGTTTCAATATAAGAAAATTGACTAATGCAATGAAAATTTATCAGCAGGTTAGTAATGAAAACCAAATATAGATGATTATTTTAACATCCTCTCAATGTATTTGATGACATTTAATAACATTTTCTTTTTTAAAGTTGGAATAAAATAATTCTTCCTTAATATGATGGATATTTCTATTTTAAAGCCTCAACTACATGATTCTGTATTACAGGGCACCAGCAACAGATCTCTAAATTAGGAATAAAATGAGTATATCCAATCTGCCCTCTATAGTTTAACATTATTTAAATAGGTGTACCTAACACAACAAGGAGATAGGAGAAAATTAATACATTTTAAAAAGAAAGAAAAATATTACATATCCATAAGCCTTGTTTGAAATTCTAAAATCTAAAATAGTCTGTATAGTAAGCATTTTGCATCACTCATTTGATGTGCAGACTGATTTGAGCTACTGGGGAAGCCACTTAGTGTGAATGCTTATACTGTTGCAGAAATATTACAACTATGTTTGATTATGGGTTTCTTCACCAGACCCTGCTCTGGGCATTATGTCATATATGGAATGTGCACCATTTTGCCATTCAAAATTCTAAATTACAAGACATATTTGGCCCTAAGAAATTTAGATAAAATGTTTTGAATCTGTATTACATACAGATGTCATGATTATACACCAAGAGCATTTTATAAACCAGGTAATATTTGCTGGAATTAATAAAAAGTATTTACTATAAGAGGCTGTCGTCAACAAAGCTAATTAATGTTAAGATTACTTATGTATCTCTTTACCCCCTACATTGCTTAAGTGCTTGGGCATATGGGTTATATTTTGTTCATTTCTCTGTCCCTTGTACCCAGAGTATTTCTTAGCATAGAAGTAGTAAACAGACATTTTTAAAATAAAAAGGAGATGAATGTAGAAATAAGAAAATCATTATTATTAATTTTTCCAATTTTTAATGTTAATGGATAGATTTCACACAAATCTGATGAATTCCCTCAACAGGAATTTAAATTTTGTTTTGTTTTGCTTTAATTTCAAAACCCCCAAAAAAGGCTGATAAAAAATTTACTTGGAAAGGCGAAACAGGCAGAAATAACAAAAAATGTTCTTTAAAAGACAGGCAGCTAGAAGGGAAACCAGGTTCATGCTGGAATCTGCTACCTACTCTCTAGTGATTTTTGACAAGTTATTTACCTCTTCTAAGTACCAATTTCCTCATATGTAAAATATTAATAATAATTATAGTAGTATGTTGTAAGCTGAATTGCTGGTTCTTATATCCTTACATCTCTTTTGAGGTGCTCTCCTCTATTGCACTGATATTTGTAACATTTTTCCCAATGCCAAGACATCCTTTTTTTTTAAAGATCTTATTTATTTATTTTTAGAGAGAGGAGAAGGGAAGGAGAAAGAGAGGGAGAGAAATATCATTGTATGGTTGCCTCTCACACGCTTCCTACTGGGGATCTGGCCTGCAACCCAGGCATGTGCCCTGACTGGGAATCAAACCAATGACCCTTTGGTTCTCATCCCAAGCTCAATCCACTGAGCCACACCAGCCAGGGCCCAAGACATCTTTTTATGGCAACTTTATATTTTAATAGATTGTTGAGTTACCCAGAAATCTAACTAAGTGAGGGGTTGAGGAATCAAGTGCTCTTTAATAATATTTGGCATGAGTATCATAAAAAAAAAAGAAATAGAAGCAGCTGAAATGGTATCTTATACATGAGAAATTGGGGTACAGAGAGTCTAAGTACCCCAATTCTCATTGTTTGTATGTGGCAAGGCCAGAGTCATATCTAGAGTCATTTCCTTATTCGGTCTGTATAGATGTATTTTCCATCAATTGTTAACATGAATTGCTTAGGCAAAATGGTGCTGGCAAAACACTATGTGTGAAAGCCTTACTTATAGAAAGTTATTGATACTTTTCCAACTACAAACTCAGGAACAGAGAAACCGAGGTTGCACATTTGAAAAACTAGCCACGGACAATGACCTCAAAGGGACTAAAAATGAAGGAAGTAAGCACTGGGCTCAGAGGATAGAATTCATACATATGAGACAGCATCTCTTCCCTCCCCTCTCCTTCCTTCCTCCCTTTTCTCCTCCTCTCCTCTCCCCTCCCCTCCCCTCCTCTCCTCTGCTCTGCTCTGTCTCTCTCTCCTCTCTTCTTTCTTTAATGCAAGTTTCTCATAAGTGAATGGAACTGAGGTTTACTTCTTCCTGTCCCAAGTGCTACAGAGGTTCTTAAGAATTCAACAGTGGCCTTAACTACTTCAGATGTTTCCCTAAATGCAGGTGGGCCTTGAGGAGAAAAAGAAGGCCCCTCCTCCACAGAGAGCCTATGTGGTAAAGTGGTCTCAGCAGTAGTACTCAGAATGGAAACTTCAGAAAATCACCGAGCATCACTTTTTTCCACCCAGCAGTAGGTTAATCCGCAAGACTTGGATCCCTCCTCACCTAGGATGTCCTAGAACCCACATTGCACAGTTTTGCATGCATACTTACTCTGCTTAGTATATAACCCTTCTTCTCAGAAGGAGGGCCTCCCTAGTCTATCCCCACGACTTCTTGGTTGAAGGCCCTCATGTTTACAGGACCTTTCCAGAGCAGCTGTAATAGTCCCACTCTGTTTCTTCTAACCACTCTTCCGTTCAATTTAAAGAAAATTACTGAGTGACTGCCACAGCCCAGCACTGGGCTCAGCCCCAGGAAGATAGTGATGATTTATAAAAAAAACACCCAGCTTTCACAGGCTTCTCGGGTTATGAGGAGAGAGATACGGCACTGGATCATTTCATTCCTCAGAAACAGGCCCAGTGATTTAAATATATGGAACCTACGAATGGCCAAGTTTCACAGAGAAGCCGATATTACAGAGGAATTTGAAAGGTGACTAGGAGTGTTACGCAAGGCAGTGGAGAGGAAAGAGCATCCGAGCAGAAGAATCAGCATGTGTGGAAGCATAAAGTGTGCAGAAAAAGAAAAGGAATACCCAGGAAAAGAGTGTGAGGAGAGCCTGCAGTCAGTCTCAGGAAGGGCATGGTGTAAGCTGAGGAATTCGGACTTTAATCAGGAGCAACTGGGTTTCACATATAAGGACAATTACGCAGGTCTTCCTGCTTCAGTATCATTTCAAGACCGGCACCACCCACAATAATGTCCCTTTAATAGGCTGGAATTTCCTTTGCTATAGGAATTTGTCCATTCCACTTCTGGCTTAGATGGATGTAGCCTTTGGACACTACCTCTTCAACTGCCCAGATTCCTTTGCTCAAGGCCAGACTCTGAAGCAAAAGTCTTTACTCCATGTCTTCCTGCCTTCCCACTACTATTACCAGCTCTGGTTGGTCCTCACTACTAAAGTACGGTCCACGGACCACCTACATCTGTATCACCTGGGTGCTAGTTATAAAGGCAGAAGCTCATGCCCTCATTAAGACCTGCTAAGTAAGAATCTGAATTTTAACAAGATCCCCAAGGAGTCAGGTGCACATTAAAGTGTACTTAATGCACAAGAGTGGTTTCATCATGGAACCTTGTCTGCACTGGGACTGAACTGCCATCTCTCAGGTACCTCAGTAAAGGCACTAACAGGCATTTACTTTTTCCCCCCAGAACTTAGCATAAAACAGCCCAGTGCTATAGAAGGCGGAGGGAAACTGACATCCCTGAGGACCACGCCCTAGGTTAGTTAACGCCTCAAGCTGATGGGCCCGAAACACCTCATGTTATTTCATCTTATAGCCATCTTGCCAGGTGAGCAGAAGTTTTCACAGAGAAAGTGAAGTTCAAAGCATCTAGAGCCACACAGAGTGTCATTTCATCTCACTGAGTGTCCTCTTTTCCAGAGCACCCAATGAACCCCAAGAGGAACGTATCGACCATCTCTCCCAATCCACAAAAAAGAACCTGACCCACAAGGCAAAGATATCTGCCAACGCTTTACCAACCAAGTCTCTGTTCCTGCCAGCCTGGGGTGGCCACCACTCCATTTCGGCCAGGCTCCTGGCCAGCTCAAATGCAAATTCTGCCTCACAGAGTTAGAATTCTGCCAGGGTTTTCCTTTACTTCCTATCTTGCCTTTTTCTCCTATACCAATGCTGCACAAATATTGAACATTTCATGTCTTCCAAATCATGGACAGCACGATCCTATCTCGGACAGAGAAATCAAACAGCTGAAAAGCAGCCTGCCCTCAGAAAGGGAGGAAAAAGCAGGCAGATTTGACATTGCTGCCTAGCAAAGTGTATTTATGAACATCATTGGACCGAATGTCTCCCCATAACTGCAGCCATCACCTCCTAATGTCACATCATGGAGACCCTGGAAAACAAATAGGACTTATAACCGGATTTTCTACCAGCTGTTTAGGGGTCACCCACCTCCAGCCTCCCTAGCTAGGCAGCATATGACTCACAGCTTCCTCCTAATTCCTAATGCACTTTGGGATCAAAACAAAACAAAACAAAACAGAAAGAGAGAGAATATTTTAAAAAATATACATTTAATCAGTACTTTGTTCTTTAGCGCACCACACAGCAGATCACCACAGATGCCTTAAAAGTGCTGACATGAATTACTAGGGGCGAAACTCCTCGGGAGTTGATCCGACAGTGGGAGACACGCAGCCATTTTGGTTTGTATAATTTAAAGCTGTTTTTTCAGAGAGCCTTGATTTTCTGAGTGTCGTGGTTGTCCCCCTCCCTTCCCTTTCCGTGTGCTTAGACATTTCCTCTGTCTGCCCCATTTCCGCCGTCGCTGCGCTTGTCCAGCACCCTCTCTCTCCTTCTCTCATCTGGAATGTTAAATTCCAAGCTTTCTGCTGGTCTCTCTGACTCTAAGCTCTTTTCTCTCCAACCCATCCTCCACTTTCATTATTATTGTTTGCTTATTAACCTGTTATTTTTTTTGTCATTAAGATTGTGAACTCCTTGGAATTAGGGACCAGTCATGTCTCATGTCTCTTTCACTTTTCTGCCTGCAGAACTTAGCATAAAACATAGCACAATGCTATAGAATGTAATTAAAACTGCTATGCAAAGAATAATTTAAAGAGTCTATTACAATGGCTATGCCTTAAGCATCAAAAAAAAAAAAAAAAAAGTGTTTTTGGCAACCCAGCAAAGTACCCGCTGCACCTTCTTTTGATAAAGACAGATTTTAGAACCACAGTAGGAGATATTCTCTCGGGCTCATCCAGGATGTATGGATGTGGGGAAATTGCACAGTTTTTTGCAGCTGGAATTCTATTAAAAAGAACATTAAGCCTTAGATACCGAACAAGCTCTGCCATAGGAGGGTGTGAAGGTCGGAGAGATTGCCCATACTGTCGACCTGGTGAAGCAAAAAGGTCTATGGGCTGATCGTATGTATGTAATTCAAATCTGCTTCATGGCTGGCACAGATATTTATTTTAGGTGGTATATTTAATGAATTCTAATAATACAGAATTGCAGTAATCTCTTCCCAACCTAGAGTTCTTACCAAATACAATTCTGTTTGATGTCAGTTTATTTCTTCATAGTCTCCTAGCAACTAAAAGAACTTTCGTTTCAACTTATGTGTTATATCATTATCAATAACAACATTTCTTATGATTTAATAAGAATGTGCCAGGAACTGTGCTGAGTACATGCTATGGTCTGAATGTTTGTGTTCCCCCAAATTCACAAGTTGAAATGATAACCCCCAAAGGTGATGGTATTAGTATTGGGGCTTTGGGGAGGGACATTAAGTCAAGAAGGTGGAACCTTCATGAAAGGAATTAGTACCTTATAAAACAGACCCCACAGAAATCCCTAGCCCACTTCCGCCATGTGAGGACACAGTGAAAAGCACCAGCTGTGAACCAGGAAGATGGCCCCCACCCGAGCATACTGGCATCCTGACCTTGGACTTCCCAGATTCCAAAACTGTTAGAAATAAATTTCTGTCTTTTATATGATAGCCAGTCTACGATATTTTGTTACGGAGCCCAACAGACAGAGACAGTAGTTGTGATGAATAATCTCATTAAACACCCCCAAAATTTAAGGATAGATACAATAAACTCTCATGACAAAAAAACCCCATGATAACACAGTTTCACATAAGATGATTGATAATCACGGTAGCTTTCATTCTCTGCCCAGCCCAATTTGCAGACAGACACAGAAGTTGGATCAAGTTTTTATTTTCTGCAGATAGAGGAGAGACTGGGAAGTGAAATGTCGTCAGCCCTGCCTGGGAATTAGGGAGGCTGCAGATGGGTTTCTGAGTCTCTAATATTTTCCTGGTCTAACAGGCTGAGGAAAAAAAAAAATAATGCCACATCTGAGTGTAGGACATTCCAGTTAGCCACAGGCGGCTGAATAGCCCCCATTAATATTTAAGCTGCAGCAGACTTCTGCCACCAGAGGGCATCAAATCCCAGTCAGGAGCTGGATGGATTCATACTGTCCAGATGGATTCCTCAAGTTTGTGGCCCAGCAGATCATAAAGGCTCACCCCAGCCATTTTGGCAATGCAGCTTCTTGTTTCATGTAATTGAATTGTTATGCCTCACCCAGTTGTGATAGAGCTCACTGAACTATCATCCCTGTGACAGATGAGCAAAGCAAGGTCCACAGAAGTGAGCTTGCTCAAGGCCTTCAGGGTGGTAGGTGGCAGAACTGGAAAGTCAACCTCAATGAGTCTAATTTCAAAGTGCATGGTTGTCACCATTAAAAACAAGACTCCTAAAAATGATTAGCTCTGGGTATGTCCTATGGGCCCTACATTATGCTAAGCACTTTGAATGTATCATGCCACTTAATTCTTCTACCACCCAATGAAACTAAAGTAGTATTTCTCCATTTGACAGATGAGGGAACTGAGGCCATCTATGGTTAAGTAACGTGTCCAAGAAGTCACAGCTAGTAAATATCAGAGACAGGACTCCCAGTTAGAGATCTATGACTCCAGATCTATTGGCAAGTAATTAGGGGTTGGGTAGGACTAGATAAAGGAGTTAGAGTTCATCTGAGGACAGCATGAAAATGATGGCTCTTTCAAGTAAGTGGTGAGAGAGAGAAAGGGAATTGGATGCAAACTTCTCCCCTCAAAACTCTCAGGAGAAGGGCACAGAAGGTGTAAAGGAGCTGAGAGCACATGCTCTGAGCCTGCATCTTGGGCACATAGATGGGACCCAGGAGGCCAACATAGTCAGTTCTGGGCCATGAACTCAGAAAGGCCCTGAACATCCAGATGGAGGACCAGAAAGAGAAAATAATTCCCCTTAGCATTCACTCATCTACAACAAAGCGAAACAAATACACAACTAAAAGTTTCTCCTGAGGGGGGTGGTGCATAGAATTGACCTGTTCAATTCCCCTATTTTGAACTGAAGATATATATCATTCACTTTCTTTTTGTAAGTTTTTATTGATTGTATTGAATATGAAAAGTCATTTAAAGTGCTCCTGAGAGTCACCACAACCTCAGTCCTCTAAACATTGCTTTTTCGGATACTGACAAGATCTTGAACCTTCACATAAGAAGTAGAAAAAGGCCACATTCTAGGCACCTAGCCCGACAGTTAGGGACAGGCTGCTGCACTTGCACGGATCTTGATCAAGAAGCATGCCCTGAAGTACTTTGAATGCTGTGCTGGTTTCCAGCAGCCTTCAGGGAGATGGGGTCTGGAACACAGCTCGAGGGAGCTGGACCAGCATCCTTGCTACGCCCTGTCAAGCTGCATCCATCGGATTAGGTTAGGAGTTAAGATGTTACACGATGTGACCAATGGCATCAGAAGCAATAACACAGCCTGTCAGCCAGTGCTTTCCTGACAATTCTGGGGTAAAGAGATTGCTTGCTAGAGTGCCGAGGAGGGAAGGGGGACTTCTCACGTAGGAGAGAGGGGAAAGGGGCTATTTTGTTCCTTAATTATAAGAGTGGTGCTAGGTGGAGAGGGAGTGGTAAATCAGCCTTATTTTTTTAGTCTCATTTTAGGGTTTTGAGCTCAAGCTAGGATACCAAAAGCCTTTTCTTGTAGGACAAGAGTTGCAAAAATTTACATACAGCATCTCGAGGAGCTGGATGACCTCTGGGGAGCAAGTCCAGATAGAAAGACTTGTGAGGCCTTCTGTTTCATAAGGGTGAGAGGGTCACCTCAGCCAACCCTGTGCTCAGACAAGGCCAGGAAATGCAATTGAAGGTTGAGAACACCTGGCGCCAACTTGGAGGCGATTGAATCATGTGGCTTGTTTGTCGGTGCTGGAGCCACGGGGCTGGCCTCAGCCCAGCACCAATGAATGCCCCGATGTTGACAGACAGATGTGGCTCAACGCCTGTCTGAACCAAGTGGATGCTAATCTTGAATGTGTCTGCTAGGACTGACTTACAGAGACACATTGCCTGAAAGATCGCCCACTGGCAGAAAATGCAAACAGGGAAGGGATCTTCAGAGAAGTACCTCACAGTCGACATGTACTCAGAACTGTGATGAGCTGCCAGTTTGCAACAGGTCATTGCCAGAGAATTTCTAACCGCAGGATGACACCCCCAGAGCACTCTGCCCCCTTGTTCTCACTTCAAGCCTGCCTGACACACACTGGCTATCAAGGCAAACTGAAAACGATTTTGTTGGGTGAATCATCTTGGATAGCTCTCATTTTCTTAAGGCCAGATCCAAACCAGTTCCTTTGAAATTGCACAGTCCATGTACTGTGGCCGTAGGGAAAATGGGTTCTGGAGTCGTATTACCTGAGTTCAAATCCCAGCTCCTCAGCTTCCTAGTTGTACGAGCTTGGGAATGTTACTTGAACTCTCTGTCTCAGTTTTCTCATCTGAAAGATGGAGACGATATTGGTACCATGCTTATTTCAATGAGTTAATATGTCTAAATATGAATAGTGACTGGTGCTTAAATGGTATTTGCTCCATAAATGATAGACATTTCGTTTCTTATCCTTGGCTCTCTCTCTTCTTTCTGCCTTCTAAAGGGAAGTCTTGCCCTTCAGACTTAGAGTTTCTATGTGGTTCATGTTGCTTAACACCTGGTTATCGCTATAGGACTTTGGGTTGGAGTTCCATGGTTTGCCTACCCAAATAAAATTTCTCTCTAGCCAGCCTTTGGAAGCCCGATTTCTGGCATTGGCCTTCCCGGCAAGCTGGCTCCCTGGATCCAGAGATAGATTTCACCATCCAGCTCTCTGGTGGGAAACTCTTACCCAAGTTCATGCATTTGCAGGCTTCTTGATATGATTCATATTCTGGGTCCTTCCTCCCATAAACTGGTTCTTTTGATTCAAAAGATCAGCCGAGAGGCATTTTTCCTCAGATGAACTTATTCTTAAGGCATATAGAAGACGCCCAATAAATGTTTTCAACCAAGTCTCTGGTTCCTTTCCTAGGCTTAGTCAACTGGTCATGAAGTGCTTTTAGCCTCCATTTTATGAGGGCAGTAACAGGTCCAACTGGGAGGGTTTCCCAAAAGGGGGCTCATCCCCTGAACACCTGGGGAAACTCATCGAGTTGGCATTTCCTTGAGTTTACTGCGTGTCCCGGTGGGCTCAGGCTGTCTGCAGGCTGCTACGTTACAAGCCTCAACTCTTCACCTGATAAAACTGGGCAAATACACACTCTTACATGTGAGAACTCTTAATAAATCCTTTAGAAAGAGGTTCTGGGAAACGTAACCAACCATAACAAATAATCTATCCACATGGGGGAGTTGCATGTGGAAACTATGACCCTCAACAGTGGATCTGTACATTGTCCAGGTGGCAGAACACCTGGAAGTCAGTCATGAACACCATGGTCATTGTACGGCCCCAGTACAAAAGACACAGTTAATCCCAGTATCTGAATTAGGTATGACTTTTACGAGCAGAAAATGTGACTAGATTGCTCTGTATAAGTGCAACAGAAGACCAGAGCACAGCAATTCAAGTCTATAAAAAATACATCATGACCTAAGCACGATCATCTATTTCTGAGTCTTTCCATTAACATTATTTGTGACTTTTTTTATTAATTTGGTCATTGGCAGATGCATATGGAAGGCTGAATAACAGCAGGTCCCAAAGGTTCAAAAGAAAACAGGAGGAGTGAAGTCTCAAAATGAGAAAATTTTATTAACTTATTTTTTCTTTGAAAGAAACCCTGGTATTATTTAATTTTTACAGAATAATAATGATTAGAACAGTGATTTTCAACCTTTTTCATCTCGTGGCACACATAGACTAATTACTAAAATTCTGTGTGGCACGGCAAGAAATAAATATATATATATATATATATATACCTGACCAAAACGTAGGTATAATTTTGATTCATTCACACTGGACAGCTATTGTTGTGTTGGCTGTTATCATTTTTTAAATTGACAATCTAAGGGAAAAGAGGTCTGTGCCCCTGACTAAATAGGCAGGTATTGAATGTTTAAAATTTCCTGCAACACACCAGTTGAAAGCTGCTGTTTTAAAACAAATGGAGAAACAGTGGTATTTGCTACCTTAGACTGCTCCAAGTCATGAGAACGTTGGGTAGAGGGAGACAGGGATATTAGGACGACTTTCCTTCTAGGAACTCATCAAGTCCCTGAGTCACTTTCTCTCTAGGGTTTCCCACTTGGGTCTGTATCTGATTTCTAATCCTTTAGGGTGGATAAATCAAGGGTCTTATTAAAGTTGCCTTTCATTGGCTACCCTTAGACTCTAGACCTATGAGTTGTAGAAAAGGACAGCTCATTGTTCCTTCTATGTTCCCCCAAAGGATCCCAGTCACTTCTGGAAGCTAGCACTAAGGAAAATCATGGCATCATCTGTATCTCACTCCCTGGACCTTTCTCTTCTCAAGTGTCTTCTTTTGGTTCCTTCATAAATGCTCCTCCCTTTCCTTAGGTCGTCCCTTATAACATACAGTTGTAGCTTGCCTTTATTTCCTTATGCTCCAGGTTTGTGATTTCCTATTCAAATGCCATACTTTCTGTTGGACTGTTCCAAACAGGCTTCAGTCATACTTTCATTATGAATCAAGGAAATTCTGCCATTCTGGTATTCTTAAAGAATATGACAATACATGAGAATCACCAATCAACAGTCTGATCACACCAGAAACCCAGCATCCCAAAGAGTGAGAGATCTGCAAGTGCCTGATGTTCACATAGTCCCTTCCTGGGAAAGAGGCCAAAGACTATTTCTTCTACTTGGTCATGTTGAAGCCATGTGGACTGGGTCCCCTGGCCACAAGTCATTAGAGCATGCATTTGCATAACAGCTATTGACAGCTGAGTGCTGGACATAAGGGACTCCAGGGAACTATAGACTGTTTCTTCTACAGACTCTTACCCCTAGAATGTCCTATAACTGGTAGTGACAAACCAACTCAATGTGATGGTTCCACACTGGGAACACGGATGTGCGGTGCACTTCAGCCTGGCACAGGAGCACAAGACAGAGCAGAAGCAGCAGCAGTGGGAGTGGAATTCTAATTTCTCCTAGAATTAGAAGCATAAAGGACTGGTTACAGTCAGACGGAGTTCCCAGCAGTTATGAAGGGATAGCAAGATGAAATGGTCTGGGCTAAACCTCTGGGTCACTATTATATGCTGGATATTGTTCCTGTTTTCCATGAAGCCGGACTATATCATTGTTTGATGGTATCTCCTATTTCCTCACTTTTCCAGGTGCTTTTAAAATAATTCACTATCAGCTGATATAACTTAAATACCTCTTTCTTCTTTGTAACCTGAAAGTGTCACCATCATAGGGATATACCACAGTCTCCTGGGGAATTCTCCCTCTTAGAACTGTGATCTATATCAAGGACTGAAACATGAAAAAGCTAAGAATATACAATGATACTCATGAGTTCCTGTTAAAATGTGATATTGTATTTTCACATGTGCCCTGCTAAGTATTGGTCATTCAAAGCTAAAAAGATAACAGACTAAAGTGTTAACACACACACACACACACACACACACACGCAAGTGCAGAAATTCCTTCTGATAGCCAAGTTGAAAGCTCTGAATTAGTTTAAAGATTATTTGAACCTGAAGACATTTGAGATTCAACAAATGAGAAAATAAGCCTCCTGAGAGCTTCCTTTATCTGACAGAATCGGGGAAGAAACAGAATAAAGCAGAAATGTCTGAACAATGAGGAGCGCCGTAACACACCTCTTTGGGGTTTGTTTGCCCCCAGAGAGACCAAGAGTAAATCTACCATAAGTCCTCTGTCCTGGGACGTTTATGGCCCTGGAGAAGATAGAAAGACTGCTCATCCCTGTATAGGCAATAGGCAAACATCACAAACTTTTTTTATCTCTTGTTTTTTCTCTCCCAGCCCCCCCCCCACAATTTTTTTTCTTTCCTAAAGAAACCTACCTAATTCTGTCCACGGTAGCCTTTTTTGCTCTCTCCCATTCCCCTCCTGTTTGTGGTACAACTCCCCACACTGAACCCCTCTTTTGAATCAGTCACTGCTGAGCACTCCCATGGGTATGCTTATTGCATGTGTAAATGAACGTTTCGTCCTTGTAATGTTTTCTGTGTGTGTCAGTTTAATTTACAAATTCCAGGCACTAAACTTAAGAGAGTAGGAAGAAAGTTTTCCTCCTGCACACCAAACAATTTACCTAAATTTACTTAAGTACAGCCTTTCTTGTATTCCATTGTCATCTATTTTTGTCAACTTGAACAGGGCGGATCTGATCTTTGTGAATTTTCTAAGTGCCAGATCTGCCCTTTGCATTGCAAATAGAGGCTCAGTCATTTCCTTTGCACTTCTCCAAAGATTAAAAACAATGCTTCACAAGGAAAAAAAAAAAGATCCATTAAAGCCGAAGAGATTCTGCACATTTAATATCAGCCACCTCTACCAACTGTGACAGACTCCACTGACAGAAGTCTGTTGACAATGCCACTTTCTAATCCACAGGATTTTGCTCAAGACAAAAGCAAAAAGAAAATTGATGCCACAGTTTTCTCTCTCTCTTCCCCCTTGCCCAGCAACATGTTTCTGTAAACTGCAAACACTTGAGTACAGAATAAGTACAAGAAATCTTAATTGTATGTATATTTTACCTTAATTAGACAGCTCCATAATGTCCAAGAAGAACATTGCAGCTCAAGCTTTCTGGTGAGCACCAACACTGTTTATCCTGGGAATGAGAGAACACAGAAGACATGTAAACTCAGAGAGTGCCTACTTTTCAATGTGGTAATTCATAGTTATGTATGGGAATAAAAGAAAGGGAAATGAACAAAAGTTCTTCGTGGAAATGGTACAAGACAGCTTACAGAGATAGTTTGCCTAAAAACTAAGAAAACCAGTAATAGATGGTTTTCTTGGATCTTTCTTCTAAGTATTCTGGGAATAGAGGCTGATTCTTTGAGAAACGGACTTGTAGTCAGCGCATTCCTGGTGGGCAAGGGCTATTTTAGAAGAGAGAGAAAAGAAACATGTGTGATGGAACTGCCTTGGTCAAATGATACAATCACTCAGAATTTCATTTTCATCATCTGTAACATGAGGACAACATTTCCTACCTACACCGTGGGCCCGGGATAAGGATTAAGTAGGAGAAGACGCACAGAGCCCTCCCCGGAGTGCCTCGCAGGGAGCCTGCGCGATGGACGAGTTAGTGCTGGCTTCCTCCCCGTCCCCTCTCCCAGCGGCCCTTCGCCCCCAACGCCTCATCACAGGGTTAGCCTCATGGCATTTCAATGAAAAAACAAAACAAAACATAATATACCGCGATGACTCCAAAATAGCTGCTGTAAAAGTATGAGGAAAAAGAAAACGAGAAATGACAGTTAACTTCATATTTAATAATAAGAACAGCTGAATGTATTGAATGTTTCCTACGTGTTAGCCCTGTACTAGTAATTTTATAGCAGTCATGTCTGGAGTCCTCACAACAACCGTGCAGAGAAGGGGACATTAGAAAACTGAGGCGTGGGGAAGGGAAGTCCTCTGTGTCAGACAGCACAGCTCCGAGGTGGGACAGTCAGGACTGGAGCTCATGCAACTTCACCTCAGCCCTGTCCTCTTCCCCATCCCGTCGCCCTGATGTCACCTTACTCTGCACCTGGGGGCTGTCAAGTGCTCCGAATGGTGTCACACACTGGGTTTTTCTCTTCCCCTCTCCTCTCTCCTAAACCCTGCCCCTGCTCTTCTTTACTTCTCTCTTTCTTTCTCTTCCTTTCCTTCAACCTTTATAATCATCAGATTTCACCACTTTGCTTATTTTGTTCTGCTGTTTTACTCTGCAGATCGGGATGGAATAGTGATCACCGTAGGATAACCAAGTTCTCCTCTTGGGCTCAGCCTTTTCTACTGGCTGCAGCATCACAGATGAGTCACTTAGCTTCTTTAAATCTTATTGTTGCTGTTGTTTTTTTTTTAATCTCTCTATAAACTGAATGTGTCAGATAAGATACTTATACTGAGAGGCCCTTTTCAGTTTCCTGCATGTATGCATGGCTACTTTGGAAGTAGTTCTAATCATGCTGGTGTGAATGAAGATTTTCAGGGGTATCCGCCATGCTTACAAGTTTGTTTGCTTTAGCTGAAGCTAAAATTCCAAATTCCTGGAGAGAGACATTTATGGCATTTGCATTCACATGAGGATACTGATGTTCAAAGAGGATAGGTAACCTACCCGAGTCACACAAAGTGGTTGCGCTAAAATTTGGATCCAAGTTTATCTGTCCCAAGTCCACATTCTTTCCAGTATAGTGAAGCCTAGTGAAAAGTACTATGCAAAATATTTATTGGCCTGCATTAGCCTCATTTCTGACATATAACTCAAAATTTGGGGTGGTAATAATCATAGCTAGTATGCACTGCAAACTTGTGTGCCAGCAACGATGTCAGAATGGTCACCACACTTAGTCTTCCCATCAAACCAAATGCCAGATGCTATAGTCATCCTCTTTGGAAAAATGAGGAAGTTGAGGCAGTAGGACTTACATGACTTGCCTAAGATACAGAGCTAATAAGTAAGGAATTTAGGGTTTGAACCACGAGCAACTAAAAAATTCACTGAGGTTACAATTTATTATGCTCACAGATATGAGGTAGTTTTGATGCATTTTCAAGTTAATAAATTGCAGTGGTGAATATTGGAAGAAAAAGGTGGGGAAGGTTAGTGTGAGGGTGGCCACAAAGATAGACTTGTCGTTTAATAATTCACACACTCCAATAAAGCAGAAGAGGACTTTTTTAGAAAAGATTTGCCAGGGACTATAGGGAACCTGCCTCCTGAAACGTTTCCTCATTAATGTCACCCATTATTGTCATTCTGTCTGACAACTAGAAAAGAAACGGCAAGGCAAATTTCAGGGGACAGTGTTTGTCAGGGAGGTGCATTGCCAGTCCTTCACACTTAGGGAGTCAGGCCTACTTGCTGACACGCTGCCTATCCTTGGGTGTGGGGAAACTGAGCTCCAAGGAGAAAGCAGGTAAAGCAAAGAGCTGATGAGGGAAAGAAGCCCTTTTGCTTAGCTGGGTACAGATTTACTGCAAAAAAAAAAAAAAAAAAATGCCTTCCAGATGCATTCCAAACATGGCAATGCAATTAGGATGGAGAAGGCGGTCAAGTCTATTTGACTTCTGCAGATTTGTTTGTGTATTCTAATTGCATCATCGTTTAGCTTTATTTCATCTGGAACCTTCCTGCCAAATGAGAGTATTGATTACCTGTCATGGATGCATATTTCTCAATTAAAAGCCATCAAGGCTTGTAAAATCTCAACCACATCAAGACCCATGAGTAGATTTTAGTACAACTGTGAGTGGTCATGTTAGCCACCCTCTTTCGAGTACCAGCTATACAGATAGCACCTAATAACTACATACACTCACTTCCTTAAATGTCTCGGCCCCTTCAAATCACTTAGTGTTGTCTTTCTGTGTTTCAAATGAGAAAACCAAGGCTGAGGAAGATTAGTGATATTGTGCAAGGCCACCTAATTAGTAAGTGGTAGAGTAGGGATTTGAACTCCTGTATGGAACTCCAAATTCCACAGGGCTTTCTACCACATGTTGGCAGTAAAATGCACTGGTTAACAAAATAAAATAGACTTAGAGATACAGAGAACAGACTGGTGACTCCCAGAGGCCCGGGGGGGTGGGGGACTGAGTGGAAAAGATGAAGGGATTAGGAAGTACGAATTGATAGCTACAAAACAGTCACAGGGATGCAAAGCAGAGCATCGGCAACATAGTCGATAATATCGCAGTAGCTATGCAAGGTGCCAGGAGGGTGCTGGAAATATCAGGAAGATCACTTTGTAATGTACACGATTGTCTAACCACTATTATAAAGTATATGACTGTACACCTGAAGTTAATACAAAGTATATTTGTTTGTATTACCATAATTGAAATGCAAACTATGATTGAAAAAAAAAATTCAGTGTGGACTGTAATGTCCTGCTGCTTGAAGTCCTAGCCCTGTGGCTGACTAGATCTGTGATCTTGAGTAAATTTCTTAACATTTCTGTGCCTCAGTTTCCTTATCTGTACATCCAGAGAAGTAGTATTTCATAGAGTTGTTAGGATTAAATGAGCTACTTACATGCACAGAATTTAAACCAGCGTCTAAGATAAGAAGTAACCATTATTTCTACATCCTCTGAATGCTGAGAAAAAGAAACTGTAAATTTTTGGCCTTCAAAAATTTGCTGTAGGCACTTTGTACTTTCAAAGACTTTGCAACAATTCAATTTTTCTCACAGCAGCCTGGTGCTTCAGGTCAGACCACTGTCTCTCACTCTTAAGCTGAGACGGAAGGACGCACTGTGCCAAAATATTTTCAGTTCATGCGATGCACGATCCTCCTTATCACATCTAAAGACATGCATAATAATGCCATTTATTTGTATTTTTCCACATGCTTTGGATACCTTAGGTCTACTCCTCACAACAACTTCACAAGTAGCTGCTATTATTTCCACTTCATGGATGAAGGTGATGTGGGCCATAAAATTGAGATGTTTTGCCCCAATTCATGTAGCTGATATGCAGTGACATTAGGACTTGAATCCGAATCTGAATATATCCTAAATGCGTATGCTTGCCCCAAACCATACTTAACCAGTGATGATTCCTCTATGTCTTCCTGGTGAACTGATGCGATTCAATCCACTTATCTATCATCTTCCCAGGTTTCATCTGTTGAACACATATTTTACAGAGCCCTTTCGACAGTCCTCTCTACTGGGTGTTGTGTGGACAGGGATGGACACACGCATGGTCTCTGCATGATGCTCACAGCCTAAGGTGTGATACACAATTACACACTTGATATGTTCCATGCAGGAAATGATGAAGATGCTAAAATGGAGAAAATGGAGGGCAGCGGCCAGTGAACGGCCCAGGGGCTCTCTGAGGAAAGGGCGTTTGAGCTGAGGTGACCATGAGAAGGAGGCAGCATGCAAAGAGTCAGGGAGGGGTTCCTGGCAAGGGAGGAACATGTGCCCAGATCCTGACACGAAACAGGAGCAAGGGGACCAAAAGCAAGCGCGAGTTGGGAGGGAGAGTGAGGATGAGGGGTGGAGATGGGGGTGGGGGGATGAGGGGGATAGGTTGGAGGAATGGGCTGGGGCCCAACCATTCAGAGACCTGGTGGGCCACAGTGAGGTGTCCTACACGGCCTCGTGCAGCTCTTGTTGATAGAGAGACGTTATCACATCACACACACTTATTTGTCTGCTTCCCCTCCAGACCAGGAGTTCATGGTAGCCGAGGGCAGTGTTCAGGACAAAGCAGACATTCAGCCCCTTGAACAAAATAATGAATAAACTACATCTGAAAACACCACAATTCTATACGATTTTTATTGAAAAGTAGACATGATGAAGTTGGAGTAAAAAAATAAATGAATATTTTTGTTCCTGGCTAAAAACCAAATCAATCAGATATACTTACATATATATTTACATTTGTGTGAAGATAGACGAACATTATATATTAACAATCATAACCACCATTAATAACTTGGAACTGGGCTCAGTGCTTCATATGCAACCCATTTCATTTTCATGACAATGAAAATGAAGTAGTTACTATTAATCCCATTGTAGAGGCAAAAACAACAAACAGTCTAGGGAAGAGTTTTAATAAATTACTCAGCATGAAAAGGATAATATCTACAGCACCAGAATTTGGAGCCAGGAATTTTATTCAGAGTCTATGTGTTGGCAACTTTATGAAGTGTCTGTCTCTCAGGATAGTTAGCCTTGTCATTTGTTAAAGTTTAAAAACATATACCATGATATACAAAAGCAATAGTCACTGACAGGAAATGAGTAATTGTAAACAGCAAAACTAGAAACTTTGCATTTTATAACAACAATGAATGGTTAATAGAAAGATAAAATTTGATAGAAGCTCATTAATAACCATTAGAAAACAACAAAGAAAAATGAAAGCACTCAATGCATTAAATCAGTATTTTGCAGATGTATTTGTTTTAATTTTCATTCATTTCATTATGTTGCTTGTATATTACACAAAACTTAGCAGAAAAGGGGCGGTGCAATTTTCTAGGAAGAGCAGATCTGCAAGCGGGGTATGCTTCACACTTTTTCTATTACTATGAGCAGTCCGCTGGCTCGAAGGCTTTCTTCCTCCCCCTGCTGTGTAAATAAATCCTATTCATTCTCCAACACCCAGATCAAATTCCTCTCAATCAGGGCAGTCCCATCTGGCCTTCTGGGCTCCTACCAAGCCACATTCATTTCTGTCATACAGTTCATAGAAGGTGATAGCATCTATTTTTATGATTCATTGAATGCAGAAATCAAACCATATACTTCATAGGCAGTTTATAATTAGTTGTTGAGTAAGTTAATAAATTAATTATCCTGCTCAATTATTCCCTTTTAATGCAAATGTTGCTAGGCAGTGAGCAAAGGGAACAGAAACAAATACTTATTTAGATAAACCAGATGCGATCTGTACCCTTTGTTAGAATTACTACATTTAGTCTTCATAACAGCATTGCTGAATACATATTTCTAGCACCATCTCATACATGGGGAAACAGGTTCAAAGGAGACAAGCCGTAAGTTCATATTAGTAAGAATTAATTTAGCATTCTCGAGAGAGACAGGACAAGTCACGGGAAACACAGGGTACTGAGGACTTGGGGAGAGATTTAAAAAATAAGAAGAAAGAATACTGAGAATACTGAGCGGAGTGTAGAATGAGATTATGAAATGAAATCCCCGTTCCCCTGGCCCTAGGTTGCGCTCTGATGTATCTCAGCATTGAGGATAGGATTGGGACAGCTGGAGCCAGAGGCCTGGGTTTGAACCTCAGCTATACTACTGTCTGCCTCTGTGACCTGCGGCAAATTGCATAACATCTTTGAGATTCAGTTTAACCGTCTGTAAAAATTATAGCATTTACCTTCAAAGGATATCATGAGACAGAAATGAGGTGATATATGTGATGAACTTAAACTTCTTGGCATTTACTATAAAGTAGGAAGTGTTATAATTCAATATTTTCATCATTAACAAAAAAAATGGACAAAGGTACATATTAAACAATGAGTACTGCCTTGTGGGACACACAAATAAATATATTACTTATTGTGGAAAACAGACTACTCGGGAATGACATGGCAGCCAGTGATCAGGCAGCCCCCTCTGCAAGGCACCACACCCAGTTCTCATCAGCCTCACCTCGGCCATCCCCACTCAGAGGTTGGGCCTCTTTCAAACATTTTAAAATTTATATGGTTTATTTTACATTGAGGAAATAAGGGTTAGGAAGCTGACATGACTTGACTGTGGTTACAGGACCTGGAATTCAAAACCAAATTTATCCTGTGTTAACTAACACACGTGTCTAAAGCTCCCATAGCTACCCCACAATTCCACTTCTTCCTCAGGAGACTTTGTCTGCTGTCACACTACCCTGACTTGAACAAGCCCTCCAACCACCACTAAAATAGGGGAAGAGGGAGTTCATTTATTTTGTGTTGTTCCAGAGGACATAATGAACATAGCATAAAAGGAAGGAACTTTGGTCCCACATTAGAAAAGCTCTTTAGTTATATCTGTGGAATCTGCAAACTATCACCAGACTTTTGAGCTGGAGAGGCATTGAAGTTTAACTCCATTTCTTCCGAGCGAGACCAACAAATGTACAAAGATGCTCTAATCCTCAATTTTCTCATCTGTAAAGTTATTATAAGAATTCTTAACTCACTTGGTTGTTTGAAAATAAGATAGGATTATATATACAAATGTCATAGTCAACATGTATTTGCTTCTTTCCTTTACCCCATTTTTAAGCGATTACAGCTGATCAATAATGCAGTGAAAGGTATTGAATCCAGCCCTACTCCTCATCACTGGAAATGTACCAGCAGAGGGCAGATGGCTCAGTGTTAAGTCCCTGTGGTGCCAACTCAACCCTCAATGAATAAAAGAACTTCAGGGACCCTCCAAGCCTATGATTCTATGGAATGAGGAAAGACAGATAATGTGGTGGATGGTAAAACCAAGATTCAAGATAACCTCCACAGTTTGATTGGGGAGTTAAACTTAAGGTGATGGAATGGAATAGGGGTAAGTATAAAAAAGTATTTGCACTTATATTAGCAAACAACAGCAAAAACAACAATACAATTTTGCTTGCATAGCATAGTGGAAGAGGTATGGTCTGGCCATGGTGCAAGGGAAAAAAGTACTGAAGTGTTTTGTCAATGATCAGTTCAACATATGACAACTTTTTAAACAAATAACAATAAAACATAAGCTTGACTAATCCAGTCTGAATTGCAGTTTTAGAGATTCAGGATCTAAGTCAAGGAACATCCTGTCCCACACTGCAATTCACACCTTATTGGAAAAAAGTTTCCTTCTCAAATCAGGGTATAGGTGAAACATTTCATGTAGCCAAAACCAATTTTTAAAAATCCTATTTCACATATATAGTACTGTATTCATGGTTTGGGGTATACAACCAAGTTTGGTAATTCTTATGCACAATAGAATTTAAGTACTGCTATGCTAAATTATATCCAAAATGAAAGTCTTATTATTTTACCTTTTAAAAATTTAACAGATCCTTAATGGCAAATGGAAAATGGATAAAGAATTACAAAGTATTTCTGCTCTGTTTGTCTTCAGGGTTTACTTATTTTTTAAAAAAATGTCATTAAGCCTTTTTAATTTATAAATAGATTGTTGGGTAAATTGAGTGAGATAATACATATTGATCTTAACTAAGCATTAAATTTTAAGAGAAAAAATGGACAAATTAAAAATTGGTGAGTAGAATTATGACAAATTCAAAATATGCCATAAAGTAGAATTTAGCAAACTAAGGTCTGTGGACAAAATATGGCCTTCAGCCTGCTTTTGGAAACCAAGAGTGAGAAATGGTTTTTACATTATTAAAAGGTTGTAGAAAAGAAGAGGAAGAAGAATATGTGACAGAGACTGATGTGGTCTGCACAATTAAAATATTTACTCTCTGGACCTACTTAGAAAAAGCTTGCTGATCTTGACCATAAAAGGATGTTACTGGAGATGCAGCGTGGCAAAAAAGACCGGCGTCTCCCATCTGTGGGTCAAAGCTCTTCACCAGGCACATGACCCTTTCTCCAGTGTCGCCTTCTCCAGGATCTCCAGTGCCACCTGTTGCTCTCAAAGTACACAATGGTCTGCAGTTCTTCACCCCTGGCACACCATTTCACTCCTCTGAGCCTTTGCTGGACCATTTCCCCAGTAAAATTCATCCATTCTTGACATTTTCACTTTCCCAGTCTTCCCTATTCCCCTCTGTACTTAACAGCACATATGCTGCCTTTTTTTTTTTTAAAGCTGATTCCATCTCATTGAATGCATCTGTTCCTTAATGGATTCCTCTTCTAGAATCTAGAGTCTAGAAGGACATCTTATATAAAATAGTGAAACAAGTTATTCATACATTTTCTTAGCAAATAACACTGCCTAGAACTGGATAGGCTCTTATTAAGTGTTTACTAAACCAAAGTAAATGTGATTGGGTAATAGCAGAGCTGTTGGTGCAGGAAGCCATGGACTGCTTTGGAATACCCTCAAGAAACAAAAATGAGAGCAATGAGGGAAACTGAGTTGTCCGAATTTTCATTGGGCACCAGAAATAGATAAAGAGACAGATTTATCATACAAAAGACCTGACTTTGAATTTTGACAGCAGCATGGTTTAGGTTTAATCTGAAACATTAAAAAAAGGAAGTCAGAGTTTTTGTTTCAAGATGGTGATTTAGGTAAATGTGATACACAAATCCTCCCACAAACACATCAAAATTATGACTGAACTACAGAACAACCATCATTCAGAACCACCTGAAATCTGAGTTTAACAGAAGTCCCACAACAAAGATGTCAAGAAGAAGCCACATGGAGACTTGCAGGAGGGGTAGAGTCATGGACAGGGCTGATCAAAAATTCATATACACCAAATAAAATTTGGGAGGGATATCTTGGCTGCAGGTATCCCCCCTGAGGAGCAAGGAGTCCCATTCCAACACCACATCCTCCAGCCAGGGTTTCAGTGCCAGGAAGAGAAGTCTCCATAACTTCTGGCTGTACAAACCACTGGGGAGTGTGGCTGAGTGAGACAAAGAGCTACTGGAGTCCCCGACACCCCTCTTAAAAGGCCAGTGTCAGACTTACTCAGATTCATTCACTCTGAGTTCCGACACTGGGGCACCAGGGACAAAAGGGAAGGAACTGAGTAGTCTGGTATCTGGGCAAGGGCAGGAATGGGCAGGTTTCTCCCTGACAGAAGTGCTGGCAGAGGCCATTGTTTCTTTTCTTGGTCCTCTCCTGACAGAGCTGGCAGGTGGTGCCCTATCTGTGTCTCCATCAAACTGGCTATCACTTTGACCCCACCTTGGTGATTTCTTGAGACCCTGTCCCAACCAATGTGCTGGCCCACCCAAGCCCTTTCAAGTGGGCTTTTCCATACAAAAAGATCTATCTCAACTCATGCTTCAGACTACCCTAATCTCTCAATCAAGCAGCATCTGGCATTGGTGTGCTACGTACCTCTTGCTAAGTGGTCTCAGACCTGTAACTAGCAGCTTTTAGCCTTGGTTCACAGCTTGGCACCTGGGCACCTCCAAGCTCAGCACCACATATCAGACATCTGCAGATCACTTTGTAGCTAATATCAGGTGGCTCCAGGCGTGGCACATGTGGCAGCTGACTTTAGCCTGCACTGCCCAGGAGGCCCCAGAGCCTTCAAACCCAGCGGGTAGCTTCAGACAACCCTGAAGCACCATCCAATCTCCTCCACAAGAGACACACTCAAGAGGCAGACTCAGCAGGCACCAGATCCCTGTTAAAGTAAGTCCTGCTGCACGGGGTCATCCCCTGTACAGCTGATCCTCCACTATGGTCTTGGCCAGTCCTTCCAGCCAATTGGGAAACAACAATCAATACTCAACTACAACAGGAGGGTGTAAACAGCCCACAGGGAGGGCCTACATGGAGTGTCCAGCTCAAGTGATTGGAGAGGATTTGCCGTTGAACCATATAGGATACTTACTACAGAAGGGAGATATAGCAGTTCAGTGTAATACATAGAAACAAACAGAGGGAGGCAGCCAAAATGAGGAGGTAAAGAAATGTGTCCCAAATGAAAGAATAGAACAAAATTCCATAAAAAAGAATGAAACAAAATGGAGCCAAGCAGTCTACCAGATGCAGAGTTCAAAACACTGCTTATAAGGATGGTCAATGATCTTAGGGGAAGAGTAGGTAAGCTTAGTGAGAATTTCAACAAAGAGATAGAAAACATACAAATGAGACTAGAAAACAATGAAGAATATGCTATAGAAAATCAACAGTGGGGTAGATGAAGCAGAGAATCAAATCAGAAATGTGGAAGATAAAAAAGCAGACAGCACCCTTTCAGAACAGAAAAGAAAATCCGAAAAGTGAGGACAGTTTAAGGAGTATCTGAAACAACTTCAGTCATATCAATATATGCATCATGGTTTTGTCTGAAGGAGAAGAGAAAGAGCAAGGAATTGAAAAAAAATATGAAAAAAATAATGACAGAAAACTTTCCTAACCTGGTAAAAGTAAAAGGCATACAAGCCTAAGCAGCACAGAGACTACCAAGCAAGATGAGGCCAAAGAGGCCCATGCCAAGACACGTCTTAATTAAAATGCTGAAGGTTAAAGACAAAGAGAAACTTAAAAGCGATTAGTTTCCCACAAGGGAGCTCCCATAAGACAGTCAGCTGATTTCTGAACATAAACTTTGCAGACCAGAAGGAGTTGTCAAGAAATGGTCAAAGTGAGTGAAAGCAAGGACCTACAACCAACATTACTCCATCCAGCAAAATTATTATTTAGAATGGAAGGACAGATAAAGAGTTTCCCAAACAAGGAAAAGCTAAAGGAGTTCATCACCAACAAACAAGTATTACAATAAATTTAAAGGGTCTTCTTTAAGAAGACGATAAAAAACATTAAAATATGAATAATAAAATGGAAATGAATACATATCTACCAACAATTATTTTTTCTCCCTCTCTCTTTTTTTATTGTTCTTCAAATACAGTTGTCTCCATTTTCTCCCCACCTCCCAACCTCGATCCTACCCTCCTTTGGCTTTGTCCATGTGCCCTTTATACATGTTCCTTAATGATCCTTCCTCCTTCTCCTCCAGTTATCCCCTCCCACCTCCCCTCTGGTTACTGTCAGTTTGTTCTTTATTTCAATGTCTCTGGTTATATTTTGCTTGCTTGTTCGTTCTGTTGATTATGTTCCACTTATAGGTGAGATCATATGGTATTTGTCTTTCACTGTCTGGCTTATTTCATTTAGCATAATGCTCTCCAGTTCCATCCATGCTGTCCTGAAGGGTAGGAGCTCCTTCTTTTTTTCTGCTGTGTAGTATTCTATTGTGTAAATGTACCATAGCTTTTTTCTATCTATCAACAATTGTTTAAAGGAAAATGGATTAAATGCTCCAATCAAAAGACATATGGAGGCTAAATGGATAACAAAATAAGACTTTTACATATGCTGTCTATAAGAGACTCACTTCAATTCAAAAGACACACACACAGACTGAAAGTAAAGGGATGCTCAAAGCTATTTCATGAAAATGAAAACAAACAAAAAAAGACTGGAGTAGAAATACTTATACCAGACACAATAAACTTTGAAACAAAGGCTAAACAACAAGAGACAACAGAGGACCCAGCAATTCAACTTTTGAATATTTATTCAAAGAAATCCAAAACACTAAATCAAAAAGACATGTATATTCTTCTGTTTACTGCAGCAGTAGTTAAAATAGCCAAGATAGGGAAGCAACTTAAGTGTCTAATAATAGATGAATGGATAAAGAAGTGGTAAATATTTGTAATGGAATATGACTCAGTCATAAAAAGAATTAAATCCTACCCTGGCTGATATGGCTCAGGGGATTGGGCACCAGTCTGTGAACCAAAGGGTCGCCACTTTGATTCCCAGTCAGGGCACATGCCTGGGCTGTGGTCCAGGTCCCCAGTAGGGGGGTATATGAGAGGCAACCACACATTGTTGTTTCTCTCCCTCACTTTCTCCCTCCCTTCCCCTCTGTCTAAAAATAAAATAAATAGCCCTGGCTGCTGGTGTAGCTCAGCGGATCGAGTGCAGGCTGGGAATCAAAGGGTCCCAGTTCGATTCCCAATTAGGGCACATGCCTGGGTTGCGGGCCAGGTCCCCAGTGAGGGCCATGTGAGAGGCAATCATACATTGCTGTTTCTCTCCCTCTCTTTCTCCCTCCCTTCCCCTGTCTCTAAAAATAAATAAAATCTTTAAAAAAAGAAAATAAATAAAATATTTTTTAAAAATAATTAAATTCTACCATTTGCAACAACATGGATAGACTAGAGGGTATTGTGCTGAAAAAAGTAAGTCAGACAGAGGAAGACAAATACCATATGATTTCAGTGATACGTAGAATCTAAAAAATCAAATAAATGAATAAGCGGAACAGAAAACAGACTCATACATACAGAGAACATTTTGAGGGAGGTGGTTTGGGGAGATGGGTGAAAAAGTTGAAGGATTAAGAAGAGCATATTGATAGTTACAGAATAGCCATTGGGATGTAAAATACAGCATACGGAATATAGTCAATAATATTGTAATATCTATGCATGGTTTCGGATGGATACTAGATTTATTGGGTCATCACCTAGTCAGTTAAATAATGTTTAATCACTGAGTCATACACCTGAAACTAATACAACAGTGTATGACAACTGTGATTGGAACATAAAAAATTAAAATATAAAAAAAAAAGAAGTCATCTTTAGAGCCAGTTTTCTCATTTCTAGCCTGGAGATTTTAACACCTGCCTCAGAGGCATGTTGGAAGATTAAACCCATGTATATTAATTAGATAGACTGATACAACGTCTTACACATAGTAGGTAATCTGTTCTCTTTTGCCACTTTCTAATTCCTCATGACCTCAGGTTCCTCCCCAACGCTATATCTTTCCTCACTACACATGAATTTTTTTTTTTAAAAGTGAATTTCAAAAAACAGTTCCAAACATTTCATCGAAGTTTTCCCTGACTTAATACACTACCCCTAGAGGATAAACACTAGGGTTCTGCCAGCAGAGGAAAGCTATGCATTGAGAGAGGACAGTTCATAGTAATTTTGTCAGCAAAATTGTAATAATAAAGACCCAAACAACACTTCATCTACCTGTCAGTTGTCGTGAAAAGGGAGATTACTTTTACCCTCAATCTTGGCACATCCAATTAAGGTGGACTTGCAAGCCAGGCAGGTGTAAAGTGCAAGCCAACACTTGTTCACATTAGCAATTATCAATGGAAAACTACATGAATGCAAAGACTTGGCACCCCTGTTGTCCTGGAAACCATCAGCCCGCAGAGGCAGAGCGGACACTGACAAGAAACCTTGACATCTTTGCCTGAAAAAAGATGGCTCCTCTTTCTCCTTTTCCTTGGTTCCTTTTTAAAAATATATTAATTTTTTCAATTACAATTGACATATAATATTGTATTCATTTCAGGTATACAACATGAAGGTTAGATATTCATATAACCTTTGAAGTGATCACCCTGATAAGTCCAGTACCCACCTGACACCATATATAGTTATTGCAATACCACTGACTATATTCCCTATTCTGTACTTCACATCTCTATTTTTGTAACTGTCAATTTGTGCTTCTTAATCACTTCACCTTTGCACCCATCTTCCTAACTCCTGTCCCATCTGGCAACCATCAATTTGTTCTCTGAATCTCTGAGTTTGTTTCTTCTTTTTGATTTACTTGGCTTAGCATAATATCCTCCAGGTCCATCCATGTTGTCACACATGGCAAGAATTTTTTTTATGGCTGAGATATATATATATATATGTGTGTGTGTGTGTGTGTGTATATATATATATATAATATATATCTCTCATATATACCACATCTTCTTAATCTCAGCATCTATCCATGGTTGCTTCCATATTTCCACACTTACGTTGCTTCCATATCTGTTATTGTAAATAATGCCACAATGAACATATAAGCACATATATCTTTTCAAATTAGTGTTCCGAATTTCTTTGGGTAAATATCAAAAACTAGAATTGCTGGGATATAAGGCAGTTCTATTTTTAATATTCAAGGAAACTACACACTGTTTTTCATAAACAGTGCACTGGTTTACACTCTCACCAACAGTTCATGAGGGTTTCCTTTTCCCTGCATCCTTGCCAACAGTTGTTGGTTGTTGATTGATTGATGATAACCTTTCTGACAGATATGAGGTGATATCTCATTGTGGTTTCAATTTGCACTTCCCTGATGATTAGTGATATTGAGCGCTTTTTTCATGTGTCTACTGGCCATCTGTATGTCTGCTTTAGACAAGTGTCTATTCAGGTCCTCTGCCCATTTTTAACTGGATTTGTGTGTGTGTTAAGTTGATAAATTTCTTATATGTTTTTAATATTAATCCCTTATTGGATGGATCTGGCAAATCTATTTTTCCATTCAATAGTTTTTTCTCCATTTTGCTGATGATCTCCTTTGTTGTGCAAGACCTTTTCAGTTTGTCATAGTCCCATTTGTTTATGTTTTCTTCTGTTTCCCTTGCCCATGGAGACATAACCAAAAAAAATATCAGTAAGAGCCATGTCAAAGAGTTCACTTCCTATGTTTTCTTCTAGGATTTTACAGTTTTGGGTCTTACATGTACATCTTTAATCCATTTTGAGTTTGTTCTTTTATATGGTACAAGAAAGTGATCCAGTTTTATGGTTTTGCATGTATCTGTCCCATGCAAAAAATAAAGCTTTCCCAACACTGTTTATATTTTTTTGAGTCTGTCACTGTAAACCCTCAAATTAAATACATCTTATTATTGGCTTGGCATTTGGGAATATATTCAAGACTTACATTGATAACTGCATACCTTTGATGAATATATACTGAGTACCTACTATACTCCAGGCACTGCACAAATAAGACACTTTCTAACTAGAAAAGTAAATTTCCTTCTTTTCTTTCCTCCCTCATCCAGTCATTTAACCACACTGTTTTGTCAATCTTGTGTACAAGTTACTGAGTGCAACACAGCTGATGAAGAGATAAATACAAAGTTCTCCTTGCCCTCAGAAAGTTCTCAGTAATATTAATAAGCCATAAGAACAGGAGAACCATAGGTAAAGGCAAATGTGTCCATAAGGTTAAAAATAATATCATATGGATGTTATAAGGTGAAAACAAGAAAACACTTCAAGGTAGAAGTAGAATGCCAAAACAAAAATGCAAACACTATTCTTATAACTCAATTGTTAGTTAATTCTTTATCTAGTCATTCATTTACTCAGACATGTATTTTTGGATGAATGTAAGGTAAAAGAAGCCCAATGAAGAATAATAAGTTTGGAAAAGGGAGAGGATAAGAAACAGAAAGGATGATTAAGGATAGTCTGGGGGAGAAATTAACATTTGCTAGGCCCCACAAATCAGACACATATCCGATCTAATTTGACCTTCAAAAATCTTTTGAAGTTTTTTCCTTCTCCTCTTCTTTATTATTATTATTAATTCCATTTATAAATTATCAGATGAGAAAATTTTTGTTTAAGGAGGCTTACTCACTTTGAATGAACAATTCCAACATTCAACCAAGTGTCGGACTTCAAAGCCTCTGCCCTTGTTACTCTGCCATAGGTAGAGAGCAAATGCAAATCTATGAAATGGAGACGAAAGATCTGCACCATAAGCATGACGCTCGAGAAGGATTATAGTAAACGGCGGCACTCAGGGGTACCTATTTCCCTTGGATGGACTCGATATTGGAATATTTAACCTTTAATTTAGCAAAGATTCTGACAACCAAAAACACACCAATTGCCTCTTGACAGTGCTTTTAGTTCTATAACAATCCCCATAGAAAGAGCTTTCAAAGATACTTTTTTAAGAAAAAAGATAAAATCAGCGAAAGGAAAGACATTCTTTCAAGTTAGGACTGCATAGCACAATTAGACATGTGGCATATTGAAGCCATTCTTGGGGACAGTGTGAGGAGATCAAGACAGGAATTGGCCTGGTGCTTATTTTTTAGGTGAGAAAATTAATTGAGGAGGCTGTGTGACTTGTCTAAGCTCACATGCCTCTTACTTGATTTAAAACCACTAGTTATGTCTTTTTTCATGTGTATTAGTGGAGAAGAATTTGCCAATAAACTGTAATTTAAGAAAATGTGGTTGTTTTCTATGGGCAATGAATATTTTGGGCCCAGAATTAGCATTCAAGGATCTTGCTCCTCAAAGTGTGGTCCATGGACTGGCAGCAACAGCATCACCTGGGAGCTTATTAGAAAGGCAAGCTCCCAGAATCTGCATTTAAACAAGATCCACAGGTGTCTCGCACACATTAAATTTTGAGGAGACCTGAGAAGAAATAGCATATATTATAAAAAGAAGATGGATTTTGGGACTAAGTTCAACTGGGTTTAAATGTCACTAAATTTCTGAGCCCTGAGCCTAATTTGGATAATGAAGAAAGCAAGGAGAAGTATTCAGGGAGAAAGAGAAGCTTGGGCAAAAGTGCAGGGGTGTGATTGAACTTGTCATGTTCAAGGGAGGTCAAGGGGCCTAATATATAGCTTCATATTCTTCCTCAAGTGTGAAGAGAAGTTAGAAATAGGACCTGGGTGTCACAATGAATATTCAACTTCTATTTTCTAATGAATTGGAAACAATTAATGGCTCATAGCAAAACCACAACAGAACTAATTTTTTGAGTAGATTTTTTAAATTTTTTAAATATATTTTAGTGATTATGCTATTACAGTTGTCCCATTTTCTCTCCCTTTATCCTTCTCTGCCCTGCACCCCGCCTCCCACCACTTTCCCCCACTTTAGTTCATGTCCATGGGTCATACATATAAGTTCTTTGGCTTCTCCATTTCCTATATTATTCTTAACCTCCCCCTGTCTATTTTGTACCTACCAATTATGCTTCCTATTCCCTGTACCTTTTCCCCCATTCTCTCCCCTCCCCATCCCTGCTGATAACCGTCTATGTGATCTTCATTTCTGTGATTCTGTTCCTGTTCTAGTTTGCTTAGTTTGTTTTTGTTTTTGTTTTTTAGGTTTGGTTGTTCATTGTTGTGAGTTTGTTGTCATTATACTGTTCATAGTTTTTATCTTCTTTTTCTTAGATAAGTCCCTTTAACATTCATATAATAAGGAATTGGTGATGATGACCTCCTTTGACTTGACCTTATCTGGGAAGGACTTTATCAGCCCTTTCATTCTAAATGATAGTTTTGCTGGGTAGAGTAATCTTGGATGTAGGTCCTTGCCTTTCATGACTTTGAATACTTCTTTCCAGCCCCTTCTTACCAGTAATGCTTCTTTTGAGAAATCAACTGATAGTTTTATGGGAACTCCTTTGTAGGTAATCATCTCCTTTTCTCTTGCTGCTTTTAAGATTCTCTCATCTTTAATCTTGGTTAATGTCATTATGATGTACCTCAGTGTGTGCTTCCTTGGGTCCAACTTCTTTGCGACTTTCTGAGCTTCCTGGACTTCCTGGAAGTCTATTTCCTTTGCCAGATTGGGGAAATTTTCCTTCATTATGTTTTCAAATAAGTTTTCCATTTCTAGCTCTTCCTCTTCTCCTTCTGGCACTCCTATGATTCTGATGTTGGAATGTTTAAAGTTGTCCTGGAGTTTCCTAAGCCTCTCTTCACTTTTCTTTGAATTCTTGTTTCTTCGCTCTTTTCTGGTTGAATGTTTATCTCTTCCTTCTGCTCCAAACAATTGATTTGAGTTCTGGTTTCCTTCCCTTCATTGTTGGTTCCCTGTACATTTCTCTTCATTTCACTTTGCATAGCCTTCACTTTTTCCTCTATGTTGTGACCATACTCAACCATTTCTGTGAGCATCCTGAATACCAGTGTTTTTAACTCTGCATCTGATAGGTTGGCTGTCTCTTCATCACTTGCATAGTTCTATTTTTGGAGTTTTGATCTGTTTTTACATTAGGGTCATATTGTTTTGTCTCGTAACAGCTGTTTTGTTGTAAGGGCTAGAGCTTTAGGTATTCACCAGGGTGGGGCAACCCACATTGCTTCCTTGTGGAACTGTATTGGGGGAAGGGTCTGAGAGGGAATGTTATTGCTTCTCTGGCTCTCCGCCAGCTTTAAGTCACTTCCCTCGCTACCCACAAGCAAATTGGGCCCTCTGGTGCTGATTCCTGGGTGGGTGGGTTTGTGTACATTCTAGGACCCTGTGGGTCTTTCCAGTGAACTCTCCTGTGAGGCTGGGAGTTTCTCCTGTGCCACAAGACCCACAGGTTTTACTGCCAGAGCTTTTGAGGCTTTATTTCCCCCACACTGGAACCCTGGGTTGTGTGATCTGTCTTGCTCCCCAGTTGTTATTCCCCGTTATCCACATGCAAATGTGGGACCACCTGGTCCTCCAGTCGCTGCCTTGCCACATATCCTCTCTGCCCTGGCTGCCTGTCTCTGCCCCTCCTACCAGTCTGGAGTATGTTTCTTCTTTAACTCATTGGTTGTTGGACTTTCATACAATTTGATTTTCTGGCAGTTCTGGTTATTTTTTGTTTTTAAATTCGTTGTTGTCCTTCTTTTGCTTGTGTGAGGAGGTAAAGTATATCTACCTACACCTCCATCTTGGCCAGAAGTTCTTTTTGCATACTGTTTTAACATTGAACTGTATTTGACAAGTAGGTACTTAATAAGAAATTTGCTAACTGATTGAATCAACATAAAATATATTAATGTCTGTCATCTCGTGGAGTGTTTCCAACACTGCTAAAAGATAAAATCAGGGATTTTTTATATCTTATCATCTTTTCCCATTTTATAGAAAACTGAAGTCTGGGTAGAGAAAATGATCTCCACGATATTATACTGCTAGTAATTGCTGTAGTGAGATCTCGAACTGAAGTCTTTAGATTCCAAAATGCACCTTTTTTTCACCAGTCAGTTCTCAGTATTTTGATTGCATACTTTTGCAAGTTCACAACTCAGGTCTCGCCATGAGAACAAAGGATAAACAGAGACTGAGGGAAGAAAAAGATGCTCTGGTGTGTCATGGTAACCATTCATTTACTTTGCAGAAGTTCCCTGTGTGGCTTTTTACGCCACCAATCCTTGTATCTCCCAAAGGTGGAAGAGTGACCTCAGCTAACTGGAGCTAACAAGCTTTGTGTGTGAACTGTACTCTGCTATCATGTTGGGGAATGTGTGCAGATAACCTTTCCCTAATTCTGATTGATAGGCACTGTGTTGCATGTTTCCCTCAGAGTGGCACTGAAAGCAATTCAACCTAGGGAAATATTTACCAAAAGAAGGGGAGATTAATAAAGCAAACAGCTTAGTAACCAAGTATTTAATAGATTTAATATGAGACTATATGTCATCTAAGTAAGCCAGTTTCAGATTACTGATGACTTTATGAAGGTCATACCTAGTGTATGAAATGGTTATTCTGGATGACTGTGTGGTATAATGGAATACATGGACTTGGGAATCAAACTGCAACAAATGTCATTTCTGGCACTAAATACCATCAGCATGCCCTGCTAACTAGTTCATGTTTACCAAATACTTAGGATGTGCGAGGGAAAGTATGAAGTGCATCCATAGGCATTTCGATTAATTCTTATAACCACCCTGGTATTAACCCTAATTTATAACTAAAAATGTAGGTTCAAGAAGTTCCAGAACTTGTTTCCATTACACGGCTGAAAAGCGGTACAATTTCAAACAACATCATTTTACAGAAGTTAATCAACAACATTTTGAATTCCAAGACTGGCTTTGTAGGCAGTTTTGACAGGACCATGGAATCTGTTACAGAACACAGAAACAGTCCATTTATTTATTTATCTATTTATTTATTTATTTATGTTGGAAAAGCTCTATGGTGCCACACACCTGCTAAGTCACACCAAACATACTGCCAACGGGCTTGTTGACACAACTTTGGGACTGCTTCTGACGTTTACTCTTGGCTAATCTGTGCTAAAGGTTTCAGCTTCCTCATGACTTTTCCCTTCAATTTACTTCACATTGAGAGAGTGAAGAAACACAAGCCACTGCTAGGGCTTTTTCATATTCACCAGTAAAACAAGAGGAACACCGCCTACATTCCAGTTTTGCTGTGAGAAGCAAATGAGGTAAATATTGTTGGATGCCTGACTCACGGTAGGTGGTAACTAGTTCTTAATTCCTGCCTTCAAAGGTCTTAAATCACAAGAGGGCCATGAACCAGCTCTTTCTTTGCCTCTAGAAAGGTTTAGAAAATGATCATTCCAAGTAAAATGTGTATGTAAATGATTTTCCTGGGAATGCCTGTTCTGCTTTGCAAATGAGGAGCCCAAATATAGCTTTTTTACTTGTAGATTAGAGCTGATAGATGAGGTGATAGCCAACTTATTTTCAGAAAGTTTATAAAAGGGCCTCGCAAGAACCAGGGTTAATAGGTAGAATTCAAGGGGAAGGAGAGGTTAAGAAGTGGGAAGCATTTAGTCTGGAGAAGGGGTATCAAGGCTTTGTTTGCGATCATTAAATAAATGAGCAATTCTTCTAAGGAGAAGCTCAAATTTGGAATGTAGTTCTCTACAGAGGACAGATGGGAAGGCAACTGAGTCAATAAAGCCCAGTCACAGGGAATGCGCCAAGTGGAAGAAGACACCGAGGAATGTAAGTGATCACACTGTAACGTAACTTAATAAGGAAGGCCAACGACCATGTACCCCCGAAATACTCCTCCTGTGACCTACCGCCCTTATCTAGGACTTTTAAGATTTTTGGTTGACACCCAAGAGTGCTATTTCAGAACTTTATGACATTTTATCTACCTTGAACCTCAGTTTATTTCTCACTGATTGAATAAGAATAATGTATAATGTGACTCTTTATTTGGTATTTAGTATGGTGATTTTTCAGGTGTTTTTTTTTTTTAGTTCTGATGTCACTGAGATGTATATAACAAATTTCTGTGATAGCTTTTATTATTTCTGTATTTTACATGCTAAAACTGAGGCTTAGATGCTTAATCAAGTAATGGCAAAGGCCTGTAGTGAGCAGGTGGCAGAGCCTAGATGGATAACCCGGGTGGCCTGACTCTAACACTTGTGTCATTTTGAATATGTGACACTAATCCCCTCAAAACATGTCATAAGATAATGAACATGGAAGCGAGGGGCACTGTGCCTAGCACATAACTGGCATTAAGTAAATGTTTGTTGAATCTGAGGCCAAAATGATAAAGAACTGTCTATTTTGTATCAGATAGCGCATATAATCAATGTTAAAGTCACATAAGGATGGTTTGACAAATATACCGTATAAATGAAAAGTAGTCACCGTGAGAGACTAGACACTCTTCCTAAAGTTGCTGCCCCATTCCGGATATTTCTGAACCCCCCCTGGTGAATCGTATTAGATTTGAAACACATATCATTATTTATTTACATCAGAGTGCATTTCGGGGTTTTGGAAGGAAGCTTGGAAGTTTCAAAATGCTATTTCGGCAATCCAGGTGACTACTTAGGGCTGGGCATGGAGTAGATGGGAGGTAGTCTGGGAAGGAGATTCGAATCGGAAGGGCTGAGAAACTGCTCCACAGTCCCGAAAGAGGCTGTTTTTACATCTTTGGGTTCTTCTTAAAATAAAAAAAAAAAATCTGCTTTTAAGAAGACCTTTAATGACCATTTTAATAGCAAAAACAACAACAACAAACAAACAATAACAACAAAGCTTGGGGCTTGTGTGTCCAAAGGATCTGGAGGCCCCTCCCACCTCCACCTCCCCGCTGAGCTGTGCAAGCTCATCTCCCCTCTGAGCCCATCACTGTCAAGAGCGACAGCAATTTCCTCCTTGTTGGATTTTGTGGATGTTAAATGAGGTGATGTATATGAAATCACTCCTAACACAGTGCCTACATGGTCACGATTCCAGCACTGCCTGTGTCCTGACATTTCCTCTTAGGTTTCCTGATTCTCACTTGTGAAAACAGTGGCCTGGAGCTTCTGACAGATGTGATGACCTTTCTACCACCCTGCTTCTTTTTCTGATGTGATTCACTTGTCATCTTGCAACATAATTTAATTTTAAAAGTAAGATATTGTGAGCACTTGAGACCCAGTTGAAGTTATTCAATCAGAAAAAGGTCACAGTTACATATAAATATTGAAAAGAATGATAATTAGGCAGGGAAAACAGCAGAACACATTTAAAAGGCATGGAACAATTTTTAAATGTTAACATCCCAATTTAGGAATGTTTACACTACATTTAATAGTTTTATTTCAAGTCAGACTTATGGTGTAAAGAAGAAAGGGTTTACTTAGAAGCAATTTTAGAAACACACATACCCATTATCATACATGCATATGTACACAGGTGAGCGACTCTGTTATCTGGGGAAGTAGCTGTCATTAATGATTCTCATGCTCCTCAGTACTATTTACACAATAAAGTTCTAACAAGTCAAAAAATAATGCAACACTGGGAAGAAAACAAAACACCGTAATAGACTGTGTTTCCTTTCGCACTTGGCAAGTTTCAGAGGTTCGGCAATCTGGTCTAGATGTTTATATGAAGCCTTTCAGTCTGAGAAAGAAATCGTTGACTACAAGTCCAAAAAAACAGGGCTTGCAACCCACATATCAGGCTCTGACTCTGTCATGTACTAACTGTACAGTGATTTAACTCCTCTGAGCCTCTTTTCCTTCTGTAAAATGGGAATAAAACTGGCACGTGTATCATAACATAGGGTTGCTCAAATAAATAAAGTCACGAGGAAAGCATGTGGCACACAGCCACGGATCATAAATGTCATTCTTCTGCTCCTATTTCCTTTTCCGAAGCACCAGAAAATATACATTGTATCACGCATATTGACTAGTTCTTTTAAGCATCTGTGCTTACTGGGTAATATTCCTGCGTAATACTACATAATTTTATACAACATACTTTTTCAGTGTGCAAAACACCACCACCACCATTCTGTAAATCGGTCTTCACCAAGACTCTGTGAGCAAATTAAATGAAGATGCCAATACCAACTGGGCAAGCAAACAAACCACAGCACAGGGTGCAGACTGGAGGGGATCCATAACTACACCCCGAGTCTCCAGTCCTTAAAAAAACATGATATTTCTTCTGCTTCTAGCTATGACAAACTAATTGGTACTAAACTTGTCCTTCCACCGAAAAATGTGAGCTGTAGAACTGCACAGAATATCTGAGGACACTACTTCCAGACGTTGGACAACGGGGAGTGCAAGGCTGGGGTTCTTAGGATGTGAGGTGAAGCCAAATATCGCAATGCGGAATAAACAGGCTATACTTCTATAAAGCCACTCACACTAATCTTAGGAAGTGTTAAAGCCAGCTTGTCACCCTAACCTGATTTTTTCTCTCAGAACGAAAACTTGCATATTAAAAGGTATTTTTGTATGCTTTTCTAGAGTCAGCAGTTTCAGTCACTGCGTGAACCTGAGGAGCAAGGAATTCCTGTCCTCAAGGCCCCCAGACACAGGAATTCAACGGGCTGGCCATCTCAAGGACGCTAACCATGAAAATCCACATCAGGACTAGCAAGGACACTGCCCGCATGTCCACAGCCCCTCCCCCTGATCTCCCTCCTGCTGAAAACTTCTGCCTGCACTGAGATGTTAAGATGGGCTATGGGACACGTGTCCTCCATCTTCCCAGGTGGCTGGCACGTGAATAAACCTCTCCTTCTCACCAGCACCTGTCTCATGGGTTTGGCTTTGCATTGCAGCAGGCCACTGGACTTGGGCTGCCTATATGCATTTTCTAGACTGCAGCCAGCAAAGTGGAACCCCAGAGACAGCGTGGCCGAGGAGGCAGGTTTGGGGCTGCTGATGTATCTGAGCAGGTACGTGAGAGGCTGAATAAACTGTGCAGGGAGTGAAGCACAGAATTATGAGTGAGAGTTCCTGATGAGACTAGCATCATGTGCTAAGCTGCACATGGTCAGAGTAAGCAGAGAGTAACTGCTCTGGGGTTGCACAGAGCAGGAGATGTTAATGTTCTGTCCCATATGGTATTAGATGTTGCTGAGTTCCTCGGGCATCCAGCAGAAACCCCAACTATATAGAAGAAAAAAAAAACAAAACAGAAATTGACAAAAATTTTAAATGATGGTAATGGAGAAACTGATTCAGAATTCAACCTTGCAAGATTGCTAAGTCCCTAGCAAGATTGATCAGGAAAAAAATTTTAACGAAGAAGTCAATGAGCCAGTTTTATACTCCCTGCTCTGTCCACTATCTGTTACATTAATGGGGATGGAGATCTAGAGGCAGGGCTTTTGTTCATAGCATGTGACTTCCCAAGATATTTCCCCAGGAGCAGAAAGCACCAACATTGCACACAATACTAAGGCCCTGTGTTTCTGCGTCATCACACATCTTAGAAGACCTCCTATATCATCCCTTACAAGATCATAGCACCCTTCTAAAGAAGGGAGAACAGATTTCCAGGTAACAAAAAAGTTAGTGCAGGCTCAGAGATGCTTGGTCTCATGGTCAAGTTCAAATGGCTAAAAAGGAACCAAAGCAGAGTCAGACCAACATTTTAACTCCAGTCTTATTTTCGTATTGAAAAGTGGTTAGTACTAAGATCTTTTCCCCATCATCTTTCAGTGACCATTATTGGCCAAGAATGATTCTGTTTCTTTGATGATAATTTGTTTATTAGTAAGGGAAGGAAATTTCCATTAGTGTAAACAGTCAACCTGCACCAACAAAGAAGGTCCTGTGTCTCAGACAGATTGCAAGGTCTTCTCTCTGTCTTTTTAGTTTCAAATTAAATGGCTAATAGAAGTAAACTTTAGGGGTTGCTTAACAACTGAAATGAAATGTAAACATGTATAACACCCACAAGAAAATAGCATTCAATCTAAATTCCTCTCTTTATTTCAATGAGCTCATTAGTCAACTAGAAATGAATGAAACTGTAACAAGGTAACAGTCACTAACAAAATAACTTATCAATCATATTTAATTAGCATACTTTTTCTGTAATCTAAAATAGTTTTCATTTCAAAGGACTCCTTTCAGCTGCTTTTCAGTTTTTGTTTCGAATTCAAGTGATAAGGATACTAATTACAGTTTGATTTTTGTTAGGTTTCTCCCCCTGTTTTAAGAGTGAGAGAACCAAGGAAGGATAATGCTTCTGACCCAAGACAGACCCCCAGGAGACAAGAGGTCAGCACTTCAGGCACCAGTTCTGAGGTTATAATTCCCGGAAGTCTCGGTGCATCTAGAAGATATTAATCCTTTATCATCTCTAATTCCCCTATTCTCTAGGTTTTATTTCAAAACACATGCAGGACTGAGATTGCTTGGGTTTAAATTCTTACCAGCTGTGTGACCTTGTATGAATTACTAAACCTGTCTGGGCTTCAGTGTTTTGCCTGTAAAATAGGGTTGATGTGAAGACTGAATGAATTTAATATATATAAGGTTGTTTCAAAAGTCTGTTGCTTTGTAAGTGTTTGCTTTTGGTATTATCATTATTACCTCATTTCTTCCCAGCTGCTGTCCCCTCTCCCTTCCCTGAGAGGCCACGGGAAAATTCTTTAACACCAAACCTTGTTTGGGCAGCAGAAAATTTATGTTTGGATTCTTCCATACCACTCATCCACCATGTGATCTTTAGCAATTTCCTCTGCCTTTCTGAACTTCACCTTCATTATATTTAGAGTGAAGACAAAATTCATTTCTGTCTTGGAAGAATGTTCTCCCACTCTGCTGAAGCTACTCGTTCCCCTGACTCCATGCACCCTCATTCTATGCACTCATTCAGGCAGCCCCAACTCCAAAGCTAAATCCAGGGCACACTTGTCTCAATTCCTCCCTTTTGCGAGTACTCATAGTCCTTTCTCAGTGTATTTCTTCTCCTTTTAGCTTGGATTACAGCTGTTTATGAAGATAATATACTTCTTTGTTGTTATTCTTCAAGCTACTTGAGGAAACAACGCAAGCCATGATCTCACTCGAGTCACCGCTGCCAAGCAAACTGATGTGGTTCCGGAAGAGAGAGAGGCTGCATGGCAGAGTCCGTGGGCGCTGCCACAGACGTCGAGTGACTGTAGGTCATCCTGAAACTAGAGTTGCACCACAGCACCGCAGGTCAGAGTCGAAGACATCACTCCCCAGTCTCCTCATTCTGCCTAAATTGTAGCCAATGGCAAAGCCAACCTTCCTGAAATGCCTCCTCTAGTTGCCAACTTTCAAAATGCTTTCATGTTACAGTATCTTCTTCTTTTTTTTTGCCTTATATCCCTTTCTTCACTTTCAAATTGCTAATTTCTTTGCTAATTTCTATTTATTATTTCTTTTCTAGACCATCCAGTTCTTACAAACGTAGTGTGTCTTCTGCTTGCAGGTTTGACAGACTTCCTGGTGCTAGAGTTGTCCTCCCACTGAAAAGTAAAAACTGTAACACTGGGCAGAATGGATGAAAACACTATTTCCTTCTCATTTCTTTAGTGAACCTTCTCACCTACACATCTATCCATCCACCCACCCATCCATCCATCCAGTAACTATTTATAACTCACCAGTAATGCAAAAGACAACGTACAGGGCACTGAGAATATATTGTACAAATAAATAGCACTCCTTTCCAGCCCTCAAGGAGGTATTGAGGCAATTTGATGTAGGGAAATTCAAGTCAACTGAGTTAAAATGGGAATGTGAATGTGAGTGAAATATGAGTCTCAAGAAGCTTATAAGACTAATGAAGAAACCAAGCCTTAGAAAAATTTAAGTGTGATAGGTGTTGAAATGCAAATATCAGACTGATACAGAATCAGATTTGTGCTCTGTCAGATGAGCGCTTGATGACCCAGATAAATTTCTCAGCTGCTCTGATATTCACTTTTCTTATTTGTAAAATGGGGTACAATAGTTGTTTTGAACACCAGGTAAGATAATTTTAAAAAACGCTTCCTTCATGGCAACTATTTTTAGAATTCTTAAGGTAATATTGTCCATGCAGAGTCACTATGAGAATTAAATAGAATAATGGATGAAAGCATCCAGGACATAGCAGGTGCTCAATGCTTACTACACTCCCTATTTCCTTTTCCTGTAACTCCTTTTGTCAGTTTAGTTTCCATATTACATCCTCCAAAGGAAATGCATTAGGCGTTCCATGGCTTCCATGTGATTTTCTCTCCCTATAGGTTTCTGCAGGCAGAAGTTCAATCCTGCTTTCATCTCAGACTCCCACATTATCATTAACTACTTGACAGCCTAATCCTTATCAGAGTGAGACAAGACCATCGTTCCAACTCCAGGCAAGCGAAGCGCTACAAAGTGATGTACTGTGGACCCCTCCACGACATCGCTGCCCTGACAGGTAGATTAAGAATCTGCTCAGGGGCAGCACATTGCATTTGTGTCCTCTAAGGAAAAGTTATAGAAGGAAGCAGACATTCACCCATGGAATGAAAATCGGAAGGTGTGTGGTTCTGAATTTCTTTGAAGCAAAACAAAGCTTGCCTCTTCAGGTGCACCTTCTTTCTTTCATTTATCATGTACAATAACTTATTCATCAAACATTCACTGAGGGTGTAGCCTGGGCCTAGATCTGTGCTAGGTAAAAGTGAATCAGAGATGGACAAGGCCCTACCCCAACTCTCGATGATCTTAAAGTCTAGTAGAAAATACAAACAAAGAAATATTAAAATTCACTAAAGTGTTATAAAAATATATACAAGTTGCTGACTAGAGCTCCATCTGGCCTCAACAGGAAAGGTTTCATAGAAGAGGTGACATTTACTTCATGATTTGCAGAGTGAGTAGCAGCTGAACCTACTTTATTTAATGAACATTTATTGAGCAGTTGCTATATACTGCCAATATGCTAAGTTTTGAGCTACAAACATTGATCTGACTCTATTTGAACTACCAAAGGAGCTCACAGCCTAGAACTTGCTCACGTAGGAGGTTTCAGAGAGAGAGAGAACTGGCTGTCAAAGTGTGTGGGGTTATGGCATGTAGGAGAATGATGAGTAACTCAGTCTTGGGGGGAATAGAGAGCAGTTGGAGATGAGGTTGGTGCCTGATTCCAAGAGTTCTGTGAACCATGCTAAGGATTTAGCAGGAAATCTGGACTTAAGTTTTTCTAGAAAATAGACAACCATAAAGGGGTGTGTGCTTTTTAAGTGGGAATAAGATGAATGAATACTGCTGTCCTCATTTCCAAATGAGAAAGAGTTATACAGAGCTATTTCTCCAAGTGAGGTTCATAAACCAGAACATCATTCTTGGAGGAGCTCCTTAGCAATGCAGAGTCCCAGGCCCAGCTCAGAGCTACTGAATTAGGATCAGCATATAAACAAGATCCCCAGTGAGCACAAAATTCACATGAACATTAAAGTCTGAGAAACAGTTGTCTAGGAATTCAAGCGACTTACTCATGGCCACGGAGCTGATCAGTAACCAGACAGAAATCCCCTGACTTTCACCCCATTGCTCTCGTTACTTCCATGCTCCTTCCTCAGGTATTTCTATGACCCTGTCATTATGCTGAGTGGGGTAGCATCTTCTAGTTTCTCAGTCCTTGAGTAGAGAGGTCAAGTGTCTCCAGAAAGGACAGGCCTAAAGAGGAGTCTCACCTTGGCCCAAAAGAGTGTTTGGCAAAAACACATAGTGTAGTCATACTCCACCATGTAGTAATTGTTACCATTTTAATTTATGCATTGCTCCAACATATACTCTGTGCTAAAAAGCAATCTATCCATAAATAAACAAAAATGCAATTTTAGTTTTGATGGAATACAAATTATATCGACGAGCAGATATTTCTTTCGAGAAGAACAACTCCAAGGGGCTCCGTGCGTCAGGGGAGCATGCCCGTACCAGTGGGCTGGCATGCAAAGTGAGCAGGGAGAGACAGAGGGGCCATGACCGAGGACAGGGTGGCGCCGATGAAATAGAGCGTGTTTTGGGTATTAAAAAGGTGGGGCTCTCTGATGAGTCTCAGGGTGCTTGAGAACGTTCAAGAACAGAGGATTTTTTTTAAGAAAATTGTTGCTGTGGTCTATGTTCTATGATCCCTCTAACTGTTTTTGAGGTAAGTAAATACACCAGTCCCCCATTATCCGTGGAGGATACGTTCCATGGTCCCCAGTGGATGCCTGAAACCATGGTCAGTACCAAGCCCTATATACACTGTTTTTTTCATATGCATACATACCCATGGTACAGTTTAATTTACAAATCACTCATGGTAAGAGATAAAAATAATAACTAGTATTAAAATAGAACAATTATAGCACTATACTGTCACAAAAGTTATATGAATGTGCGCTCTCTCTCTCTCATATATGAGATGGCTCAGTGACTAACGGGCAGGTAGCATATACAGTGTAGATACAGTGGACGAAGGAATAATTCATGTCCCCAGCACACGCAGTGGGGCAAAGTAAGATTTCATCACCCTACTCAGCATAAGGCACAATTTAAAACTTTTGAATTATTCATTTCTAGATATTTTTCTTTAATACTTCTAGACTGAGTTGAACGTGGATAACTGAAACCACGAATAAGGGGGTACTCCAACTTCTGTTTAGGATGCATTTCTTTATATATGTTGACACTCCAGCACTGAGTTAGGTGTTTTGGGTTTTTTTATTTATAGAACTATAAGAAAAAAATAATACTTCTAAGGCTCTTACTTAAATTTGAAGCTAGTTTGAAAGGATGCCCTTTTCCCCAATGAACCATGTCTCCCAGTATTCATGTCCTGTATAGTTAGTTCCCTACCATGAAATCTAGCTTGTCCCTATGACTTGTCTGTGACCAATAGGATCCAGGGATAGGGATGCTCTGTGACCTCTAATGCTAGAGAGTGGGAAGCCTTGCATCCTTGCCTAAATCTATTGAAATGCTCATTTTTATGAAGCTTTATACGATCTCCATTTAATCTTTACTGCATCTCTTCAACTTAGGAAATTAAGCATGAAAGAGAAAACATGTATACAGTGAGGAACAAAGTAGATAAGATTGCTGTTCTCAGAGAGCTCATGGTTGACTCCTTTCACACCACACCATCCTTTCTTACTTCCCTGCTCTATTCTCTAATTGAGGCTGGGCAAGACCTTAGATACCCGAACCTCAACCTGTGTACCCCAACTTGTGCACAACCCACTGGCATGCTCCCCAACCCTGGCCCCTTCCCCTCCAGTCCACGTTGCACGTCACTACCCACAACCAAATTTACCATCTTAAAATCCCATTAAATCTGGTCATTTTCCTGGCATCAGGTGAGCCCACGGTCTTCGCAAGGAACAGGTAAAGTCAGAAGTGGTGGATTGATGAAGGACCACTGAAACGTCTTGAGGTAGTCAGTGAGGTTAGTGTCATGGGAATCATTCAGCACAAGCGCTAACATGTTGGGGGACAGAGAGTACCATGTCTGAATTTGATACAACAGAGTAGAAAAGTCCTCATGATGACCAGCTCCAGATTCAGAGGGTAGACAAATAGGGCATGTCTGAAATTAAATGGGACCAAAGTTATAGAACTTGAAACTTTGAAGTTATAAACTTTGAAAAGTTTAGGAGGTACGATAGCAGGATGCTGCGTGTCATCCACAAAAAACAAGTCTTTATTTAAAAAAGCCCTTATATTATAGCAGGACTTGGGGTATATAGTAAGTTACAAATCAATACCAGGAATCTCTGATGAATGTGGGGAAATGCAGTAGATGGCCCTGGAAGACCTACAAGATGATAGAGTAGAATTAGCTTTTAAGGAATGGGGAAAAGCAATGATTTAGGAGCTCTAGGGAACTGGAAGAATTAACCTCTTCACTTCCAGGCTTGTGGTTACTGAGATGTTCATTCATTTGTTCCACGGTTTTCGTGACTCATTATATGCAAAAAAAAAAAAAAAAAAAAAAAAAAAAAAAAAAATCCTTGAATTAGGATGCATAAGGAAAAAGCAGCCTCCCTCGGTGGTATCCTTAGGCGCCAGAAACTTCCTGAGGGAATATAGCAGTCCCTCAGAATCAGACTCCACAGAGCAGTGCTTAAATTACATAATTTTTTTCACACAAAACAATTTCTCACTGCTGTTGTCTTGATCACACTTAGGGGAATTCAATTTCACAACCACTGTTTACTTGAAAAAAATCAAGAACCACTTAGGGAAAACAAAGTCATTGTTATTATTGCCAACCCATTGATTCTTGGTATTTTTAGTAGCCAGTTATTAAAGTATGCACTTTGTGATTTTGCTCTTTGTCCTACCTCCTGTCAATTTTGCTGACATTTGAGTCTTCAATATTTTTGCCATAAGAGGGCAAATAATAGAAAAGAGAGAATTAAGAAACAATGTTACTATGTATATTCTTTTAAAAGATTTTATTCATTTATTTTCAGAGAGAGTGGGAGGGAAGGAGAAAGAGAGGGAGAGGGACATCAATGTGTGGTTGCCTCTTGTGTGCTCCCCACTGGGGACCTGGCCCGCAACCCAGGCATGTGCCCTGATTGGGAATCGAACCTGTGACCCTTTGGTTTGTAGTCCGGCGCTCAATCCACTGAGCCACACCAGCCAGAGCATGATGTATATTCTATCCTTTGAATTGTTCCTTTCAGGTCCTTGTCTCATTTGTGTCTCATAACTTGCCTGAACCTTCTTCACTAGCATAGGTCGCTGGCAGAATTGTTGAAACACAGATTGTGAGACTTCAGCCCCAGAAAGTCTGCCTCAGTAGGTCCTGGGTAAAGTCAAAGAGTTTATATTTCTTTCTTTTTTTTTTTTTTACTTTATTGTTGTTCAATTACAGTTGTCTGCATACTCTTCCCTCCCCTCCCCCTCCAATCCCACCTCCCTTCTCTGCCTCCCTCCCCACCCTTGGTTCTGTTCATGCGTCCTCTATAGTGGTTCCTGAAGACCTTTCTCCCCATTGTCCCCTCCCCCCTGGCTATTGTTAGATTGTTCTTAATTTCAATGTCTCTGGTTAAGCTTTGCTTGCTTTTGCTTTTGTTGATTATGTTCCACTTAAAGGTGAGATCATATGGTATTTGTCCCTCACCGCCTAGCTTACTTCACTTAGCATAATGCTCTCCAGTTCCATCCACGCTGTTGCAAAGGGTGTAAGTTCCTTCTTTCTCTCTGCTGCATAGAATTCCACTGTGTAAATGTACCATAGTTTCTTGATCCACTCATTTGTAGATGGGCACTTAGAGATGCAAATTAAAACCACGATGAGATACCACCTCACACCAGTCAGAATGGCCATCATCAACAAAGCAACAGATGACTGCTGGAGGGGATGTGGAGAAAAGGGAACTCTACTGCACTGTTGGTGGGAATGCAGACTGGTGCAGCCACTGTGCAAAACAGTATGGAACTACCTCAGAAAACTAAAAATGGAACTGCCTTTTGACCCAGCAATTCCGCTACTGGGATTATACCCTAAGAACCCTGAAACACCAATTCAAAACAACCTATGCACTCCAATGTTCATAAGAGTTTATATTTCTGATAGATTCTCAGATGACTTTGATGCTGCCTGTCCAGGAAACTCTAATTTTTCTTTTGATTTCCTCTTCGCCCCACTGGTTGTTCAAGAGTCTGTTGTTTAATTTGCACATATTTGTGAAATCCTCAGTTTTTCCTTTTGCTGCTTATTTCTAGTTTCATTCCATTATGGTAGAAAACAATACGTGGTATGACTTCAGTCTTCAAAAAGGCTTTGTTAAGACGTGTTTTGTGACCGGATGTGATTTACACTGCTGAACATCCTGTGTGCTTGAGATGAATGTATATGATGCTGCGATTGGGTGGGGCGTCATATCCATGTCAGCTAGGTCCACTTTGTCTTCAGTGTCGTTCAAGTTCTCTGATTCCTTATTGATTTTCTGTCTCAGGGTCGTGCCCATTATTGAAATCTGAGTATTGAAATCTCCTATTATTTATGTGTTGCTGTCTAGTCTCTCTTCAGTTCTGTCAATGTTTGCTTTATATATTTAGGTGCACTGATGTTGAATGAATATGCATTTATAATTGCTATATTTTCCTGGTGGATTGACTCTTTTATTAATTATATAATGTTCTTCTTTGTCTCTTGACTTAAGGACTATTTTGTCTGATATCAGCATGGTACCCCTGTTGTCTTATAATTACAATTTGTTTAAAATATTTTTTCCATTCTTTTTCTTTTAATTTATGTGTGTTTTTTAATATAAAGTGAGTCTTTTGTAGATGGTATATGGTTGGGCTTTTTCCCCATTCAGCCACTCTGTATCTTTTGATTGGGGAATTTAACTCATTTACATTTAACAGAATTAGTGGTAGCAAAGGACTTATCATTGTCATTTTTTCAACTATTTTCTGTCTTATAGCATTTTTGTCCCTCTTCTCTTGCTATCTTCCTTTATGTTTTGTTAATATTTTTGGAGTGATATGCTTTTATTATGCTCTCATTTTCTTTTGTAATTATTTTCTTTGTGGTTACCATGGAGTTTACATAAAACATTTTATTATAAGTTGATAACTTAAATTGCATACAAAAACTATTTTTGTTGCTCTTCCCCCCACGTTATGTTACTGATGTCCAAATTACATCTTTTTATTTTGTATCAACATATTTTATAGTTATATTTATTATTTATACTTTTGTCTTTTAACTTTTATGCCTGAATTAAAAGTAACTTATGCACTCACTGGCACTACAGTATACTGTGTATGTCTAAATATTTACCTTCATTGGCAAGTGTTAGACTTTGAAAAGCTTTTGTGTTGTTGTCTAGTGTCTTTTTATTTTAACCTGAAGAACTCCTATTAGCATTTCTGTAAGGTGGGTCTAGTATTGAGGACCTTGTTTAGTTTTTGTTTTTCTGGGAAATGCTTCTCTCTCCATTTCTGAACGACATTTTACCCAGTTAAGTACTCTTAATCGGCAATTTTATTTTTCTTTCACTACTTTAAATATATCATCCCTTTCCCTTCTGATCTGTAAGATTCCTGCTAATAAATCTGCTGAGTCTTACGGAGGATCCATTGTATGTGATAAATTGTTTCTCTCTTATTGTTTTAAAAATCTCTGTTTGTTTATGACTTTTGACAGTTTGATCATAATGTGTCTCAGTGTATAACTCTTTAGTTTCCTCTCAGTTGAAGTCATTTGGGCCCCTTGAAATTAGATATCCAGTTTCTTCCCCAGATTTGAGAAATTTTCCACCATTATTTCTTCAAATAAGTTTGCAATTTCTTCTTTCTCTTCTCTTTTTTGACTCCCATAACATGTGTATGAGTCCATTTTATAGTGTCCTGTCTCCTAGACTTTCTATACTAAGTTCTTTTTTATCTTTTTGCTTCTCTCACTGGGTAATTTCAAATGATCTACCTTTGACTTTGCTGATTTTTTTTTGCTTGATCTATGGTTGAAGATGTTTTAGTGAATTTTATAATTCAGTTATTATTTTCTTCAGCTCCATTTTTTCACATTTTCTATCTCTGTTGATATTTTCATTTTGTTTATGTATTGTTCTCTTGAATTCACTGAGCATCTTTAAATGATAATTTTAGACATTTTATCAGATAATTCATATACCTCTCCTCATTCAGTTTTAGTTTCTAGAAATTTATTTTGTTCATTTGCTTGAGACATATTTCCTTGACTTTTTCCATCTGACTTATGTTGCTGAGCGTTTTTTCAAGCTCCATCCATGTTGTTGCAAATGGCACACTATTTCATCTTTTCTTATGAGTAGTATTCCATTGTGTGTGTATATATGGTATTCTATTGTATTATATATACTATATAGTATATATATGTATGTGTGTATATATATGTATGTGTATAGTATATATATGTATATATATAGTATATATATGTATGTATATGTGTGTGTGTGTATAAACAATGGAATACTATATACACACACAAGGACATATATAATAGTATTCCATTGTGCGTATGCACGCACACACACACATACACATAATATGTTGCTGTCTAGTGTCTCTTCAGTTCTGTCAATGTTTGCTTCCTACATTTAGGAGCTCTGATGTTGAAATGATATACATTTATCATTGTTTTATCTTCCTACATATTTTTATATAGTTTTTATATATTATACACACATATATACAAAATCTCCTTTAGCCAATCATCTGTCAAAGAACATGTGTTATTTCCATGTTTTGGCCACCATAAATAATGCTGCAATGAACATACAGATGCATATACTTTCATGTTTTTTAATTTTTGTGGGGTAGATACCCAGAAAAAGGATTTCTAATTGTATGGTAGCCTTATTCTTAATTTTTTCAGTTATCTCCATACTGTTTTCCATAGTGGGTCTAGCAATCTACATTCCCACCAGCAGTTTAGAAGAGTTTCTATTTCTCTGCAACTCTCCAACATTTCTTATTTCTTGTCTTGTTGATAATAGCCATTCTAACAAGTGTGAAGTGGTATCTCATTGTGCTTTTGATTTGTATTTCCCTAATAGCTAGTGAAGTTAAGCATCTTTTCATATATCTATCGGCCATTTGTATTCCTTCTTGTCAAAAGTGTCTGTTCAAGACCTCTGCCCATTATTTTTGCCCATTTTATTAATTGAATTGTTTGTATTCCTGTTATTGAGTTACATAAGTTTTTAAGTTTATTTCTTTTTCCAAATTACTTAGTATATCGAAACTGCAAACTCCTCACTTATTAACAACAACAACAAAAAACCCGTTTTTCTTACAAGGATTTGCTATGACTGAAATTTACTTTAAAACAATGATTCTTGAACACCAGTTTGGATAGATGTCTAGTTAGCAAAGTCAGAATTAAGGGAAGGTGGGAAGGGAGAAATGATAAGATTCAAATTAGCCATCACTCTCAATAAAAATATCAGTCCAACAGGTCTTAGGTGGAGGTGAGGACTAGTGAAATAATAATTTATATTTTAAAGCTCCTTTGTTCATTTCTTACATCCAGCAAAATTTGATCCTCATAGCTCTACATGGATGCAAAGTGTATTTATGTTGAGGTGACTATCACTACTATTGAGAATAAAGAATTAACTACAATGCTTGCAGAATCAGAGTAGGAGCTACTAAAGATGCATTTTAAGGACCCTATATATTTCTGCACAGATGATTTTAAAAATTCAAATCAATGAGAGGTATTTTTATGAATTTGTAGGATCAATGAATATATACTTTCTATCTGCATTTTTTATGGCCATGAACTAATTAATACCTAACATCATTTCTGGCATATAATAGGTCCTCCAGAAATGTTAGCTGAATTAATGAGTATGATATCAAAATGTGGGCACAGTGGTCTGAGATTAGCTGTCTAAGTGACATCAGTAAAATTTAGCACACTCTTCATCCTCCTAATCAACAGATCTTTCCTGAACGCCTTACATGGGCAAGGCATTCTGTTGGCATATTATTGGGAAGTGAATCCTGAAGGCCTAGATCCAGTAGCCAACTGAGGAGGACATGTGCTAAACACAAAACCCGTACAAAGTAGAAGTGAGTCTGGTGACAGAGGTTAGGTAAGGAGCTGTGGGAGTCCAGAGAAAAACAAGAGTGCATCTGATCTGTGGGTCAGAGAAAGCATCCTATAGGAGGTGGGACTAGAAGAAGAATTGAAGATACGGAATTTAGACTGAAGTGAAGGGTCAGAGAGCATTCCAGGATGAGAAGTGAGAATTAACAAAAGTGCACTGATAATACATAGAGAAATAAGAAGGCATATCTGCCTATAGTCACTCTTGGCTCAAGATGAGCAGAATTAATACCATTATAAGATATTCTAAGGACATGTGTGTATATTGATGCAGCTCATCCTTAGGGGCAGATAGTTACATGTTGCCTAAACTGACCAGGGTGTGGTAATATACCCCTAATTCTTACCATCATGACAAGTCTATGCCTACTTCCTCCAGAATATCTCACAAAAATCCCCTCACTGTATATCATACATTTTTATCTTTTGCTCTTTCAATTAATTTTTAATCATAATTATTGTTTTAATCAAAAATGACCCAGCTTAAAATTAACTTGTGCATTATTGGATGTTTAGTGCATACTTGTGGCCTACTTTTCAGTTGTTTGAAATCTGATAGCACTTCCTAATGACAACAAAGAAGAGGTAATTATAGCCTACCACTCAGCATCATAAGCATGAAGCATTTTAGATTATGGGATCATTATATGCATATGACAATGAACAGAATGTCCTCTGTATAGATGAGAGAAATCATAAAACATCTCTTGGGGATCAGCAAGAACACATCACAGTCCAAGGTCTCATCCATATGCCAAATTAACTAGGATGCTAATGATTTCTGACGGGGTATAAGGATGTAGTCTCCACCATGACATTTATAAACTGTTTTTCTTAAGTCAAGTCATTTTGATAGCTATGGTCTTAATGAGTCCAGCTTCCTTTTCTCTACCTCTTTTCAATGGCAGATTTTGTTAACCAGACCACAGAGGTGAGCACATTACCCAGACTGAGCCATTTACATAATGTCCCATCCCACAGCCACAGTGAACTTTTGGGCCTGGGCATTTTTTATGCAAGAGCAGGCAAGGAAATGAATATCTATTACAGTGCTTGAGTGTAAGGCTATAAAAACGTGACTGCAGCTGCCAGCCACCACGTTATGCTCCATGTGACTAGGGGAAGAACGCTGAGAGGACAGAGCCGATGTCCAGAGCGCAGAGAGAAAGCAAGCCAGGTGATCTAGGCTCTCCCTGTAGCTTCCCAGATAGAGGTGGCTGCTTTCCTGCACCTCACCTTCAGATTCTATGAACTGCCCAAGTCTTCTTCCTGCAAACCTCACGCTTAACCTGTTTGAATTTGAGTTCCTGCTACTTTCAATTGAAAGTGTCCTACCTAAAAAGACATGGATCCTGACAGGCCTGTACCAGCCTTTGGCATTTAAATTTGCTCTTCTTTTCACTTAGAATATTTTCACAGAACCTTCACACACCTACCCAGGCGTGTACTCAAACGTCACCTTCTCAGTGAGGCCCTCCCCTAACCGTTCCCCTAAACCAGGCTCAGCGTTTTTTACCACGCTTCCCTTATCAACATCTACAGTACCACAGATGTAACTTAATGATTTAGTAAATCACTTCTCTCCTAAACTGTAATGTAGGTAGAGATTTTTGTCCCCTACATATCCCCAATGCCTAGAAAAGGCACAGAAATAGATACCATAGATAAACAAATATTTGTTAAATAAGTGGACAAATGAATATTAAACACCTTCTGTACACCCTACACTGCTCAGAGTTTGACATGTGGAACTCTATGGAACATTTATTCTTTGTTATTTTTGACAAAGATGATATCAAGGGTGTGACGTATCTATCATGTTGATGTCATGAAGTCCTAAAGACTGTCAGGTCCATGAAGGCAACGGCCACACCTGCCTTTTTTAGCATGGATCCCCACTGCCCAAGGTGATTCCCAGAACCTAGAGGACACAGGGTCCAGTACAAATAACATCCCTTTTTATTACAAAATATTTTATTACAAAATCATAAGCATGTAATTCTGTAACATAACAATATCTCATTCAATCACACCATGTGACATTTTAGGTGAAATGTTCAGATTGCTGTCCATCTTGAGCAAGACATTCACGTACCCTACCAACCACACTCAAGCAAGCCTTACTTCTGCTGGAGCCTGTATGTAAGTATACCTAATATCTTAAATATACAAATATGAAACAGCCATACTCCCTTTAAGTCATGAGTCTGATATAACCTCAAAATAGCTGTCAAGGCTTCCCTTTTGGGGTGTGCTGCTGGACAGCTGTGTGCAAAACAGTTCACCTATCCATAGACATTGTATTGGACTGACTTCCTTATCTGCCTATCATGTTCTTATTTTTTTCTTCCCTATTCTTAAATTATATTATTGTGTCCTTGTAAGCCACCTTGAATCCTTTCTGGTACAAGGCGGAGAATAAGTTAATTAATTCACAGATTAATTTAATTCTCCGAGCAACTCAGTGCGGTAGGTATTAGTTCCCTCATTACACGGGAAAGGAAACTGAGCCTCAGAGATATGCAATTTGTCCAAGGTCAAACAGCTGATAAGTGTCAGCATCAAGATTCAGATCCAAGATAATTTATCTCCATAGCAGGTGCTTCCTCACCCTCCTTGAGATCTGCACTGTCTCAGGGATGCTTTGAGCGGAGGACTACTGGAAATGGTAATAGGCAAAAAGTCAGGAGCCTCATTGTCAACTCCAGGCTTTTCTGTTTTTATGCTAGTATGACCTTGGGATGTTAACATGTTTTCTAAATCTTGGTTTTTCCCTTTATTCAATGGAAATGGGAATGCATCTCCCTTCATGCTATTTAGAGCTCTACCTAGGCACCCCCACTGAAGAAGGGGCCTAATCTGAGACATGGTGGTCAGGGTTCCAGACCAGGGACCCTAATTCAGGACCAGCAAGCTATGTCCAAAGGATAGTACTCTTTTATCCACTATCATTTGATATGTATAACAAATGAAGTTGGGCAGCGATCATGAACCTTCTCTGACATGATTCCAATTCCCTTGTATGTCAGGAGCATAAAAACACCAGTTTCTCATAAAATTGAGAGGCTTTGGGCGTAACGGACAGAGAATGAGTTTTGGACTTGGACATACTTAGGGTAAAGTCCCAGTCTGTCTGCTGTGCTCTGTGATTTTGGCTTAGTTATATTTTCTGAATTTTACCTCTTCTGTAAATCAAGATGTCTGGCAACAGCAGTCACAATAGTATATATATATATATATATATATATATATATATATATATATATACATTCACATTTTAAATGCATTTGAAAATGAAGCCTTTAAGAAAGGCCCTGAGCACACAGTAGCTAGCCTTTTTGGGTCACATGTTTTCTCTTCTCAAATTTCATTTGCAAAGGTCATACTATTTTTAGGACCCCTTAGGAGTTGGCCAGGTTTTTGCAGAAACAAAGATTCTTCAAGATGTTTAATTCAAGAAAGGTATTGCAAACATTTCCCCCCAAACCTTTAAAGACTCTGAAGGAGCATATATGGGACCGAGGCCAAAACTGGCGTCTCCCACTTCTTTCATTTATTCAGGCAGTCATACCACACGCACTTGCTGAGATCTGCCCTGCGCCAGTCACCATGACTGACATGGGAAAAAAAAGCTTTGCTCTAGAGGGGTTCACGTTCTAATGGGCGACAAAGTCCGGTCTATGAGAAATACTGTTACTGGTGGCATGAGAAAAAGATTGAGAGTCTTACAAGGCACAGAGAAGAGCCAGCTAAAGACGTGTAATCCAAAGCTCCCTTTAGCACCACTGTGTCTTCACACATGCACCTGTTTCTGGTGTTTGGACTGCAGAGAGCATTTGCTGTCTGTGTGTAGGGTCTCTTGATCTTCCAGAAAGCTCTACCAATGGGTTTTTTCTTCCTTTGCCACTGCCGTCAGAATGAAGTCAGGCAATTCATCTGGTCTTGGCACTTTGTCAATTTTAATGGTTCTAATTGTCTTTTTAGCTGCTTCTTTACAATAGTGAAGCCTGTTAATATTTCATTTTTCCTCAAGATGCCAAAAAAACCCCCCAAAACTGTCTTTGCAGAATCATTACTGTCTTTGTCCTTTGTATTAGAGGAAAGAAAAAGTACACAGAGACAGTGTTCTGTGTCCAAGAGACACCTACCAAACGTGGCACACCAGCCCCATGACTAGATCGCAAGAGCCCTAGGACTGCGTAGCCCAGCCCCTCGTTTTGAAGATATGGAACCTGGGATCAGGAGAGGGGGAATGATTCGGTTGGGGTCTCCGGACTTCTGCTTCCCACTGCACCAGCCCATTTTCTTTGGAACTCCAGGGCTCAACACAACTCCTCCAAGCACTGGTTCTACCTTTATCTGTGGTCCTCATCTTGCCCAATTCACTGTTTTCTTGCTACTTCCTACAGCACATACAGGGGATATAGGCACTATTATAACTGCTTTACGTGTTTTCTCGAGATCACAAATATATCAATACTTTGGGACTTGAGGGGATAATGCAATTGCAATGAAAGATTTTATAAGCCACGGTGAAGACTCCACTGCTACCTTCTTGGACTAATGAGTAGATTTGGTCACTCAGAAGAAGGCAGGGACAACACCTGCAGGATGGAGTCACTACAGAGCCTGACAGCTCTTCCCTGGCCTGTCTGCTAATCCTCAGATTCACGAGACCAAACGCCATTTGAGCAATTTCTCCTTCCCTCTATTACAGATAGAACTACCCACCTACTTGACCGAAGCAGAGCACTCTAGATATTTGACTTACTCCAATATTGAATTTGCTTTTAAGTGAGGGTAATATAGTTTTTATTCACACTGTGTTGGTGGATAAGCACATCTCCTTAGAAAAGATAGGCCGTGTGCCCAAGTTTACCCAGAAGCTAAAAAGGAAAGTGAGGATTCACTGTAAATGTTAACCTATTTCCCCTCCCTATTTTATGAAACAAGAGTGTATAGAAAAATAGCAGCCTCTTTCTTATCGCCACTCATTTAATTTCTCTGATTTTATTCCCCTGAACCAGAGGTTATTTTTCTACTTAATAAAAAAAAAAAGGATAACTCTTCCATGCTTAATTCACACTAGATTTTACACTGAAAATCAAGTCAAATTAAATGGAAATAATGCTTTGCACATTTAAAGAATAATTTTTTAAAATTAATTCTGAACAAGCATCCCTTTTTCCCCCTAGAAGTCCAAATTTAATATTTTAAATCAAACATTGAGTCTCAAAATGCTGACAACTGGCACTCGGGAAGCAAATTAGAGCCCAGAATCAAAAATAAATGGGAAACATTTACAAGCTACATGATCTAGAAAATGGGAAGCGAGGGTCAATTTTTACAAAAAGGGGAAGAAACAATTGACTGAATAATTAGAAAACAGAAATGACATGTTAATGCAACACCACAGAGGACAGGAATGCTGGTGGATTCACTGGAGAATTATTATTATTTTTAATTTAAACATTGCCTCGTGGACAGATGTAAAGGCCACGGAGGAGATTGTTTAAAAAGGAAGCAGAAGCATTAAATAGGAAAAATGCAACCAAAAACAAAATCAATTATTTTCTATTGCAATTTCAAAGTCAAATGTGATTTCAAATACAGAATCAAACTGATGCTAGCAGAATGGACTTTCTGGGAAGAAGAAAAACTACTGTTTTATCAGGACCAACAAATCAAATCTAACAGGAAAGCCAGAGGTCCCTTCTCCTTGGGCATGTCCCAGACCTCAGTCTCCATTGAAGCTCCTTCATGTCTTTCTCTAGGACTGTTCTTCCTGAGTTGCCTTTTCTAATTTCAATAGTCCAGAGTCAAGAGACCTGGATTTTAATTTGAGCTCTACAACTAGCAATCTGTGCGACTTTAGGCAAATCGTGTGTTACTCTGAGGCTTTGTCATCTGTAGGGTGGTGATACTAGCACTTTCCTATTCATCTCTCAACACTGTTTTGAGAGTTAGGAGGGAAGCATTAGGTATAATGATTAAAAGAATACCTGGTTTTAAAACTCAGCTACACCAGCCATGTATCCTTGAGCAAATTCTCTGGTCTCTGTTTTTAGCTGTAAACTAGGGACAGCTGTAGCACCTATGTCCTTGGGTTGTTATAGGTATTGACTGAGTTACTATCAGGTAAATTGCCTGATACTTATGAAACACATAAGCATGTTAATCATTATTGTCTACATGTGAAAGAAATTTAAAAAAAAAAAAGCCTGGCTGGTATAGCTCAGTGGATTGAGCTCGGGCTGGGAACCAAGAAGTCCTGGTTCGATTCCCAGCTAGGGCACATGCCTGGGTTGCAGGCCAGGTCCCCACTGAGGGCCATGTGAGAGACAACCACACATTGCTGTTTCTCTCCCTCTCTTTCTCCCTCCCTTCCCCTCTGTCTAAAAATAAGTAAATACAATCTTTAAAAAAAAAAATTTAAAGCAATTAAAAGCCCTGCCAAACATGAAACAAAATAGAAAATATTTCTCAGGTCAGTGATCTTTGATATCTGCCAGTGCCACCATGGCTAAAGCCCCACTGTGCCCCTGGGGGTCCCCAGTCGATCAAGAAATGAATTCCAGGGAGGTAGAGAGGACAAAACGAAAAGATGGAAACATGAGGAGCAAGAACAAGGTACTCGGGAGATGCTAAATAAGAATTGGCAACTGGCAGCCTCTTATTTTTCTTCAAAACCAAGTTCAACATCACTTTGTGAAGGTAAAGGGAAAAGAGAGGAAGAAAGAAAAAGTTATGCTGAATTAGGCTGTGACATCAGACCGCTTAGGTTTATATCCTCGGTTATGTCACTCAGAGGAGGCCGTGTGGCCTTAGGTATGTGCCTTAACCTAGCTCTGAGATTATTTTATTTATTCCATAAAATAGGGATGATAATAAATCTTAGCTTATTGGGTTTTACGAGGAGTAAATGAAATAACTACTTAAGGCATTTGGAACACTGTTGAGAACTTATCACGCAGCATCTGTCAATAAGTAACATTCCCGACCCTGAAATACGCTGAGCAGGGTTCATGGTATTGTACAGGTAAACTCTGAAAAGTCTCCGTACAACCCGCTGAAGAGAGCAGAGCTCAAGGGTATTTAGTGATTTGCTCAAACCCCGTCAGCTAAGGAGAAGCAGAGCTAGGCCTCTAATCCAACTTTTCTGGTTCCTAAAGCCCACCGCGCTCCATTGCCTCCCAAATGAATGGCCAAGTGTAAATCACATTCTTTCCACTGCACAGCACATCACTTAACACCCCAAAATAGAACTTTTGCATACATTAAAGAGACACAGCATTTTGCATAAGCCCAAGTTGTTTTAAAGCCAAATTCAAGCAGCTAATAAAACCTACAGTAACTATGGTTTATTAAATGTTGGGCACTTTCCATACATCACATCATCAGCATCAGCACTGTCATTGTGCTTGTCATTATTTTATTGATTACATGTTATAAGCCTGGTGCTGTGCTTAGTGTTTTCTACCTGTGCTTCTAAAATTTTAAACTGAATAAGAATCACCTGGAGAGCTTGTTAAACTGCAGATTCTGATTCAGTGGATCTGGGGATAGCCAGAGGTTGAGGCTCACAGATATTTTGTGTCCTGGATAGAGTGAATAGGAGACAGAACTATATATATGGTTTTATATATATTTATATAGATAAATAATCAGTGCTGGCAAGGGCATAGGAAGTCATAGACTTCAATTCAGTCTCATGGGAATTTCAACTAGCACAGCCTTTCTCGTGGGCAACGTGGTTATATACCCAAATTAAAAATATGTGTATAGATTAACACAGTGATTTCATTTCTAGACATTTGTCCTAGAAAAAAATAGACAAGCGAAGAAAGGTGTATACATAAGGATGTTCACTGCAGTATTACTTAAGAATGGTCATGATCGAATACAATTGAATTCAATATACACCAACATAAAATTAGGTAAGTTATTGTACACCCCATAGATCTACTTAGAATAATAAACTAAATCTAATCTCTGTGAATTGACATGGATGATTCTCCTTACTATATTTTACATGGACTAAAAGTTCTAGAGAGCATATTGCTGAACAGTATATTTGGTAAGACTACTTGTGCAATGAAGTGATCAAACCAGGATATGTAAAGTGTGCTTTACACACACAGGGCTTCTCAGTGGGCATGATAAACATAAAGGCTTTCCCATTCTCCTGGATGTAGCTCTACTCAAGATTTTACCAAGTGGGTGTGCTGTCTGTATAGCTGGCGGTGACTACAAGGTGTTGCCATGCGAGGAGGAAACGGCCGCTGTCAGAAATGCAGCCCAGGGTGTTCAGAGCATCATTGCCAGTGAGAGGCAGTAACTCCTCTTGCTGCCTGACCCGGTTCCGGAAGCTCTGCACAGAGGTGACCTCTCCACCAGAACTAGAAGTCTGAGTGGGATTTCCTTAGAAGATGAAGAGAAGAAAAAGCACCCAATATTGAAGGGACACTTTAGGCAAATCATTGTGGCTTGGTGACACCGAAATGAATAGGTCCCAATCCTCCCTGCCCTCAAGAGTTCCCAATCAATGTGAGAAGACAACACACACATAAGACAATTCACATCTCAAAGCAAGAAGTAAAGGCATTTAGAGGATTTGGGCAAAGACTTTTCTGCATAAGAGGATTTAATTCTGCCTACGGGGGTTCTCGGTTTTCTCCAGCCCCAACACATCGGAACGACAGGATATATTTTATCTTAATGGTGGCACAGAGAGTAGCAGTTCATGAGGAAATTGGGGCCTGGGCATGTCAGTTTCTCCTTGATAACTCCTGTCACTGAAAGGCATTCTGGAAGGGGAAGCTTGAGGGACACTGAATACAAAGGTTGACTGGAAAAGCTAGTTGATTTGTAGAAGTTTAGAAGACAAACTGAGTGAAAGCTTGGCATCAGGTCCCCCTCCCAGACTAGATTCCTCTCTGAGAGTGGCCATGGATGATTTATAACACATCCCCTTTGACTCCCCAAATTGTCTATCCGTTTCCTTATAGTATGCAAAGAATAACATAAATATAATTTAAAAATAATTGTTAAAAAATCACTCATGTTCCAGTTTGATTTCATTCAATTTGTACTGATTTTTTTAAGTCTTTGTTCACAAGAACATATTTTTAAATACAGATATTATATGTATGCTCTGTTCATTGATTTTTATTACCTAACATTACAGGTATACTTTTTCCCATGTAAATACATATGACTGCATTATATTCCATTGAATTGATACACCATTAGTTGTCAAATATTTAAGCTGTAATGAGTAATGTGACTTATATCTTCTTTTTATATTTAAAAACATATTTCTTTACAACAAATTTCCCAGAGATAGATCATTGAATCAAGTATTATTTTATGTCTTTCAAAAAGGCAAAATTTCCATGGTCACGTACCACCTGTATGTGCAGGTCTACCCCCGTGTCGCTAGTACTTGATATTTTTTTTAAACAAAACATTTCCTGGTTTTAAAGAATATAAAACTGGAATTTGCTATAGAGTGATTTTTAAGGTCTTCAATTGTAAGTGCTAGTAAAGTTTTTATTCTGTGTTAGTTTAGAGGTTACGTGAGCTTACTGAGTTACAGGCCTCTGTATGCGTCAGTGCTTGGGCAAGCTGTTAAATTTATTTATACTTCAGCTTCTTATCCGTAGAATGGGGATAATAAAAGTGTTTATCTGGTTAGACTGTCGTGAGGGTTAAATGAGTTGCTACATATAAAGCACCTAGAATGTCACCCGGTACACAACAATCACTCAATTCGCGTTCCATGTTATTGTCGTTGTTGTCACTAAGACAAGTGGTGTATTGTACAGAGAGAAGCAAAGAGGTAGGGTTTGTATTTTCTGTTATGAAAATTGATAGTTCATACCACTTGAGATGCATTTTCTCTAATTTATTTACACATACTCATATACTATTTATATATTTACAGATTACTGCTTTAATTATTAAGACCATGTCACTACCTATTCACATATAATTTCAAGGAGGCACTTCATCTCTCTTTGTCTCCATTTCTTTATGCACTGAATATGAGTAGGGACATATCTTACATGACTTTTGTGAGGATTTGAAATAATATACATAATTAAATAGAAAAAAAATTAATCCTCTTAGAGGCTAATGTAAGAATTACCTTAGGAAAAGGGCCTTCTTTGTTCAGAAATTGCCTTAATAAGCCCACTTGAGGTGGGCTTCAAGGCTTTTAAGAAAGAACAGAAACCATTATTCATGCGACAAGAAGGAAATTTGTTCCAGAGAAGGAGAGAGAAAAGTGATGGCAAAGTGATATCCTGTGTCGCCTGTGACACCCCAACTTCTCCCTAAAGTTCCTATATCACAACATCTATGGACTTCATTTTGGGGGAAGAACTGATTTTGACCTGGGATAGTACAAATAGATCCCCAAGGAAGTTCAGGTGCCCCGGCATTAGTTAAGGGGAATGAGAAGAGAATGACACAAGATAAATGAAATTTTTACCTGCAAGGTTTTGGTCACCCCAAAGTCATAAAATTAGGACAATGTTAAAGTGCAGGGAGCCCCCAGTAAGCATCAGGATTATATAATATAATAAGTACCTGGTGCATAGGAATTAATTGCTCTATAAATTATTGCATAATTTTTAAGAACATAAATGTTTCTGTGTTTTAGAATTGACTGCATTTTCCCACACATCATCTCATTTAATCTCATTTAATCTTCACAACAATTTTCTTTGGCATATTTGGGAAAATATTGTTCTCAATCTGTTATTTTCCTTTGTACATCAGTTATGATATTTTTTCATTGTACATACATTTAAAAAGTATATGTCCATCTTTTCATTGTGACTTCTTCTGTTGCTTCAAACAGAGAGAGCCATAATTTCTCCAGGAAACTGGTAAGTACTCATTTATATTTACTGCTAGCCACCTGATGGATTTTTCATCCTGTTTTGAAAAATTTATTTCTACATGGTGCATTCATAAAAGGAAATATATGTGGAAGACAGAGAAATTACATGTAGTGAACTATGAAATTTTGCAATAGCTAGGTGATTTGCATGTTTTATTATGTACATGTAAGGTAGGTTTTGTTGTACTCATTTTACAGAAAACAATGCCAACATTTACTGAGCCCTCACCTCCTACAAGGCTCTCTTGTAAGCCCTCTACAGTTGTCTTCAGAACAGCCCTATCCCAGGGGTAGGAGCATTATCCTCATTTCATATATGAGGCAACTAAAGTAAAGAGGAGTTAAGTTGCTTAACTGAGCTCACAGCACTAGCAGAGGAGAAAGTGCAGATTTATATCCTGCCAGTCTTATGTCAGAGCTACTTACACCACCACCTAAACAGAAGACCCTGCAGCTTAGAGAGATTGAGTCAGTCACATAGCTATTTAGGTGGTCTGTCTAATTGCACAGTCCAGATTTTTTTTATACTATGCATACTCTCTGTACCAGTCAACCTCCCCATCATACTGAATAGACAAGATGGCAGTGTCATTAGCACACAGATAACCTGCTAATTGCACTCAACTTTTTGAGCTATGTGTGTAGGCCAGTCTATAAGAGTGAGCAATATACTCAGAAAAGCAGGATCTTCAATGACTGCAAATATGCTTCTCAGTGCTATTTTCACCAAGGGGTTTATGTGCATGGTAAAAATTAAATGGCTATGTGACAAATTGACCATGAGATAAAGCAATTTTCTAGGGAATAGTGAGAGGAGGAACAAAAATGATTAAGAAAATGGGACTAACTGGGTGAGACAAGATTAAAGGAGTTAACTGTGTATAGCTGAGCTTGAAAGGCAGAAGGAGAACTGAAATACCAACAGATACTGATGCACAAGGAGGCTGAGGGTAATTCCAAGGGATGGGAGGGCAAGAATTATTTTACATGTTTTAAGCAACACCTAAATTAAAGAACACATTAATAGGAAAAGAAGCAAAATTACTAAATCACTAAACAGCATTAAACATTATAGCCAGGTCATATAAAAAACAAGAACAACCAAGGGCTAGTGGGAAAAAATGAGAATTGCTGAGAAAAATGGGTGTTCACAGTGCTCTCTCTTTTTTTTTTTTTAATTTTTATTTATTTTTAGAGAGAGGGGAAGGGAGGGAGACAGAGTGGGAGAGAAACAGCAATGTATGGTTGCCTCTCACATGGCCCTCACTGGAGACCTGGCCTGAAACCCAGGCATGTGCCCTGACTGGGAATCGAACTGGGACCTTTTGGTTCCCAGCCCGTGCTCAATCCACTGAGCTGCACCAGCCAGGTCTAAAGATTTTATTTATTTATTTTTAGAGAGAAGAGAAGGAAGGGAGAAAGAGCAATGTATGGTTGCCTCTCACATGGCCCTCACTGGGGACCTGGCCTGCAACCCAGGCATGTGCCCTGACTGGGAATTGAACCGGGACCCTCTCGTTCCCAGCCCGCGCTCAATCCACTGAGCTACACCAGCCGGGCCACAGTGCTCTCTCTTTAAGAGCATGCTCAGTTCTGTCAAAAGGCAGACGTGGCTTCCAAAAGGCCTCTGCCCTCTTACATGTGCACTCTTCCACCATGACCAAGCCCAACACATGTCTCCCTTTGGGCCTTTGGATTGTTGCTCCCTCTTTCTAGAATCCTCCTCTTTCTCTTCCTCCTCTTCTTCCTCCTCCTCCTTCTTATCATCATCACCATCAAGTCATCTTCTAATTCCATTCCTTCACTTATCTCCCACAACTCTACATGATAGGTTTTATAATTACTCTCTTTTCTCAGATGTAGAAATGCAGGCATAGAAAGCTGAATAGTTTACTCTATCCCATAAAACTAGATTGTTTTTCTCCCACTTTCTCTTCATTTGTTCGACTTTTACTCATTCTTTCAGCCTCAGCTTTAAGATCACTCCTTTAGAAACACAACCGTGACTACCACATCCCAACTCTCTCATGCTCTCAAAGTAGCCTTCACACAATTGTCACTACATACACATTTCTATGTGTTTGATATCTTTCTTTTATAAAGGTTGTAAGCTCCATGAGAGGAGACTGTTATTTGGTAGGTGCCTGACACATAGCAGGTGCTAAACAAATACTTATTGAACAAATGAATGTGAATAAATAATAGCTAGAATATTAGAAAGGATGACCCGATTGTGCTTTTTTTGGTAAGAAATGGCTTCTATACTTTAAAAAGTGTATATAGACATATATATACACACACACACACACACATACCCATTTATTGCCTCTGAATATATATAAGTACTTATATGTACAAGTACTTATATATACTATATATACACATATATGTATATATACTTAAATATATAAGTATATACACATACTTATATATACAGTATATATATGAGTACTTATATATATATATATATATAAAAGTACATATATATGTGTGTGTATATATACTCAGAGGCAATAATTGGGTATCTAGGGATATTGTGACGGTGGCAGCTCAAAGCCATGTCACATAAGGCACAGCTGCTAAATGAAGCATGTTTACTCTTGGGAAAATAGGTTAAGGAGATACCTGTAATTATTTCAGAAATCTGAAGGACTTTATGTGTTAAATAGACTCACCAATGCTTAACACCCCTCACACACCCAATTTATAAAAAGAGACAATTAAAAAGAAAAAAAACTATAAACAATGAACTTTTCTGGACTAATCTGTGAAATCTTACAAAGAAGATAATGTTCCAGACAATTGGGAACATGAATTTTACCTCTACTTCAACTTTGAATAGTAAACTAAATTGGAATTTAGCAAAGGTAAATTTAAAACAGTTGCCTGGAGTTTTGCTATAGATGTCTTCTACACACTGATCATATTTGATTTTCTGGTCTTTCAGTTATTTGTGGAGCCTAAGGAGTAGCCTGGGGACATTTAAGAATCAGCAATTAGTTCAGTAGGTAGGTGCTCTATATAGAAGGCCATGACTTATGGGGAGCTACCCATTTTTAGCCTGCATTTTACACAAGAGTTACATTTATTTAAGGAGCAGTAATTTCTTAACCTTGCCTTCTAGTCTTCAATTCTTATTTTCAACACTCAGACTTGTGCAAACTCTTTACTGAAGTTGAACTAATTTGACTGTTTCCTAGATAGCAAATAGGTTTTCAATTCTCTTCCCACCTTTTCTTTGCCCTGTGCTGATCTAAACACTTCCGGAACCTGAGAACATACTTAAGCCATACTTACCCATGAAGACTTCCCAGTCTCCTCCAGCCCAGGGACCTCTCTAAGACTTTTGTAATATTCTTAAACTTATTTAGCACCAAATGAAACAATGTCATGCAGAACAACTTAAAAGTATCTGTTATATTTTGTCTTGCTGATAACATTGGTTTCTATTTAGAGCCTACTTATTTCGTTTGGTTTTAATACCTAGAGGGCACTGTGCAAAAAGTAAGTAATCATGAAATCAGTCTATAGTGACTTTTGCTAGGTTGACAAATCAAAGCATTTTTAAATATATTTTAAATATTTTATTTATTAACATTCTAACTCATTCCAAAAAGGATTTGAGGTGGACCATTAAAAAAGTCAAATACACATTAAGATTTCTGGAAAAGAAGTAGACCTCAAACCATGAAAAAAGAGGAAGGATCAGGATGTGCTAACCAGGAGAGTTAAAATTGGGATGAATGTTAAAATTGCTTTTGAGTCTTTTGGTAGCCAAGGAGATAGATAGATGATATATTGCATAATTTCTTATTGCCTGATAAAATGCAGTAGACCAGTTCTTATCATTTTTCTTACATTAAATTCTAATGGAAACTGATCTGTTGAGATGGTACATAAAGGGTCAGTAGGTAAGACAACGAATAATGTTTTCAATATATTTTACAACAAATGAATATGGGTTTTTCTTCTGATGTTTGCTAAAGACCAAAAATGTACCTAGAATTGAGACTGCTTAGAGATATAAACACATAACATAATACTTAGATAAGCTCCCTTAAGTATCTTTTTTTTCAGTTAGGCTTTTGAGGGAGTTTTTAAAAAGCTCCATTTTTTTTTTATCATTGGTCTCTTCATCTTATGACTTATGAAACTTAGCTATTGAAGTCATCAACTACAGTCTCCATTCTTATAACTTATGTTCATTTGACTTATATTCATTGGTAGTAATTATACAAACTGATATCTATTCAGTACTTTAGAGTCCACAAAATACCTTCCTATCCATACAGAATATATTACTTACTATTGAATGTGACCCTCACAAGAACACCAAGTAAGTTTTATTACTATCTCCATTTTTTATATTTGAAAACTGACAGGATAAGAGATGAACAGATACCCGAGGCCAGTCGACACGCATAATGCATACATTAACAAAATAGGGGTGGGGCTGAAGATAGTGAGGGTGCTTCCACTCCTTTCCAAAATAATACATTTTGAAACAGCAGTGCCATCTAGTGGTTATTTTAGACACAGAAGAAATGGCGATGTTTCAAGATGGCCCCTGGATAGTGCAATCAACGTTTTATGCTATCTTGACATGCATTATTTGAGCTTAGAGCATTTCCTGCCAGTTGACAGATTCTGACCTTTTGATATGGAAAGTGTACCACATCTACCCAGAGTCAGTCAAAGCTATTGATCCTGATAAATGATTTGACCTCAACCAGTGGTTTTTCCTCCAGTTATTTAATGCTTAAGAAAGCCAGCAATGTAATCTGAAGAGGTCAAGTGTGCTAGGAAGAACCCTTGACAAGGTATCAGGCAGATGACTGGTATGTGCATGTGTCAGAGAAAAACAAGATTTGTTTTTCTGTATGCTTCAAAAAAAAGAGAGAGAGAGAGACTGAAATGTCCTGCAAGTAGGATGGAGTCTCTAGGAGAGTAATAACTAATAACTTACGTGGTGCCTCACATTTTGAAGGTTATAACACCAGCTGACACACATTTCAATAAACATCTTTATAAAATATTAGCTCTTTTCTTCCATAAATGCTTATAGGCAGTGTGTATTTTTCTTTGTTCGTTCATGTCATTAGCTTTGTTTGGAATATTCTCTCCTGTCCAGCTGGTTGGCTCTTCAGTGCTACCTTGTCCTTTAAGTTTTGACTGACCCCTTGTAGTTTATCACCTCGGACTGCTGGTTTTCTAGTTATGCAGGTCTCACCACACCTCAGTGTTACTTTCAACACTTATCTTTTTTTGTTTGCTTATCATCTGTATTCTTTACTAGATCAAAAAGACATAGGGTATCATGTTTTACTGGCTACTCTCTGAAATATACACCCTGTACCTGGCCTAAGGCCTGTTGTTATGACTGCCAGAGATTCCTGGGTAGCTGAGCCTTGTTCTAGTTCCTCTCGTCAATCTTAGGAATGCACTTAAACCAGTGTTGTCAGCCGGAGACCACTGGGGGTGACACATGAAAACTGTCTTCAAGGCTGGGGGTAGAACGCTGCACTGCATTCTGTGAGTCACGCTGTCTATTGCACAGACTGAAATGTGATTAAGCGCACCTGGCTGAGAGCAGATGACGTCGGCCCAGGGCCACTCCAGCCTTGCACACATAAGCCTGACCTTGGGGTGTGGGTACATCAGAATTTCCTTTCTATGGTTTTGATATGACCTTTATTCACTTGGATAGTATCATATGCCACTAGGCATCTCCCAAGGAAGGGTTTAGAAGTTCCAAAATTTTGCAACTCTTCCTGTGCTGTATAACACTTGTGATCCTTCTACCATCTTTACTGCACAGACTTCTTTTTTTATACTTTAGGTAATTGGAGCTTGATTGACCCAACTGATGTATGAGGCTGTCGTGACATCAATCTGAAGCTACTACTGTTACAGTGACTGTGCCCTTAGAACAATATTTGGCCCAGAGTATGAATTTCATGTATAATTGTTGAATACATGCAAGAAGAAGTAAATGTAAAAAACACATGAATTGCCAAATAAATGGAGGAAGGAATGTATGCAAGAAGCACATGAGATAATACTATAATTTTGTTTTAATCTACTCATTTATTCAATAGACATGTATGAGGTACTTCTAAAGGTCAAACTCTGTAAGGTGTTGGGAAGATGTGTTTGGACACGTGAGTCAAGTGTAACAAAGTGGTATAAAGAAATAGAAATAGGGTACTTCACAGAGCATGGCTCAGCCACCTAGTGAGTCTGACATCTGCCTCTGTCTATACCAGGTTTTTGGAAAGTGGCCCTAGAGCAAAAGAGAACTGCCAAATTGAAAGCACAAAAAAACACAAAGAATATAGAGCAAGCATCCACAGTCCCACCACCAGGCGAAACACTGTTGACATTTTAGTATATATGAGCAATCATAATAATAATTGCAAGGATATTAACAAAGCAAAGCACATACACGCCACCAGTAATGGAGCTCTCACTATGTGCTGGGCATTAGACATGATTTCTCTTTGCAAGCATAATATCATGTAACTGCTGTCATAGAAGCTGTGTTGCTCCTCCCAGAGCTCCCCCTCAGGACTGAAAGACAGGTTTTCCAACTGCCAGAAAGGCTGTCTTGCTGACAGTGCTCCTTCTCAGCCCTCCGTGCGGACTGCCTCGGCTGTAAAGAACTGCCTCCCGTTTCATCGCCTCCCAGAGCCAGCTGGCATCCAACACGTAACTTATATGGGGGAATAGTGGGCTGTCCCCCTCACCCCAATTTGGAATTAATCTGATGGCTAGTCCCAGTTTCAGATGTCCTCACAGGACTGGTTTTGTTGGGACTTCTCCTTGTGTTCAAAGAAGCTGCCATCTTTCCTTTGCAGGTGCTGGTCCTGAGAAGACTCTTAAGTGAAGCTTCCCTTGCTAACCTCTGTGTCGGTGGGCTTCCCAGATGAACTCTCAGCCTGAGACAGGTACTGGAGGGTAGGGGATAGTATTAGATTATATTTTAAATTCTCACTTTACAGATAATAAAATTGAAGCTGAAAGATATAAGCAACTTGTCCTAGGCCCTGCTGAGAGGAAAGGTCTGAGCTGGATGCCACGGTCATCTGACTGTTGAGATTCCGTGCTGTAAGAAGCCAATTACCGAACAGTTATTAGGAAAAGAACTGATTTTGGAATCAGTTCTCCTACCTCTCCCACTTTCTCCCGTGCCACAACCTGCAAGGAACAGGGGTTTGGTTTGGTAGCCTCATGGTATTAGACTGAGAGGAAGACTGTACTGGACAGTCTCGAACCTGAAGGACATGGAGGGTGGAGCTTGGAATTAAGATTTGCATGCTCCCACCTTGGAGAGTGAGGTGCCCTGAGACTGAGGAGAAGACCTTGAGCTGTTAATATCCAGGTTTGCATCCTGTTTCCAAAAGCTCCTGGGTTCTGTGGCAGGACCTCCAGACATGGCACAGGCATGCAGGAGGGAGTTCGCAGCGAGAGTCCTGGTTTTAGGGGCTGCAGCACATGTCTGCTTGTTTAGTGCGTGGAACCACCAGCTTTAAAAAGGAGAAGTGGGCTCGGATTGCAGCGTCTCTAACCTGGTATAAGGAGCCAACGCCTCCCTCAGATTGTGGCAGTGCACAGAGTTTCCGTAGCAACCCACGGGGGCTACCCACCAATGTCTGAGGATGCGTTTAGTGCCGTTCATGTAGGTAGAGGTGGTGAAAGGGTGAATTTTAGAGAAATAAGGAATGGAATATATCCTACTCTTCAACATTGTGAAATAAAACATATCATCTAAAGGAAGATATACACAGCTAAAATAAATATAATACAGTTAAATTATCCCTTTATGATTCCACTTTCAATGTCTGCATAAAAATCCATTCTACAGGTTTTAATAACTAATCTAATAACCAGTTTAATTAATTAATCTAACATCTATTCTTAATCATGTAAATTAATTTTAAATTTTTGTGAACATTGCAATAAGTATCTTTGCAAAACTTTTTTATTTACATCCAATATTATTTTTAGCATCAATTAAAAAATGGAATTGCTGAGTCTTATAGAAAACACACGTGTTAGGGCATGGATACACGCGTCCTCTTTGCTCTACTGAAAATTTTGTCCAATTTAAACATCCACCCACCCACGTTCCCAGGGAACGTCTCTCATCAGCAGGTTATTCGTCTTCTTAAGTTGTTGCCCATTTTATGTGAAAAATGTAACCTTTTATTGTTCTTAGGTGACGACATTCATTTCTTTCTTCAAATGCTTTGATTTTTACAAGTTGACCAGTACAGACTTTCAAAGCCGGTGCATTTAAAGGGCCACATTTACAGAAATCCACTGCTCTTTGTGAATTCTTTATTTCCCCTGCCAACTCTGAACATCTTATCTGGTATTCCTCAGGTGGAACAGACACACTGGAAGGAAATAATAAATACAAGTAGGTTTCATAATAGAACTCAGCCTCTTTCTCTTTCCAAATCAAAGTTCTTTTCCATGCATGATATTTTTAAAATGCAAAGGCAACAAAAGACAACATCACAGGCATTCTTCTTGGAGTGTGAACAATTCAGAAAAGCACACATGAAAAACAGACATCAAACCTTCTGAGCCTCCACCGATAGACTCTGACCTTTACAGTAATTGCTGTGTTTCTCCTCGAGGTCAGCATCTCTGTTTTCCCTGGAAATTATGGAGATTTGATGGAAGCTCTTTTGTATTCTTTTGTTACTTATTTATTTATTCAGGATGTTTATTCTAAGCACTTACTTTGTGTCATACTCTATACCAAGTTCTTCATTTGCATAGTTATCACATTTTAAATTTATTAAAAAAATCAAGCCAATAAATGGAATATTAGTATCTGTATTAGTTTCCTATAACAAAGTACCACAAACTGAGGGCTTCGACTGCAGAAATTCTTTTTTCACAGTCCGAATGCTGGAAGTCCAAGATGAAGGTGTCAGAAGGGCTCATTTCTTCTGAGATTCAGGAGGGAGCATCTGTTCCAGGCCTCTCTCCTAGCTTCAGGTGGTTGGTTGCCAATCTTTGGTATCCTTTGGAATGTAGAGCATCACTCTGATAACTGTCTTCATCTTCAAATGGTGGCCTCTCTGTCTTTTCTCTGTCCAAGTTTCCCCTTTTCATAAGGCCTCTGGTCATACTGAATTAGGAGCCTACCCTATTCCAGTACGACCTCACCTTAACTAGCTGCGTTTACCATATTTCCAAATTAGGTCATGTTCTGAGGCACTAGGGCTTAGGACTTTAATATGTAAATTTGATGGGGGAAACAATTCAACCCATAACAAAATTCCACCTGCAGACATGAAATCTGAGGCTCAGGATACACAATATCTTTGAGGGACCCACACTGAGCATTACCATTATGTAGGTCACTGTTTTTATGCATGAAACAACCAGACTCTGAAGTCATCACACTTTCTATCACACCAGGAGATCCTGTGATTTCAAAATCATCAACACCTGATAGCTGCGCATGGCGCTGAAAAAGTAGGTAAGTGCTAAAACGGCAGGGGTTTTGAAGGCCAAACTGAGAAATTTGGTATTAATTTTAGAGGAGGTTATAAAATTCATGAGAAAATGAGCGAAATAATCAAAATTATGTAATTGGTGGTGAAGCATTGAATAAAATCTATATTTTTCAGGAAAAAAAAGTTTTACAGTCAGTTCCTTATTTTCCCAATACTCACTATCATTATATTTAGCTTATATTACGATATAACTTCCTTGGTGGTGTTACAATTGAGGTTGGTGGCAAAGCTACAAATAGAACCTAAGACTTCCGACTCCTAAGAAGTTTATCTTTCTCCTGTGCCTTATTGTGGATCTCTTATTCTGACATCAACGAGGGTGCCCCGACAATTCAATCATATTCCAACACCGCTAGGAGGTAGCATCAGGCACCACGGGTTCAAGGGCTCAGTCACCAAGACTACCTCACATCAGGTGCCAGTCACAAGTTCTGTGTTCCCAGGCTACTGGCATGTCTGTTCCACTTGGCTACAAATTCAGGGTTTCTCATGACCCCTATTCAGGTTAAATAATTTGCTTGAAATTCAAAATTTAACAAAACACTTTAGTTATGTTTACTGATTTATTATAAATGATACAGCCAGAAAAAGCCCAATGGAAGAGATGCATAGGGAAAGGAACGGGGTGGAGGTCCATGAACTTCGATACCCTCTCTGAGAGTACAACCCTCTCAGTACCTTTCAGTAAGTTGATGTACGCAGCAACTTAGAAGCTCTTTGAACTTCACTGTTCAAGGGTTTTTAAAACCTATTCTACAGGCAGCCCTCTCACTTCCCCAGAGATAGAGTTGGGAAGGGAGCTGAGAATTTTCACTCTGTAATCATGTCTTTTGTCTTTCTGCTGACCAGTCAACATCATGAATATACTAGGGGGCCTCATCCTGAGTTACCTCATTAGCATTGACTCCAGTATGTTCCGAAGGGGCTCTTTGTGAATAACAAAAGACACTCCCAGCACTCAGGAAATCTCAAGGCTCTCTGTGCTAGAACCCAGAGACAAGGAGCAAATACATATTTCCATTATACCACAGCAACCCTAAAGTGATAGAGTTATTATTATTATTAATCACAAGCATTTTCATCTGATGGTTATTCTTTAACTCATCCTGGGCATACCCATGTCTCCAAATGAAGGAAAAACAACAACAACTAGGAGTTCAGTAAAAAATGTCAGGAAAAATACAATCAGCTTAGATTTGTCCAGCAATTAAGTTTGTCATACAGTTTATCCCATTGGAACTCCCAGCCTGGCTGATCTCCTCCCTGGGATCTAGATCGTACCTCTTTGGATCTATAGGATGCATGGCCTTAGTTGGCTTAGTGGAACCTAGATTTGAGTCCTTAGTGGTCTTAGCATTAGATAAACAATGATACACGGCTAGCTAGCTAGACGGGTAGATAGACGTAATGGGTCCAAAGTATGCTGAGTGTAGCTTACTTGTGTTAGTATAGGTAGCTAGACTTTACTAAAAAAATGGGGGGAGGGAGCAGAGAGAGTCAGTCATTATTAAGTCAAATCAACTACAGAGATGAATGGGACAATAAGCCTGATTGAGTCTGAAAGTTACAGCTTCAGACACCCCAGGGGATTGAAGTATTACCCTGCCAAAGATATTAACACCCCACCCTCCCCTGTGTAGGAAGGGAGGACCTGCTCTCCAATCTCCCCAGGGTACGTACGATCAGTCCACTCACCTGGACTTGGGGGCAGGTCGGGGGAGGAATAAAACAACAAAGTGGAAATTACTCTGCTGGGCACATGCTCAGTAAAAGTCAAGATGGCATGGTGGGCGGGTGGGTGGTAGACAAGCACCCCTGCAACAGACGCCAAGATGGAGCAGGGGAATATCCTCTTACAATGCGGCATGCACAGTAGGAGCCAAGATGGTGACCATAAAGGCTTATCTGTCTATTCTGGAAGAAGGATCAGACTGGGTAAGGAAAGCAGAACCCTGAGAGATCTAGCAAATGGATTAGTTAGGAGGAGGGCGCAGCACTAGCCCACACAGGACTGGAAAGTGGATTAGTTAGTTTGAAGAGTGCCTGTCTTTCCAAAGCACGAGATATTATAATCTAAGCTTAAAAAAAAGAAGCTTTCCCCCCTGCCCCCTCCTCCCTCACTCTCTCTCTGGTACTGTAACATGTGCTCAGCCATTCATTCATGTGTTCTCTCCTTGCAACAGCCATGTGGGTCTAGCAGCCCCTGCAGCCCTGCAGCCAGGCCGCCGCCAGTGCAGGCTCCAAGTGTGAGCCTGGCTATGCCAGTGCAGTGCCAGCTGGACTTCAGTGGGGAACAGAGACAACAATGGCCAGACGGGGACAGAGGAAGAACTGGCCTATGCTTTCTCATGGCACAGAATTTCTGGACACTGGCCCTATTTTGAGGCCTGATGAAGAAAAGGCTGACCTTTTTTCACAGTGAGCAGAGGGAGATGAGATACCAGAAACCTGGGAGAAACCTTTCATTTCTATCCCAATAAATCTTACTACTACATCTCATCCTCCCATATGTGAGTCCCTAGAAATGCTTTTTTTTTTTTGTGACTCTGTGAAAGGACCACATATCCCAGACTGGGCAGTTCTGATTTAACTGGTATGCAAGACTCCTGCTTCCTTACTCCATCAATCACCAGCTTCTCCATGATGGGAAAAGTACATTGGAGAAATGAAAATGAAAACATGAAGTGAAAACAGAGAGCAACACACATTGTCCAACCGCATATGACTGATGGCTCGCAACATTTCAGAATTTCTGGAAGGCCAGCTACAGCTGGCAGAGAGGACTCTTCCCTGGCAACGGCCATAGTTACTTCACTAAGCTGAATTCAGGAAAGGAGAAGCACCTATTTCTGAGAAAATCTGATAGTCATCTAAAATACTTTTGTGAAAAGAAATCAGCACTACACAACTCTCCAAATTCAAAGGAAGGCCATCTGGAATAATTCCAGGTGACCTCTGACACACTGAAAATCCCGTAGACGGAGACACGACAAAACCAGCACCTCCGTGTGATCGATAACCTGAAATGTGGCCTGTCTGCCCCCATAGGCCCTGGCCCCACTCAGCATCTCGAAAAAAGACAGTGTGCTGGCCGCCTTATTCTCTGTGGCTTCAGTCACGGTTCTGTCTATCCAGGGGAACTACTGTACAGGCTAGCATTTCACCCTCTCCTCCCTTTCGGTCTGAAGAATCCCTTGATAAGCTTACAGTTCGATAGAATTCATCACCAAAGGACTAAGTACTCTTCTGTGTCCTTGGCTAGGGTGACGGGACTATAGAGATGAATGACCAAAATGTTTTCCTTCAAGACCAATGCAGTCTAAAAGAAAGTCAGGGAGAGAGCATATTCCAACATAACGCAGGGCAAGCTACACCTGTGCAGGGTGACGTGGCAACCTGGGGAAGATTACTATCTCTGGTCAAAGCTTGAGAAAATATTTGCTGCAGAAGTATGAAGTGAACAGGAGCAAGTAATTCATATTCTCAGTCATGGACATTTACACTGTAACTCCAACTACGCTTCTATTGATATCAACTTTCCATATTGTCCCCTTCCCTAATGTTAACACAAATTGTGTGAGAGAGTGTGTGGTATCGACAGACTTGACAGATGAGAAAATTAAGACTCAGCGACTTTCAGTGACTTGCCAAACAATTTTAGGGCCAGGACCTGAGTCAAAAATATTTGATAATAAATTTGGGAGTCTATGTCAAAATCGTCTATGAGCTATGCACTTGTTTGCATTTAATTTTCTTTTCAGAAATGTTTGCTCTACCTTCTGCAATCTGAACGTCATTCTTCTTAGCTATAAAGAAGGAAGCAGCTCTTTTGTAAAATATCACAGGAAAAGATCTTATACTGATTCCGGGACCTTTTGGATCAACCCAATTTATTCTATTCTTCTCTTTCTCCTACTTTTGAAATGAACATTACCCATCTGGCCGCAGTTCTCACCCTTGCTCAAGTCCCACTGTGTTGGGATCCCGGCATCAGCAAAACCATAGCACTGCGCATGTGCAACAGCCCTGTCGCCAATAAGCTCCCCGTTGCCCATAAAAGGCATATAGTCCCTAGAGCAAGAGGACCAATCAGTAAGACCCACGACTCCACCGAGCTTCCCCAGCAACGCCCCTCAGCCAACCAGTATATATACCCGCGATCCTTAAATAAAATTTGCAGCTTGATCAGAATCTTGTCTTGCTGCCATTCTTCACGCCTCCTGTCCCTCTCACTCCTTCACTAACAGGTCTACCCCAGTTGACTGCCCTGCTGGTCGGGGCACCACTGCTTAGCTATGGAGACCACCAGCCCCTCCCAGGTGTGGTATGCCCTCTTCGCTCCACATGGTTAGGTTCTCGGCCTCCATGTCTCCCTCTTCCTTTCCTTTGGAAAGAGTCAGCCGTTGCTCCACAGCCCCTGTCCTCTTCTGATCAGCTCTTCCCAGTCTACACCCTCCACTACACGGGGACACCGCTGCCACATTCCCCACTGTTACCCGACTGGGTAGCCCTGTGCTGATGTTGTGGTATTTATAGTTTACTCAGCAGTCCCATGTTGAGAAAAAAAGTTACCTGTATTTAAGGTAACATTGTACCACGGATGCAAACTTTTATGTTTCTATGACATTTAGTATTAGCACATTTTACCTGGATGGGCATTCCAGACTTTAGGATTAAAATTCTCCTCACTTGGGACTTATATGCAATGTCCTCTGGCCCCTGCCCATGTTGTATTTCCTATTACTTTTGCTTTTATTCTCTGAGCACTCTTTTTCTTACTTCCTGTTATGATACTGAGATGCGCTACTTCTGTTCAATTCTACCAGGTTTAATAGAATTAGTTATTCTACAACGTTCAGAGCATAACAGGAATTTTGGATGGACATGTCAAATGCGCTCAGATAACAAAAACCAGTCTCCGTTTCTCTCCCAAGCCAGGCCTCTGAGTGATTTTCTCTCACAAAAGGGCCAACTCGGGAAATACAGACACACCTCGACTCTCCTTGCCACTGTCACTGTTCAGCTACACTAGCCCAGCCTCCTGACATCTTCCCTCAGGGATAACAAGGATGGGCTTCACCCCAGGTGTCTCTGGGGGCTAATCTTGGCCCTACCCTGTCCTAGTTGTGTGACTTACTGAATCTCTCAAAAACTCAGTTTTCTCATAATAATGCCGACCTCCCTATGGTGGTTATAATTTAAAAACTGGAATATATAATACATATTTATAGAAATAAGTGGATCATTTTTTTCTTGTCATCAAGGAAATGGATCAGAAGAGGCGTGGTCAAGTATAACAGAAGCGAATAAGGTAGAATTACAGAGGTGACAGAGCCATTAAATTATTTTATCCAATTCTGAACTGGCTGGCAAGCCCTTCAAAATCCGGTTCAGTGATCACCTCCATGTTGGGATCTTCGCTTACATGACTTTTCTTCTCTCCATTCCTTCCCAACATGTGCCTGCGCCCATAAGAAACAAGTACCCTTTCTTCTGTGTGATTTCCATGTCTGGCCTGGGCTTAGGGCCAGAAAGATCCTGGACTTGGCAGGTTTTATTGTCTAACCTTGGCAGGCAGCACTTAAGATCTCTGAGCAATAATATTCAATAATACTGCACGATACCTATTAACCATTACATAAATGTAGTTAGGGTGGATATAATTAATATAATGTGGATATTATAAGGAATAGAGAAAATACTCAGAAAGATCTGACACAAAGCAGGGGCTTAATGGCAGCTACAAGAATATTGTAGCTGGTTTGTCTATTATTGCACTTATCCCAATCTTTTATATTTATTTTGCCCTACCCTTCTCACTTACTCTGAAGTGTGAACTCCTCACAGACAGTCCTGTTTATTTGTCTGTGTGTTCATAGTATGTGCTTTGTAAATATTAGCTTAACTGGGCTAGTGAGGAAGGGCCAGAAGTCCTTGGTCTGGCTGTCCTTACCCTTAAGAGTCACAGTATTGGGTGAGAAAACGTGAACCAAAGCCAGAAAGGCAGAAGGGGAAGGTGAGGGGAGAGACGGAGAGAGAAAGAGAGAATACAAGTGCCTCTCAACAATGATAATAGAACTCAAAAAAGAGACACTGTTTCAAGAGCATCATCATTCAGGAGCTCTGCTCATGCCTCTCCGTTCTGCCCCTGCCCAGCCGTCAGGCAACGCTTGCTAATTCCACATTACTGTGTGTGTCCGCACTGCGAATTTAATGATCCCTCTCGGTGGCCCTGCCTTTCTATCTCCAGTGCTCCCTGCTCTTGCCGCCTCCTTCTTTGAGCTTCTGGTCACACTTTATATAACATAATTACAGCTCAGGTTGACTCCTCAGTTCCCAGAATGCCGGGGTTACTCTTTTAATTGCTGTAAGTTCTTTTAAGTTCCTGCTTATTTTTAATTATGAATGCCTGCAGCTGGCCTGCCACAGCGTAACTTTCCGCTCCTGAGGAACAAGCCCAAGAAGCAGAGATGGGATAGGAGTCCCGTTTTCATGCAAATCACTTCTGCGACAAAGAAATGTGAGAGAAGAGACTCATTTCTATATTCCTGAGAGGTGACACTGGCCTTTGAAAAGGGCTAGCTCCACATTTAGAAGAGCCTTAGATAAAATTGGTTCATTACACTCCATAGTTACAGGCCCCATAAACATATCAGTACCTCAGCTCCCTCGCCTGTGTTTATGGGTCACTTCTGATTATTTTGATTGGCAGGATGGGCCTTAAGCAACACTTTCAGTTTTCTTCTCTTCCCCCCTCCCCCCTTTTTAAAAAATTCTGCCTTCTGGAAGCCACACTCCTCAGTCTAGCAATCAACACAATATCTTTTCAATAAAAAGAACATTAGCCACTATCCACGTGTGAGAATCTGCTCACACTACCCCTGTGGTTGATGCAGGCAGATATTCTTTTATTTCTCATGTGCCTGATGCAGTGTTGAACACCACAATGTGATTTTATTATTATTATTATTATTTAATTCAAGTAGCTTTAAATATTTAATGCTAATTAAAATATTATTAAATTAAACTTTTTCATTATTTACTCTTACAAAACAACTTGTAGTCACTGAAAGGCTGCCAAATACCTTAAGTGGACCCCTGCCAAATTACCCGTTACTGAAATCCAGACCGGCTCAGGGCTTTTCCAAGATGGTGAAGTCATCTTTGCGGTTCTTGCTGATTTAGGTGACTCCTCCTGCCTCCCTTTCTGCCCCCCTCTGCTTGGGGGTATCCTGAGGGTTGCAAGGGTGTGAAGGGGGGAAGGACACCTCATACTAACCTAGTACCTAGCTGTGCCAGAGAATAAATTAACTGTTTTATTCATAGTCTTTTATTTAAAGGTGAAATAACCTTCTAAAAAAATATCCCTGGGTTTCAGAGGAGGAAACTGAGGCTCGGAGAGTGTATATAACTTGAAAAGCTGCAGCCTTGGTTTTTGAGAAGCTGGAAGGCCCTCTACACCTGTAGACATGGAGAAGTGCCACCTCAGGCCACTGGGACCCCCTGGAGCTCAAACCAACAATGAAAGTCTAGATTTCCTGGGTTGTGCCACCTGAGATATGAGGAAGCCGGGGTGTCATTCACAAACTTCTGTCAGTCATTGCTTAAGGGCTGCTCCCCGGGATTAGTTTTCTGCCCTTTACAGTTCGCCAAAAGTGGGCAGAGTGATCCCTTTTCTGCTTCCGAGGAAATTTCCATGGAAATCAGAAATGCACACACAGGCATATGGAGTCAGTGGTTGCCCATTTAACCGTCAGGGCCAAAGAGGTAATGAGGACTGCAGGAACCAACACCACCTGCTCCAGCTGCGTCGTTCATAAACATCAGAGGAGGAATTCAAACCCAGGGTTATCTGGCTCCAAGTGTATTGTAATTCTACAAAAGTGTACAATATCAAATGCTTATAGAAAGGGTAGGATTCAGAATAACTGGGAGGAAGTTTGTCAGTCCGTATTCAGGACTTATGTCATGAATAGAAAAGAGTATTAAGTTGCCAAGTTCAGCACACAATCTGGGGCACAGCCTGGTGGAGATGGATGTGCCCCTTCCCCTCAAATCACCACTCACTGCGGAAGCTGGCAGATCATCTCAATACGCCCCCTGCACCGTGCCCCACCCCAGGTCCTGCCCAAGCCGCCACAGAGCTAGCACATCCTTGTGTTGGCTGGAAGAGGGAAGAGCCCCAAAACGGAGAACGCGTCCAGCTTCCTAAGAAAATAATCTCTCCAGAAGAGGTTTCTTCTCAACTTCTGGGTCGTCACACCTCTACGAGCTGTTGGAGGAAAGATTTGTCCCACAAGTTCCATATTAAACAAGCCTCCACTTCCTTCTAGGAGACTGTCAGGACCACTGAAGCATCCGTCTGCCTTTCATCCTTCTTTATACCTGCTGTCGCCAAAGGCCCCTCACCGACCCGTCGCCTGGTGTTCTACCATCATTAGAGTTCTTCATTGTTCACTCTGGAACCCACAAGTCACCCAACAGTACACTCTTCTCATGCCTCAGGCTGCTCTCTCAAAGTTCTCATTCCTGTCACCTCCTGTCCAACCTGCCTAGCAACTATACCTGCTTTCCCGGCAGCTATCTTCAGTGCGGATCTATTTGTATTTATTTCCCATGCCAGACATTCGGCGTTGGCTGTCTCTTTCTCCATTTTCCCCGACATTTTCTTTTCTCTCCTCCTTAAAAAACCGTACTCCTTGAGAAGTGATATTATTAGACTGTATCACCTTTGTCTCTTCTCTGTTGCTGTCAACTGCTGCCTCCTTATCAACCCCCTGCATTCACTGATGATTTTAGTACCTGCGTTGCTGTTCTCCATCTCTATCCCTGTCACCATTCTGAGAGATTTCAAGATTTGTTTGGATGATCCATTCAACGCTGGTCCTCTCTATCCTTTGGAGTAGGCTCTAGTGATTTCTTTTACCACCGACCTCAGGCACCAACTGCATAACGATACTCATAATGACGTAAGTACACTCGCATTGTTAACCTTGTCAAACACCAACAGCTGGAGCTATCTAGCAATTCTTCCACCACTTTTCTAGGTTTCATTTGCATTTTTATCCCCATTCAAGCTTCTTTCACCTTCTTTAAGATCTTCTCTCGTATGTGTTCTATCCATTTTGTTTTCTATCCTTCTGTTTTCTATTCATTTCATTCTTTCTTTCTCTCACTTAGGTCTCCTTATGCAGCTTAGGTCTCATGGCTCAGCACACTAACTGCTCTTTTGCAGCTGTAGTTACTCCTTTTTCTTCATTCCTTTTTTCCTGGCAAAACCATAACCCTAGTTAAATCTAAACCCCCAGCAACTCTGTTCCTACATCTGAACAGCTCAGCAACTTGAGATATACACAGCTTTGGTGTCTGGTCTTACTTTAAAAGTATGATCACAAATCCCCATGAGTATTCCAGAATTCCTGGTTATCCTAATACCCTTCCTTAATGCACCAGTTCTCCATTCTCCAGATGAATATTTTTCATTTTGCCTCTCTTCAAACCTACTTCTTCCCCTTCACTTTCATTCCCTAACACTTGACCTAGAAAACAGAAACAGTTAGACTTCCATGCGCTAAGCCACCAAGGACAGTTCACTCTATAGACATTTAGCTTACTTTGCATCAATCATTGTTCTAGGTGACAGGGGTACAGCAGTCAACAAACAGATGGGGGCCTCTCTGTCACAGGGTTCTTCTTCTGTCACCATATCTACCACTTCCCGCCCCACACTGGCACCCAAACTCTTCTCCTCTCGTTGGAACGAATGGTCCCTTCTCTCATCTAAAGTCATCCCTCCAATTGAGCCTGTATTATATCCCCCCTCACCTGCTCAGGAAACTTGCCCCTGCAAATATGCTGTGTTCCTTAGCATCCGTTTCTATCTCCTTACTAGATTGTTTCTAACAATTTACAAACATGCCCTAATATCTTTTATCTAAAAAATAAAATAAACCAGCAAAGCCCTCCCACAACCCCACACACCCCTGTAGCTATTGCCTCATTTTTAAGTTTCACTTCACAGCAAAACTTTTTTAGAGTTGTTTATAGCTGTGGTTTTCACTTCTTAACTTTATATTCTTTTCCAGCCCATTCCAGTCTGGTTCTCCCTCAAGCCTTTTGTCCTATCACCGGCAACTTCCAAGTAGCTAACTAAATATTATGATAATCTCTCCATCTTCATAGATTTTATAGAATAAAGAGGGTTGGTTCTGAAGAAACCTTCTGGGTTTAAGTTTCAGTATTGCTAACTGAACAGCTTTGTGACCTTAAGAAAGTTATTTAATTTTTTAGCGCCTTTATTTTCTCATCTGGTAATGCTTACCTCACTTGACCTCTAAGCACCATCTCAGACAATGGAGCATACCCTCCCTGCATTTTCTAATCTTTTCCAACTCCACCTCTGTTTGACCTGCAAATAGAGGGCTCCAGGCTCAGGACTGGAAATATCATTCTTCTTTATCCACTCTGTCCTTTGGTGATCTCATACAAGCCTATGGATTTAAATAATTTCTTTCTGATTACAGTTTCTAAATGGGTTCTCTCCTGAGGGCCAGACTCGTACACTGGATGCTCACTTGACAACTCCACCTGAATGTCTAAGATATAGTTCAGAATTGACAGAATCATTAACAACTCCTATATGTACCCCCAATTTCTTCCAAGTCTTTAGTAAATGTCACAACCATCCACCAAGCTGGTTAAACCAAAACATGAGCTGTTCTCGATACCACACTTTTCCTTTCCCCCATGTTATAAACTGAGTGTTTGAGTGTCCTCAAAGTTGATAGATTGAAGTCCTAATTCCCAATATGATGATATTGGGAAGTGGAGCCTTTGGGACATATTTAGGATTAGATGAGGTCATAAAACTAGAGCCACCATGATGGGATTAATGCCCTAATAAAAAAAGAGAAGCTCTGGCTGGCATGATTCAGTGGATCGAATGCCGAACCAAAGTGTCACCAGTTCGATTCCCAGTCAGGGCACATATGTGGGTCTCAGACCAGGTCCCCAGCAGGGGGCGGGCGAGAGACAACCACACAGTAATGTTTCTCTCCCTCTCTTCCTCCCTTCCTCTCTCTCTAAAAAAAAATACACTTAATTAAAAAAAAAAAAAGGAGACATCTCTCTCTGTGTCTTGTGAGGATTCACTAAGAAAGCAGCTGTCTACAAATAAGAAAGAGCTCTCACTAGACACAGAATCTGCTAGTACCTTGATATTGGATTCCCAGCCTCTGGAACTAATGTTTGGAATAAATGTTTGTTGTTTAAGCCACTCAGTCTGTATTGTTTTATTATAGCAGCCTGAGCCAACTGAGCCACCATATTTCCACTTAATTCACTTCTTTGACCCATATTTACTGAGCGCCTACTATGTGCTTGTCATTCTTCTAGGCAGTAAGGATACAGATATTGACAGAAAAATTCTTACCCTCTGGAGCTTACACACTTGTCTTTTGACTCCACCTTGAAAATAAATTCAAACCTGTTCACTGTCCTCCCTCTTCACTCCAACTCTAAGCCACCATCCTGCTTATTTTTTACTGGGGCAACTACTGTCGGGTCTCTGCAGTCTTCCCCTCAGGGCCAGCCTTGCCCCTTTGCAACCCATTCTGTACCCAGGGAGCAGCCAGAACTTGTGAATTTCCCACTTATGTTGCTGCCAGGGAGTCCCACTTTACTTACAATGAAATGTAACATCTTTACCTCAGCTGCCCTTCTGACTTCATCTGCTTCATCACTCCCTTGTTCCCTGGGCTCCAGGCGCACTGGTCTCCTTTCCCTTCTGCTCTGGAACAACTGCCTCAGCTTTCCCCACTGGCTTTTAGGTCTTAGTTTAAATGTCAGCTCCTCAAAAGGCATTCCCTGATCATCTAGTATAAAGTAACCCCCCAGTCACATTCCTAAGTATATTTTTATTGTCTCTCTTAAAATTTCGTTGCACTTTTCTTAGGATATTCCTGCCTTAAACCTGTATTTTCTTCATTCACGTGGTTAAAGTGCTAATGTTTTCTCTCCAGACTTTCCGTTTGCTGAGGCCATGGTTTCTATTAGTTTTTACTGTTGTATCTTTCATGGTACCTTAAACAGCACCTTCACTTAATAAGAGAAAAAGTGGTATTTATAAAAATGTTTGAAAAATAAAAGGGAAGTAGGCAGATATGAAAATAAATCATATTGGGCTAGGAGTCAGGAATTCATTGTCTGAATGCTACCTTTGTCCCTAGCCACAAAATATAGCCCTTGGGTACATTGTTTCCCTGGGACTCAGTTTCCGTATTTAAAAATTAGGTTAGTTTAGGGACAGAGCCTCATAATGTCCACCCATGATCACTGGAACTAGAAAGGCCTGCTTTTGATTTGTCTCTGTCTTCTCCTGGGTATATGACTTTGGAGAAGCTACTTAAACCCCTCCTATTTATTCAAACAGTTGTTGTGAGAATTAAATGAACTATGAGAAAACCTGGCATGGAGCCCAGTATATGTGGGTACTCCAAAAATTCAAGCTCTTTTCTCTTCTCTGTATTCTTCTATGAGCTATAATAAGCAAAATTCCTTGAACTCAGCAGACACTAGCTAAATATGTATATAGAATGAATGAAGTACATACAAACTGAAAGTACAGAAATGTATTTTCTTTGTCCTCATTTCCAGGCATCATGAAGTTCAAAGGATGTTCCCAGCTTTGTTTAGTCCTGAGCTTAAACACATTAAACTAATTAAGAATGAAAAGAACCTCACCAAGTATGCACGTAGAGCAGGCACATAATATTTGTACTAAAAAAAAAAAAAAAAGAGGTTTATGCAAAACTTTGCAAAGCGTGAGCCAGTACTCCTTCCCAGCCTCGGCTGCACTGGGGAAAGGGCATGCAGGCAGGGAGAAGGCAGCAGGAGCTCCAGGGGCCCCTCCTCTTTGTGGTCCTCAGGCAGCGCAACACCTGGGCAACACCTGCACAGTTTGAGATGCAGCTGATTCTTTAGGGAGCTTCATGTACACCACAGCTGCTCTGAGAGCCCTTATCTGTCACCTTGACATTTTCTTCCCAGTGAAGAAAGGGAGTTTATATTTACTGAGTCCCAACATCTGTCACCTACCCGCTTAGGTGATATATAAGCTTCATAACAAACCTTAGAGTAGGTAGCATTTTTGACATTTTACACTTGTTGAGTTTCTACGACTTGCCAAGCCCTCTGACAGGCATGTCTCATATGTCTTCTCAATCTTCACAGCAATCCTGGGAAAAGACATAATTGTGTACTTTGTAGAGATAAGGAAATTAAGATCCGGAGAGGTTTAATAACTGTGGGAAGTCCCTCTACTAGAGAGTGGTAGAGCTGAAAATGAAAATGAGGTCTACCTGACACCAAGACCCAATACTACGTGAACCAGATTCATTCAGCCTGAAAAAATTGCAAACCTCCAAATAGCGTCTATGCATGCATGCTTATATACATGCACCTACCTGATTTATTTTTCAAATTAGCTTAATAATAAAATGCTTTATGGTTTCCTGATGTGGCACAAGCCTTTTCTCTTTAGGTCCTTAATTTTCATCTTTTTACTACATTCAGTTGCCCTTTTCTTTCATTCACAAATGTGCCTATTGTATTCATTCTGTCAAAGCCCAGAGGGGCTGTGGCAGGCGGTATGTGTTGAAGGGTGAGAGACGAGGGTCAGACCATCAGAAGGAAGTTGAAGGGTTAAAGGAGATAATGCGTGGAAAGTGCCTGGTACATTGTGATCTTTAAAAAGATCGGGAGTTGTTGTTGTTTCCGTTGTAATAGTAGGATTTGTTATTTCTGTTTACTACCGCCCCTCAGAAAGTCTTTCCTCTTTCTAAGCAGAAGTGAGCACCGCCCCCTTTGGCATTTTAAAGCAATTTCGCTGGACTTTTCATCTGATACCCAGCATTTTCAGCCTGGTTTACAAAATATTTCTTCTCTTTTATTTCCGATAAAAACTGTATTTTCCTTGAGGATGGGATGTGGCTCATCTATTTTTGCCCTCATTATACCTAGAACATGGCTGTATATATAGTATTTTTGTGGGAGGGAGGGAAGGAGGGAAGGAAGGAAGGAAGAACCAAGGAAGGAAAGGAGAGGAGAGAGGGAGGGACTGATATTCAGGTCTCCACTTGCCTATACAGAGGACAGTATGCTCAGTGCCTGAAATAGAAGTAGCACAGGTGCTATGAAGTAGTTAGCCTTTGTCTAAGTGATCAGGGCATCCAATGTAACCTATGTCCGTTAACATCAACCATGGAATTTGGGTATTATCTTTGTTAATTTTTTTAAAAGACTTTCCTTTTTTAGAGCAATTTTAGGTTCACAGCCAACCTGAGTAGAAAAATGGATTTCCCATATACCCTCATCATCTATGTCCCTGCCACATGCCTACCTTCCCCTGTTATCAACATCCCCCACCACTGCACCTACACTGACCCATGAAAATCACACAAAATCCATTAGGTACATTAAGGTTCATCCTGGATGTTATATATTCTAGGTGTCTGGACAAATGTATAGTGACATGTACCCATTGTTATAGTATCATACAGAGTGGTTTCACTGACCTAAAAATACTCTTGTTCTCCCTATTCATCCCTAACCCCAACTCATACCCTCAGTTATTTTTATATTTGTCCATCTCTCTTACTATATTAGAGTTCCTAGGTGGTAAGAAAATGTGCCTTTTTCACTTATTATCCCCACTTTACAGCACAAGCCTTGGCTCAGGACTCTACAAATATTTTAGTAAATTAATAAGTGGCGTTTCTTATGAGTGGACCTTCATATTGCATTAGGACGCCCGTACACATCGTGGAGGAGAAGACAATGTCTGTGTTAACCTTGAAGGAGAAAGATAAGGAGGGCCTGACAGGGACAATTCTTATGGCTCGGCACTCTGAGGGTTTTTAAGGCCTTCCAAATAATTTCAGGTGGATCTCTACTACATTGACATCTACTTTTTTTTTAAAGATTTTATTTATTTATTTTTAGAGAGAGGGGAAGGGAGGGAGAAAGAGAGGGAGAGAAACAGCAATGTATGGTTGCCTCTCACATGGCCCCCACTGGGGACCTGGCCTGCAACCCAGGCATGTGCCCTGACTGGGAATCGAACCGGGACCCTTTGGGTCCCAGCTCCTGCCCAATCCACTGAGCTACACCAGCCAGGGCTGACATATACTTTGTTATCTATCTATAATGAGGCATGCTCCCTCTCTCCCTCTCTCTCTACCTGTATCTCTGTCTATCTATCTACCTACCTATCTATCATCTATCTATCTTTATACTCTATATAGTCTTTACTGAATTTGAATACAAAGCTACACACACACATATATATAAGATATATACACACACACACACCCGCACATATATATATATAGTAGCTTTGTATGCAAATTCAATAAAGACCGGTTGGGCAACGCATCTATTTCCCATTATGTTTTCTCCCAGTATACACCCACACCAAAAAAGTTGTATTCATCACACTGGGTTATTGCAGGACTGAATGAGAAACGCATGCCAGATGTCAGGGCCAGAAAAGCAGTAACTGGCTAGGGGACACCATCAGTGATCAGCAAGGAGGGTGTACTTAGGGCTGTCATTAGGAGCTGCTATAAGCCAAGTAGAGAAGAGACAGGTGTCCAGACCAGCTAAACACAAGGTTTTGCATGACAAGGGAGAAGAAACAAAGTAATGAGAGTAGACATACAGGGAGTATTACTCAAAATGACCCCATTGTCCAGATAGAGCCGACTCAGCCTTGGCAGGGTCTCGCCAGTCCAGTGCTATTTTGAGACGACCAATTTAGCTTTCCAGTGCTGCCACTCTAAGCCTCTGCTGCCCAACTGTCAACATTTGCTACTCAGCAGTCACCAAGGGCTTGTTTTACAAAATGAAAAATGGAATCTATTTTGGTCCACTCTTAGGGTTCTAGAAATTGTATTTATACAGCTGGTGAACATGTAGTTAATATGTAAACATCAACAGTCTTCATACCTTATCAGAGTTTGGCTATAAGCTATAAAGAGCATACTAGGGCATGTTTTCTCTCTAGTTCTTCTTTAAACTAGTTCCACACTTAGGCATGAATACACTTTTCCTCCTTTGAGTGTGTCTATAACATGCATCTGTCATGGCACAGTGTGAGAAGGATAGTATTGGAGCCAAGGTGCCTTGTTCGAACTCTGGAAGAACCACTTACTAGGTATGTGTCCTTAATCAAATTACTTAACCTCTCTTAGTCTTAGTTTCCTCATGTAAAAAATGGGGATAATTATATAATAAATTGATTGTTAAGAGGATTATTATGAGGAACAAAAGAAACAATTTGTGAAAAGTGTCTAATAATATCCTTGGTTATTAGTAAAAACCAAATAATTATAAATTTGCTACTTTTACTATTACTTTCAAGTAGCAGTAAAACATAGAATGAAATAAAAAACCTCAATCTCTTGCTTTACATTAGCGTTGAACATTCAATTCTCTGTTTTACACTCTCTTCTTTCCTGCTTCCTGTCCTCTTTCCCTCTGTCTGTCTGTCTCTTTCTCTGTGTCTCTCTCTCTGTGTAGATCTGTCTCTCACTTCAAGGCCAATTTTTATAGAAAACAGTGGACTTTGTATGATTGTAGCATCATCAAAAGTAATCTGATAACTACGCATTCTGAAGAATGAACTAAAGCATAACATGATTGGAAGTAACGAGACTAACTAAAAGGCTGTGATTGTCGCTGTTACCATTGGAATTTCCTAACATGCGTGTTGGTTCTTTTATCTAACTGGTCTTCAGATCAGGAGCCATCCTCAACTAAATCTCGTCTTCCACCCCATCTATCTAAGCATTTACTGAATCCTGACCATCTCACTCCCTAAATGTGTCTGGAATACATCCCTTATCTCCATCCCACTGACTCCATGAACCTCTCTGGAAGAGCCTCTTAATTGTCTCTTATTGCCTATCTCACTTACCATTCAGTTTTAACTATAGCCAATGTGATCTCTAGGAAAGGGAAAACATAAGGGCTCTGCTTAATTTTAAACTTTTTAAAAAACCCTATTGCCTTGGGAATGAAGGCAAAACTCTTAAGCCTGGCAAAGGAAGCTCTTCGGGATGGGATCTTGCATGTCTCTACAGCCCTCCTTCACACTTCCCCACGTGCCACTAACCCTCACACTTGCTGCTCCGAAGTTCCTACTATTCACATTCAATCCTGTGTTCATGCCAACCTTTACACGTGCTGATCCCTTCTGCCTAGAATTCGCCTATTCCACTCTCTGCTATCTTACTTTCTTTTTGGTGAAGATGTGCCTCCTTTGTAACTATTCTTTCATGTAGAATCAGAATGGTTTCCTGTGTTCCCTTAGAATCTTGTTTATCCTTTAATTTAATTGCATCTCAATACATGTGCATATAAGTCCAAGGGCAGAACTAGTTTCCTTTGACAAATAGTTCTGTGATCCTGATTTCTTCATATCTTAAATGGAAATAATAATGATATCTATTTCTAGAGCTGTTATGAGGGTTACAGTAAGCATACATTAAGTAGTTAGAACAGTGACTGGCTGGCAGTAGTCAAAAGTATGTTTATTTTTATGGCCTCTGGTTCCCTAAATTCCTACACAGTCATGACCCCAAGTTTGTGTCCAGGTTTCTCATCCCAACTGAAAGATATTTCCTTACCTACCCTCACCAAGTCTAAAAATTCCCCAAAGTTAAGGCTCAGTTCTAATAACTCATATCTTTCATGAAGACTTCTCTAATCTTAGCATGGAGATATCTTTCCCTCCTCAGTGTTTTAGAAACACTTTGACCCTGTCTTTCTTTCCCATGTGTTGAGCCTCAAATTGAAGTTATCTAAGTCCCATTTCTCCATGAAGACTTGCATTCCCAAGGGCAGGTCCTGATCTGGCCACCTGCATCTACCTCCTTCCCCCAGCACCCAATATGGAGTCAATATGTGGTCAGGGCTCCAGAGTCATTTGTGCATAAAGAACTGCATTCATAGCTGTCTTGGTCCACTCAGGCTGCTATAATAAAAAAAAATATATAGACTGGGTGGATTATACAGAGTAGAAATTTTTTTCTCACAGTTCAGGAGTCAGGAAGTTCAAGATTAAGGTGCTATTGGATTTGGTGTTTGGTGTGAGCTTGCTTTCTGGTTCATAGACAGCTATGTTTTTGTCATGTTCTCACATAGCAGAAGGGGCTTGGAAACTTTCTGTGGTCTCTTCATAAGGCACTAATCCCATTTATGAGGGCTCCATCCTCACCTAATCACATCCAGTGGTACTCACCTCCAAATACCCTCACACTGGGGGTTCGATTTTAACAATATGAGTTTTGGAAGGACACAAACATTCAGTCTATAAGAACAGACTCCCCACTTTTATGTTTCCTTTGAATGTTGAGATTATCAAGGCAGTGAACACCCAAGAGATACAATGGCTCAGTGAATAGATTTGCCTTCTTACTGATGACCAGGTTTCATTTCCCTGTTTTGCAACTATAAACAAGGTCTGTGCAGAAAAAGTATAGCTATGGTTAATATAACAAGAATGATTTGCTCAATATTGATGTAACCTGGCAGTCAAGAAGAGTGGACTGCAATGCACATGTGTGAACAATGCCAACTTCACTGTAGTAGTTAGTGGGGGTGGCAGATGACTTTGAATAAGCATGTGTAGTGTGTGGCCGGTGCATTCAAAATGACTTAGTGAGTGGAGCAAAAATGTGCATTAAATTTACATTAAGCTTGAACATTCCTCCATGGGAACTATTTGGATGATTCAGAAGGCTGCTACTATGGGCAACTGGTGACTCGCAGCTTCATCATGACAACATGCCTGCTCATGTATCATGTCTCCTGCAGTTTTTTGGTGAAACATCAAATCACCCAGGTGACTCAGCCCCCCTACAGCCTAGATTTGAAACCTTGTGACTTCTGGCTTTTCCCAAAATAAAGTCACCTTTGAAAGGAAAGAGATTTCAGACCATTTGATGAAATTCAGGAAAATACAATGGAGCAGCTGATGGAGACTGGGAGAACTGTGTGAGGTTCCAAGGTGCCTACTTTGAAGGGGACTGAGATGTCATTGTCCTATGTACAATGTTTCTTGTATCTTATATCTTCTTCAATAAATGTCTGTATCTTTCATATTACATGGCTGGATACCTTCTGGACAGACCTCATATAATGCTCCCCAAACCAGTCCCTGCTATGATGTAGAAGCTAAGGATTTGAAGAAAACTTCAAAATTTTCTGAAAGCTGGAAAGGAGAAAGAAAGAAAAAAAAATAATAATGAAGTCCTGGAATCAGTAAGGACTGAACCCTCAGTGTCAACAGCAAAAGAGAAACTCACCCTTTGCACTTGTGGTTGGAGGGCCAGAGATAGAGGGGCTGGGAGAAGCTGACAACTTCCTTTGGAAGGCGATTGAGCTTGGGGTGTGTTGGGGCAAGAGGCGTGGAGACGATTCCCAGGGCAGTGGTGACTCAGATTTTGGAAGGCAGTATGACTATTTCCATCGAGTTTTCTTCTTTGTCATCACCACCACCACCATCTCACACTTGCACAGCACTTTGCACATAAATAAAAAGTGCTTTTCCAGTCGCTATTTCATTTGTATTGAAGAACAGGCCACCCTGAAATATGTCTCTTTGACATGAGGATTATTTTCACATGATTATTTTGAGAAACTGCAGAAACCACGAGAGAATCACTGAAAATAGAGAAGTTACCCTTTTGTAAGGGAAATTTACATTACAAAGGAGGCCTGTACCAGGAAGAGAGCTATTACTGGAAATCCCTTTTTCACCAGAGACTGGTCTGCCTAGAGGGCAACCTTCCCTTACCAAACATTCCCTCTTCTTACCCTTCCATGAATTGCCTTCTCCCTTTGAAGACCCAGACCCCTATCCATTTCCTTAGCTCATGATGGTCTTTAAGCCTCAGTGGCCTGCTACCTTTGAATCTCACATTTGGGGGGGGGGGGCTGTACATGTATATGTAATTAAAATTATTTTTATTTCCCCCTGTTAGTTTGACTCTTTTATTACAGCATAGTCTTAGCCAAGAACCTAGAAGGGTAAAGGTAAAATTATGTTTCTTCTTCGACAGTATGTAGTTTAAAATCCTGTGAAATATAAATGATGGTCCCATTCTGTATATTAGAAAATAAAGCTCAGAGATGTCAAAAGTCTGGTGATTGGTAGAGCCAAGCCCCTTTCCTTTACCAGACAGGCGCTCTGACCAGCTAAGCCACAGGGCCCCCCTTTCCAGGCCTCTTTACTTTAGGGAGACCCTGAGGAAAGGGTTAGAATTTGGGAGCCACAGATGGCCCCTTGCAACTCCGTTTTGATTTAGTGTCTATTTATTTTTCCTGGTACTATATCTGGCCTTCTCTTGGGAAGTCACTTACCATTCTCATTGCAGAGTTCTTTAGAGCAAAGGGCTGGTGGGTGAATGTGTCCCTGAAGTCATGGTTTGGAAGATTCTTTACACTTAGCAAAGTATTGCTCAACCTTAATCATTATGTTTCCTTATTTTTCCCAAATGTTCAGAAAATAAGTAACCAGTGTGGTAATGCTTTCATGATTTTGAAATTATCCTTCTAATTTGCCAAGTGGAAGCTTTTAACCAATCAAATAAATTATCACTATCTTAATTTTTTTTTCCTCCAGAAAAAAAAAGAGAGAGAGAGAGCAGAGAGGGACAGAAAGGTAAATTGGGAAATGCTAAATCATTCAGGTTTATTAAGCAATCAGTATACTAATCCTGAGGATTATTCATATATCTAGTAACATCCTCTGTGTGTGAAACTGTATATGAGGATTTGGATAAATGTGGGGGAAGTGAATACATGTGCATCAACAAGGTAAGCCCTGACTTCTTGCAAATTCTGCAATTCTAAATAATATTTTATGTAAGACAACAGGAATATGAGAATGAAAAATTGCTTTAATTTAAACCTCCAAATTTAAGCTGATTCTATAATGTATCACCCCTAATTTTTTTTTTATCTTCACCTGAGGACATGCTTACTGATTTTAGAGAGAAGGGAAGGGAGAGGAGAGAGAGAGAAGGAGAGAAACATCAATGTGAGAGAGAAACATCTATCAGCTGCCTCTCATACACACCCCAACCAGGGCCCAAACCTGCATCGAAGGCATGTGCCCTGACTGGGAATCAAACCCATGTCCTTTTGGTTTATGGGACAATGTTCTAACCAACTGAACCACACTGGCAAGGGCACTGCCCTTAATTTGAACACTTGGTTCTGGCTGTGTTCAGAAATATTGGCTTATAAAATGATGTAAGGTAGTTGGAAGTACATTGTGGTATTTACCACCTTCATAAAGTAAGGTCACACCAGATTTGCTTCTTCCCCTTCCTTTCACCACAGACTAGGAGATTTAAACAATAAAAATTTATTTCTTACAGTTTTGGAGACTAAAAGTGCAAGATCAAGGCGTTGCCCACATATTTGGCTTCTGTTGAGTCTTCTTTCCTTAGCATGCAGATGGCCACCTTTATTATCGATATGTCCTCACATTTTCTTTTTTTGAATATGCATCTCTGGTGTCTGTTTTGTATGTCCTAATCTCCTCTTCTTACAAAGACACCAGTTTGGCCTACCCTGGCATAATTTTCACTTAATCCCGTCTCTACACATTCTGACCTACTGGGGGGTTAGTGCTTCAACACATGATGTGAGGGGGACGCAATTCTGTTCCACAGTAAGCGCCCAGGAAAAATGTTCACAACTAGCAAGCTCACATAATATTCTTTCTTATTGCTTCTCCTACTCTTTTCTCTCTCCAGTTTCTAAGAGTTCCTCTCAAAAGCATTTGAGAAGATTTGAGAGGCTCCCAAAAAGCTTTTTAGTTTTTTCAGTTGGACTTTAACACATAGCTCTTATCACATTCATTTTTATTACCTAGCACTGTGGGGTTTTAGTCAAAATAGGTTTGAATAAGTGATTTCTAATAACTATAACCACAATTTGACTTATTACCAACAGCACTGGTGTTATTATACAACCGCTACTGTAACAGTCACGACCAGTAACACCTCATCTCTCCCTCCTTTTCTTCCTCCCCTCTTCCTGCTACGATGAGAACGTCCCAGGGACATTGCCAGAGTGTTACAGATTAATGCATGCAAAACACCTACTACTGCCTGGATCCTGCAGTCGAAAACGTCACTATCTTCCCTGTCAAATGAATAAAGAAAACCAAAATCAGGGGGCAATTTTGATTCCTCTCCCCTTTCTCAATCCTCCTTTGGTTTATACCTGTCTGGTTTACGAAAAGGTTATTTACTTTGTCTCCTGGGGCCCATGGAAGGGTTTGGTCAGCTCAGAGACACTAAGCTATTTTTAAGGGCCCTGCCCCTTTTCCTTATCCAGACCTCTCCAGGGCAATTAACAGCTGCAATCAGAAGCACAGAGGCACATTCCACTGGCTGGCAGGTTCAGGCACTTGTGACCCTGGTAGCCTTGATTGATTTGGCAAGAACTTGGCCACCCCACCACAAACCTCAGAGCTGTGGTCTTTTCATCCCTCTTCATTGTCTGCCTCCTCACTGGTGGAGCCTGTGCTCGGTCCAAGCTCTTGTGTTTTAATGGGCCTGTCTGATTGGAAGGTGATGCTGCTTTCCAAACAATCAAAAGTGATCAAGCTCCTTAGGAAGCTTTTAAACCAGAAAGGAGGAAAAGAAGTCTGAATGTATTTTTTCTCTTCCTGCCTTACTTCATTCAGTGTTTCTTTCCTATTTTCCTTCCTTTTATCCTTCCCTCCTTCCTTTCTTCTTCCTTTTCATTTTTTTCTTCCTTCCTTTCTTATCTTCTTTTCTCCCTCTTTCCTTCCTGTCTTCTTCTTGTGACTGTTTTCAAACCATTTACCCAGTCTTTATTTTTTCTCTTTCTCTGTTTTCCTTTCATAATAATAATTGTCTAAAGTTTCAGGTAATGAAGATAGTCTAAGATGTGCATTGTATATCATCCCAAACTGAAGCAAAGGGGGGCTTCTAAACTTGTCCATGTTTATACTTCCATATATGGGTAGCTGAATCAATAGAAGGTAGCAACTTAAGTCCTCCTGATGGAAAGAGTTTAGAATTACTTCCTTAATAACATATTTTTATTTTGAATTATATTATATCTTATTTGATTTCCTTCCTTTGTCCACCTCAGTTACATGAGAACAGAGCTCAAATTTTCTTAGTTATTATTAATATGCATTGAATTAATGGAGTTCCTATTACAGAACCACCCTGTCTATCTAGAAACGAAACCCAGTTGGCAGTGTTGCGTTTGTTTATAATAAACCGTGGGATTCTTTTTGCTTTTATTTTACTTGTGTTTTTCTTTTGCATAAATATACAAGAAAAAGATAAGTGTATGGCTTTCAGCTTTATGCGTTTGTTTTGATATCAGTGTAAGGCTTGTTAACACAGATTTGAAAGCTTCTCCCCATCCCCTAGAACATTTTCAAATCACTGAAATGGCTGTTCCTTAAAAATTTGAATTAATTCTTCACAACTCAGAAATATAATTAGTGGTGTGCTGTTATTAAATGTTTATTAAGTGATACTTCAGGGGGAAAAGGAGTCCCTGATTTGTAGCATTTGATGATTTCCATAATGTAAATATTTCTAGTATAGCTGCTTTCAAGTTTATTAACATGATGTCATTGATCTTGGAGGTGGGAAGAGATATAAACAAACATCTTTCAAATCTGGTGCTAGCCAGTTCTAGCACACTACTGGTTGTAGATATTTGATAACTTTCTCCATTTTGTCCACTGCTTAGGTTGTCTGTTCTTTATGGAGCCTATTTTGGTAAAATATTTTTCCAGAAAATTATTTCATTCAAATATTAAAATAAATTATTTCACCTTGCACACTACTTTTTTAGAATTATTTTGGTTTCCTTGATATTTCTGACCTTTCTGCCATCATTTCCATGTCAAATGCTTGTATATTTGCATATTTTCTTTGTATTTATCAGGTTCACTGGAGTTTCTATAATTTTTGATTGCTTGCTTTTCAAAGACAACAATTTTCAAATTTACTTGTCAGGTTTATTGTTCTACTTTCTAATATATCATTTTCTTTAATTTCATTAAATTAATATGATATATTAATTTTCATTAATATATCATATTATATAAATACATTTAACCCCCTAAATATAATTTAGTGTACACTGGTTTCAGCTATTATACTAGGTATTATTTTTATATTTTAAATTGGCTCTTTTAACTATAAAATATACTCTATGCTTTTTATAATACAGTCAAATCTCAATTTATGTCTGCATCTTTACAATCCCACCAGGGTTGCTGGAAAACATCAGTTAGATATTTCCCTTGTTTCACCCACACCAGTGGCTGTTTCTTCTACTCCTGGCTTCCTTATATCCCCATCAAGTCTCTTATGGTTTCCATTTCTTTCTTTTTTTCTTTCTTTCTTTCTTTCTTTCTTTCTTTCTTTCTTTCTTTCTTTCTTTCTTTCTTTCAGAAGATTGTATTTATTATTTGTAGAGCGAGGGAAAAGGAGGGAGAAAGAAAGGGAGAGAAACATTGATGTGGTAGAAAAACACTGAGAGGATCGCCACCTCACACTCCCCCAACCAGGGACCTGGACCACAACCCAGGCATCTGCCCCAGCAGGAATCCAGCGGCTGACCTTTTGTTTGCAGGATGATGCCCAGCCCACTGAGCTGCACCAGGCAGGGCCCAGTTCCCATGTTTCTCACATGTGTCCTTGTCAAGGTCGGATTACTTCTCACCACCCTGTTTCTGATTACAGGTAGACTCCCAGACACCCCGTGGGACAAAAAATTTAATTTCTTTGTAGTTATGACCTGTGCTGCCAGTGGTGGTTTGTATATATTAAGACTAAGCCACTTGGTTGTTTGCGGGGGGAGTGTAGAAACTATTTAAATTTAGATTTGTAAAATAGCTGCATTTCCTGCAGATAGTTTGAGGAATTGGGCCAATGGCTTTTAGAACATATGGACAATGAAGGGATTTGCATTAAGCATTTGATGTTTGTTCAACTTGCTTTTTGAGCAACACATGTGAAGGGTAACTTTGGGTCAGCCAAAAGTAGTTGGATTGGTGGTAGCTTGTTACATATTCTGCTGTTCATAGTAGCGTGAGTATAAAGTTCAAGTAAAAAGTGATTAAGGCAGAAGAAAAAAGAGGAATAAAAAGATTATGATTGAGTTTCTAATATGTGTCAGACCCCCCACATATATTATTAACTGAGTGCTTTGAACATCTCCACAAAGCAATTAGTACTTTAAACTGCAGGCACAAAAGGTAAAATATATAGCTAAAATCTGAGGGAGGCGGGATTCAAAGCTTGACTTATTACAGGATTTATACATATTCAACAGGGTCTGACGTCATTTTTTGCACAATATAGTTCCAGCTGATTTGTATATTAGCTCTTATTGCCCTGGAGTGTCCATAAAGTGAATTCTAAGAACATTCTGATTTGTTTAATACTCAGAATGTTTGGGAATATCTTTAAACTCGAGTAAGTGGCATTCCTTTACTCTGGCTAAGGGCATGTTTTGTTTGCTATGCCTCTAATACTATTAGGGGGAATAATTAATAAAATCCAGTGGTCACTTCTTAAGAGAGAGAGAGAGAAAGGGCATGTTTGTGTTTTGGGCTGTGGACAGAACTTAAAGTGGTAAGACTGAGCTATGATAGTCCTCTGCCATGTGAATTACAGAGAGCAGAGAAAGGTGAGAGACAGAGAGAGGAAGGAATGGATAAGACATTCAGACCCTGAAATGCACGTCCTAGGAGCTCCTCATACTGTGCTTGGGCTTTTTCTGACGTTTTGTTACGTCCTTGCCTTGGGTTTCATGAGGCACCTTACCCTACGTTTATTAGAATACAGTGAGTAGGTTCTTCTTTCTCAAAGATCTTGTTGTTTGAGAGGCTGCACCCTGTTACCTGAGAGGTAGCATGCACACAGTGGTATGACCAATCCTCCATATCACCAACATTCCTGGAGTTGAATCCTAGATCCAGAACTTAGTAGTGGCTCCCAAATATACCCACATCTGAATCTCTGGAACTTGTTTTATCTTACACGGCAAAAGTGACTTTATAGATGTGATTGAGTTAAATGACCCTGAGATAGAGTCATTATTCTGAATTATCTGGGTGGTCCGTAAATGTTACCATAGTGTCCTTATAAGAAGAAAACAGAGGTTTAATAGAAAAGAGGAAGTAGGAGATGGTGTTGAAAGGAAGAGGTTGGAGTGACACGGTGAACCTCCAGAAGCTTGAAAAGTCAAGGAAACAAATTTTCCTCTTGAGTCTCCAGGTGTAACTAGCCCTGCTGACCCCTTGACTTATGCCTACAAGAACAACTTGCAGCCTTCTGGCCTCTAGTACTGTGGGATAATAAATTGTCATAGTTTTAAATATTTATTTCAATCATTTATTATTTTTTATTTAAAGGTGAAGGGATTAAGAAGTACAAACTGATTATTACAGAATAGTCATGGGGATGTAAGGTACAGCATAGGGAGTGTGGTGCATAATATTCTAACAGCTGTGCTTGATTTCAGGTGGGTACGAGATTTATCAGGATGACCACAAAGTAAGTTATACATTGTCTAATCACTGGGGTGTCCACCTGAAACTATTATAATATTGTGTGTTCGCTGCAGATTTTTGTAGTTTTAAGCCATCAAATTTGTGGCAATTTGTTACAGCAGAGAAAACAAACTAATATTGTAGCTTTGTGATCTAGGAAAGTTTTCTAACCACTTGTGATCCAATTTAACCACTTAAATCTGTAATGTGGGGAAAATGCACATTTCGTCAGGTCACTTTGAGAATGAGTGAGTTGGGACATTGCCTGCCACGTAGCGGATCCTCAATAAACATTTGATAATTTAATGTTTGCCTTCAATACAGTTTTAGTCATACGATTAATCATAGTAGAGTCAGGACTTCTTTACAAGTTGTTCTGACTCCAAATCCACTACAGTCAAGTTTGAAGAAAACTGTCAGTTAATGGATCGAATGCGATGTCATCCAGCTATAAAAAATTGGCAGAGTAAATCCACTTTAAAATGGAGTCAGGAAGCCATTCCAGAGGAACTGCATTGCACATCTTACTTCCTGAAACTTCGGAATGTTTAAACTGGGCGAAATAACCTTGGGACTAAGGCACATCGACGTGTTTTACAAACAAGTGTTTGTAAAGCTAACAGGAAAGCATGCATCCTGACTACAAGAATCAATATTCTTCAGAACCAGTGAACAGCTGTGTATAGCTAGAGAATAACTTAACTGATTGGCATCAATGGAAATTAATTCCTTCTTTTTTATATAATTATATTTATTGAACGACTTAGCTTAAATAATTTAAAAGTCTAAAGGCCACTCTGGGGAAACTTTGTTTTAGATAAGTCCATCTTAAGGGGCCCCCCTTTAAAAGAGAGGATCACAAAACTCTTGAAGACAATAGAATGCATTCTTTAATTGGCATGCAGAAGCTTCTAAAAGTCAAATGACTTCAAACATAGCTGTACAAAGATTAAAAAAAAAGAGCTTTGGCCATTTTAGTAGTTAGCCTTAACTTTGGAATTTAAAAGTAAGTTTCCTTATAAGGCTTTGGAATTTCTTACTGTTAGGCTCACCTGAAGCATGAGAAGATATTTTTAAATATTTAATAACACTATGATCAGAAATTGGGCAGAATTGAAAGCTGATATTTAATGTCTGAAAGGAATTTTTAAGTCTGATCATCTATTTCTCAGGCTCCCCTACAAGCAGCTGAAACTTTGCCTTGTAGAGATCTACAAAATCAGGAATGTAAGCACAGCCCATGACTGTCTGAGACGGAGCCCAGATTAATTCATCAGTATAAATTGAAATGAAAGGAGGAAAAATAGGAAAGGAGAACTTTTTTTTTTTTACAAAAGTAAAACAGGCTGAATAAGCTCTCCTGCCTAAATCTAGTCCCTCTTTCTGCCACTAGCATCTTTAAAATTGTTTGTCAAGAGTAAATAAATACAAATCTTAAACTCGTCTCCATAAACAGTAAAAGCCTTAGCCATCTGAACAAGTAAATGTATCTTTTATTTTAAAATAAAGCTATCAGGTCTCTGGATGTGTTTGTCTATATATTTGTATGTATGTCTACCTCTAGAAGATATTACTAAAATGGTTTGTAAAGACCTCTGCCTAATTTGCTTAAAATAATTAAGTTCTTATATAAATTTAAAAAATATAAACTAACTCAAATGTTTTTAGGTTCTAGATAAACATTTGTTATTGAAGCTATTGAAGTTGGTTTAATTTAAAAAGCATGCCTTTAGAGTGTTACCAACTTTAACGTATTCTTTTATGTGGGTTTTACTAAGTTTATGTCATCTCTGTTACAAAATTTGTCAGCAGAAGAAATAGCTTAGAATGATAACTGGCTTTGATGTCTCAAAAAGATTTCATGGCTAACCTAAACATAATTGTAGAGAACTAATAGATTAAATAGATGTAAATAGATGAAAAAGTAAAAAAAAACTTCTTAGCAATAATTATGCATTATAGTATATTACTTAAAAATTTTTCCGAAAATCTTTTTGGTAATGAGTTAAATAATGGCAATTTTTTGCATGTCTAGATAATTTCCAAGGAAGATAAAATACTGAAACACTAATTGCTAAATAAGTCTATTTTATCTACTTTTAGCTTCTTTTAACAGAGAAACTAAAAAATAAATTTGAGTGTATTAAGAAAAATATCTTCTGTTTGGTTGAGGAAGCAGGTATTTCTAGGGACGATGAAGTGTATTTGTGGGTTTGCTTGTCTATAGGATGCTGATATGACAAATCATAATTGAGTATTTCTTAGTTTTCACTAGAAATTAAGGTTTCTAGGTGTTAAGAATTTTAATATGAAAGGAAGCCAATATATGTTTTTGGAAAAGAAGGCAGAAGGTGAATCACTTTTGAGGGAGATAAAAGAAAGCAGTTTTGTCCTAAAATAAAGTTGGGTGTTGCTGAGTGGGAAAGACAAGAAGAGACACTCTAAAACGAATGCAGGAAGTTGTAGAAGGTTTATTGAAAGAAATCTTGAAAAAGAAATTTATGTGTGATCAAGTTGGATAATATGAAATAAATTTATTACATGCTTTCATAGCCATGGTATATTTATAAAAACTAAAAATGAAAATCCTTTCATTTCCTAAATGGACAAAGTATTTCTGTATTTTTGGCATGCTCTTACTAAGAGATTATGAAGCAAAAGCAAAGATTTTGTGTTTTAATGATTTCCTGTACTCTTCATCATCTGGTCTTTGATTACCTATGTGCACTGAGTCTTTTTTAATATTAAAAGAGCTACATTTTGCTGAAAACAATTTAGCAGTTTGTATTTGTTTGTGGAGGCCTGTTACCATGGATAAATGTGTAACTAAGTATCCTTTTTCAGTGACCTATGATCCCATGTGACCAAGCGTTTAAAACCACTTTGTTTTTTTCTGATAAACTTCCCTAAAATTAAATCTAAATGAACTAATTTTGAAACTTTTTAGAGGACTCCTGGTATATTTCAAAGGCTATTTTCTTGACTTATAGGCAGGGAGAATAAAACTAATTAGGTCTATTTCATCTGCTAAAGTTACATGGGAAGCATTGTCAAATAATGATAATTATGTTATATTTATATGCATATGTGTTATTAATATAAATGTTCCAGAAATTATCCAAAAATTTTATAAATTTAAAATGCCTTGGTATAATGTCTTCATTTGTATTTCTAGCTGTTATCTTAAAGTGTTTTATGTCCCAGGAATAAGCAAATTTCCGTGTCAGTAGTATTTTAATGAATCAGGTCTTTAACATGCAATTTTAAAGTCTTTGTTATTTTTAGACAATTACTGTCATACACTGATGATTTTACAAATGTGGTTCAACTTCAAAGAAATTCATGGAAAGTACTCTAGAATACATGTATCTAATACCTTTCATAGCACACCACTGAACTGGGTGAGAATACACAGAACTCTGAGAAAGACTGTACTCATAAAAAGAATCAAGATCAACAAGAATTAATTACTTGGGACCGAATAAAATGATAGAAATGTTTATAATTTTTATGAATTTTTGTTTAAAAATTGTTGAATTTTTATGTTTTGTTTCTTAAGATTTAGGAGAACTTTTTCTCTTTTTAAGTTACCTATGAATTACAGCAATTTGGTAAATATTGCTGTAATTTGTGAGCAGAAGTAAAATATTTATGTCTTTTTCCCTGCATTAAAACTTCCAGAATTTGGAAACCCTTAGTAACTGAGTATTCCTCTTTTCATGGTTTACACTTATTTACATTAGTTCAGTAAGAATCTGTTCAGTAAGAAGGCATTGACTGGAATGCCATGTTCAAGAGAGGTATATATCGATTCAGATATGATTAGATGGCCTTAAAAAAACAAGATTAATTTATGAAAGATAATAAAACCCCCTTGGAAAAAATCTGCCTAGTACCTTGCTTGCAGTGTTCCCAGCAGCCTTACCAGGTGAGCCGAAAAGATTACTTCCTAGCTGACACAGAAATACCAGGATATTTTGCAGATCTCGAGAAGAAAGGAATTAACCCAAATCTAAAGGTACTGCGATTGAGATCTGATGGCAAGTACTCAGCTTGGCCTCTTAGCCTCAAGAAGCTATAAAAAAATCTAATCTAGAGATTCCTTACAAAGATGCTGTAACGCAGATTCAAAGGAACCTACATGGTCAATTGCCACACTTACTGCATTTACATGAGTCATCAGGCCGATTTTACTGAAACTAGAACTGATTACAGTAAAACTAATTTGTTTGCAAAATAGTTTTGGTAAAAATAGGAATAATTGTAGAGAGAAAAAATAGGTTTCAATAGACACTGTAATACTTGTGCATATTAGCTTTGTTATCTTTGAGGTTTTACTTTTGACTTGAAATAATTGAGAACTAAAGCTGCCCTTTTCCCTAGAGCCTTGCAAACTGATTATAAATGACTTGATACAAACTTCAGAGAAATACACATAGTTACAATAACGCATGCTTAGAAAATCTTTGTGCAAGCCACTAAGAAAGTTTACCTAACAACTGATGATATCATCAGAGACCTTTTAAGCTACAAAAGATGCTTCTACTCTGGCATCTTTTTGACTGGCTGACCCCTCAGTTCAGAAATTGGCTTCCAAGTATCAACCTTTGTTTTCCTTTTGTTTCCATAGAAATGCCGCTTACTAAATACCTGATTGCTGGCACTATAAGTCTACCTCTGGCAAAGCAGAGACAGAACTAGATACAACTTAGGCACATGCCAAATGTTAAATGCAATGCCCACTGATATCCTGTGGGCCATGACCTTTTTAGCTGGCTATGCTCCAGCTTCACCTCCTGGCTCAGGTCTATTCTCCAAATTGAACTTAGCATTTTGTTTGTTATTACAGAAATTTCGTTGCCATAAAACTTTGCCTGTTTTTTATAGCTGTATGTAATAAAAACACTAATCAGAAAATGGTCACCCAGAGCTTTGAGATGATCACTAAGGTCTATGAGGCTTCATGTGCAAAACTTCAAGTAATTGCAGAAGATATTTACCCCTAAAGGCTTCCAATGTCCTGGCACGCTTCTTGCTCAAATGTGACCTAAGAAAACCACATTCCACCCTATGTGGCTCAGGACATACCACCAGTGAGCCTTCCTGGCAACAAAAGGCAATGGCATGACATACCAAGCAACCAGCTTTCCTGGTGATGGATGAACAAGGAGGCTTCGAATAACTGGTCAGCATTGTCCTCCAATGGCTGGTCAGCAATGCTTTTGACAAAAGGTCACAGTCAAAGAGGGAAATATAAAAAGCTGGATTAAGTGGAGCCACTTTAAAATGGAGTTAGGGCAGCCATTCCGGAGGAACTGTCCTGCATATCTTTTGAACTGGACAGAATAACCTTCGACTGGGCTAAACCAACATTGTTTTATAGACAACTCTTTATGGAGCTAAAAAAAACAACAAAAAAAAAACTTGTTCTGACTATGAGGAATGACAAGTAAAAACAGTCTTTAGAATCCGTAAGTAACTACATCTAGCTAAGGAATAACTTTGCTTACCAGCACCAATAGAAATTCCTTCCAGCCGTGGAATTATTTACATTTGCTTTCTCATAAAAACCCCTTGCCTTCCCCCCTTAATCAGGACATAATTTGGTTTTCTGCCTGAATCGATGCCCCAGAATTATAATATTTTTTATTTAAAATAAACACTGCCTCTAACTTTTGCTTTTCTAACAACAGTTTTTAGGCTTTTTAAAAAAGTGACCACTGACCATTGAATAAAGAAAATGCTATTAACTGTCACTTTGTCTGAAAAGTTAATATTACTTTATGTGAGTCGAAGTTCAATTCTTTCTCTAATAGAAGAATGTAATAGGTATTCCAAAATTTTCTAATTTTTTCTATCTAACTCGTACATTATTATTTCTAGCTCCCACATTCTACTTTTTAAATCACTAAATATATAACCTTTCTAAAAATTTTTATAATTATCTATATAACTAACTTTGCCTCACATTTGAAATATCAGTTTAAATCAACAAACTTTACTAAGCACCTACTAGGCATCATCCCACATGCTTATAGAAAACAATCCAATTATTCATATAACCATCTACCCATCCATCTTTCTGCCTATCCAACTATCGAGTTAGCAGGCAAACATTTATGGACCACTAATCTAAGCTGTTTATACATGGGCTAGGCCCCGGTGCAAATGATAAGTTATTGACTCTGCCTATAGAGGGCTTGTAGTTGAATTTTGGGTCCAGATTTATTATCAGAACCTTCAAAGAAAGTTGGCAAGAACAGTGATCAAGGTTTTCCCGGGGAGTAAAAAGAAGGAGAGTAAAGGAGTAGCTACATCAGATAGAAAGCAGAGATTGTTAGGAAGCTGTCACAGAAGAAATGTGGGGCAGGGGACTGAAGTGTAGAGAGGAAATGATCAGAAAGAAAAGAGCCTTAAATAAAAGCTTTAGAAGCATTGAAAGGAAAAGATAATAGGGATAGATTAAACATGATATTTGATAACATATAAAAAAAAAAAGGTCTTTACTTCTCCCAGACAAGACTGTAGATTGGCATTCGGTTTTTTGATGGAAATAATTTAGAGTAATATAACTAGGATGTTACTTATCACGGCAGGCAGCTTTCTAAGATCTGATGCACGCATTCTGACTTCTTCTTCTCTCTTTTGCCCTGAAACGTCACTGACAGTCACTGCTATAGTCCAGCAATCTTGAAGTTGCCATACGCCGAGTGGCAGATCCAGGATAAGAGTAAAATGCACTTGATTGTGCCAATAAAGGAAAAATGGGAAAGGGATAAAATTACAGAGATATAAAAGTGTATCTTTAAAGCTCTTAGGAGGACAAATAGCTAATCAGGAATAGAACTGTAGAGAGGCTTGATAAGTTAGAATGCAGAAACCCTTCTGAGATGGAAACTCTTTCTACTGTAGTGGTCTTAGAAGAAGTCTGACGAGATCCATTTGAACGTGCAGACTCCATTTGGTATGACGGAGAATTGTCCAGAGATTTTCAGATGTATGAATGAGCAGTAATAAGTCCAACCGGGCCAAGGTAGGGTGTCCGATTGGCCAAGTGGCATAAAAGCTATCTTTGGAAATTCATCATCCATAATAGTACATTCTGTTCTCATTAATTTCAGACAAATGGAAACAATCTGCAAGGAGATAACACTGACATCAATCAAGACAGCCATGCACAGATTTACTTATAAAGTATAATTCTAATATAGTCTATAAAAAAAATGAAGCCGCTTCAAAATGAAGTCAGAGCTGCCATCCCAGAGGAACTGCCTTGCAGGTCTTACTCTTTAAACATTTGAAACATTAAAACTAGGCAAATAAACTCTGTACTGAGCCTAAACTAGCATTGTATTCTGAACAACTGTTTGCTTAGCCAATAGGAAAGCAGACATCATGATCACCTAACTGAAAATGAAAGACATTCTTTATAATTAGCCTCACCATCTTAGCTTATCTATACGTATAGAAATTCCTTCCTTTGCTCATTAACACCCATAGAAATTTCTTCCTTCTAATCATGTAATTATTCCCCTTTCCTTTCTCATAAGTACCTCTTGTCTTCACCACCTAATAGGAACACTATTTGGGTTTCTGTTTAATCAGTACTTCCTGTTCATTTCTGTTTGGATCTCAAATAAACTTTGTTGCCTCTTACTTAGGCCTTTTACATATTTTATACTCATTGAAATACCCTTGTGCATACAGATGAGCACACCCACCCATTGGTATTTATCAAACAGAGGTCATTTAAATTCTCAGCCTGTTATTAATTTCTAAAACTATAATTTTTAATCAAATTAGTTTATTCAATAGTTTTTTTTAAGAAGTTATAGTTACTAGCATATGCAGTAAGTATTTACCTGATTTACATAGTTACTCTCCTCCATGATCACTGGACTGTCAGGATCTAGGGATGACAAATTGCTAAGAATTTGTCACCACTTCCTGGGCCATAATTGATTGATTTTGGGAGCAAACGCCTCACCCTGACTGGACCAGTGAGAGAATCTCCACTGGGAACTGAGGCGATAGTAAGGGAAGACCCACAGGAGAAACTCACTCAAAGCGTTCAAGTTGCTCAGAGTGCCTCACCTAACATCCTGGAATCCCATACCTTTGAGGACTGCTAATACGGGTGCATCTGAAAAAACGTTCCCTCCAGCACTCCGTGGAGTGTCCGCAAACTGCAGGTTGCAAACTCGGAAACCACAGTTGCCCTCCCTCTTTAAGGGCAGCAATACAGATTCCCACTGAACGTGCAAGTATCTCCAAAAAGATATTTCAAAAATTGTTTGATGAAAGGATCATTTTCTTGCCCCACAACTTTTTCCATGTCCTTTACCACTTTCAGAATTTATTTACCACTCCTGAGAGAAAAATCCTGCATGTATCTAAGGGACCAATATAAATTATGATAAATACTGTGTTATGATAAGAAATATATTTGTTCTTTGTCCTTGGTTCAGGGCACAAAGCAACTAAACCACCTGAAATTCCCTGAGATATAGGAAACTCTTTTGTCTTTCATAATGAGCCCCTTTGGAAACACCTGAGAAACGTTAATACGGTAACAAGACGGGTCCTTGGACAGCCTCGGATTGGGAGCTGGTTAATAGAAAGAACAAACTTATGGTTACGGAATCGAACTCTCAGCTCCATCCTCCAGGGAGGGGGGGAGTGGCGTTACAGAGATTGGATTATAAACACTTGAAAAAGAATGTTTGAAGAGCATCCAGGTTGGTGAACTCATTGAGGTGCTGGAAAGGTGAGCTGCCTGGAGAGGGAATGGAAACTCTCGTGCGCCCCCAGTACCTTGTCTTAGGCTTCTTTTCCATTTGGCTGTGTCTGAGTTGCAACCTTAACCAGTGAAAGTAAGTAAAGCATTTTCCTGAGTTCTGTGCGTTGTTCAAACAAACTGCCAAACCTGAGGAGAGGGCCTTGGGAACCCCTGATTTATAACCAGTTGATAAAAAGTACAGGTGGCCTAGGACTTGTGATGGCATCTTAAGGGAGGGTAGACTTGTGGGGCTGAGCCCTCTAATGTGTGGGATCCGATGTCAGGTAGGTAGTCTCAGAACTGAATTGAATTGTTGGACACCTGATTTCTGCTAGATAATTGCAGAATTGGTTGGTATCTGAGAAAACACCCCAGAAACACTGATAAAATGTGGATGGATTTGGATTCTAATTAACCTAGTATTTGTTCAGCCCACAGTAATTCTTGAAATATTGCTAAACACTTTCATTTGCTTTTTTGGGTTTAATCCTTATAGTCAGCTGTCTCGGAAGTATAATTCTCATTCACCATTGAGGATACCGAACCTCATGTAAGTATATAAAAATGTAAAAAGCAACCTATCACCACTTGAGGAATATGACATATTGATTATGTCCCAGTTCTATGTGTGTGTTTGTATGTCTGTATGTGCATGCATATATAATATGAATGTGGGCATATACATAAAATATATACATATATACTTTTATATATTATACAATGACATTCTGTCTCAGTTTTAGTGGATTTTAATATCTTTAGTAAATATTATTTTATCATTTTATTTATTTACAGTTTCTAAGGGTGTACATAACCATTATTTTTAATAATTTTTACCATATCCTCCCCACCTTCCCACATGTGCATAGTTGTAATTAAGATTTATTTTTTTTTATTTTATAGATAAGAAAGTAGAGTTCAGAAATGTAATTGACTATCAAAGCTACACATTTGAAAGGGCTAGAGTCCAAACTTGTATTTGGAATTTCTTTTTCTGAACCAAATGCCTTACTCGTAGGTCATCTGTTAATAGTTCTGTCTATAGCATCTACCATCTACATTTACTATTGTGAGAATATGACTTGAATAGAGTTGCTCTAATGAACATAATGAATGTGTACATTAAGAGTGGGTCAAAACAGTCTTAATCTGGCCCAAACAGAGTCTTATCTGGCCCACATGAGTGAAGATGCAGAGCCAGGTTGCTGCTCTGTGTAAACACATTCATGTGGGGTCAGGTGGACTGTGATTCAATGTTAGCTCCTTCACCTACTGGGTACTTAAGTGTCTTAATTTTTCTTAGCCTTGGTTTCCTCATCAATAAGACAGTAATAATAAATAGAACCTGTAGGACTTTTGCTAGAACTAAATATAATATAGGTGAAACATTTATAACATGGCTGGGCATAAAAGAGTTCCTTCTATTTTTCACTGTAATTATCATATTATGATTACACTGGGAAGTATAATCCAGACCCAATTACCAGTGCTGTCTCTACTCACAGCCCACACTCTGCAGTCCTGCAGTAGCAGTCAGAAAGGAACTTTGATGAAGGTGCCACTCTGCACTCATTCAATTGAAATTCATTATGTGCATTTAATCATTCATTCATGAATGGATGGCTTCTCTCTGAAATGGTGAAAATCATTTTTACACGCAAGCCTGAGGATAAAAGTTTTGACTAATTATTTAATTATAATTTTCCCAAAGTAGATTAGGGGCGTAGGGACATCTTGAAAAATTTAAAACACTAATCTTAGGGTGAGTAAGAGGAAATCTCATGTCCTATAGCATCTATAATCTTGTAAAGTATATAACTTTAATTGCATGATTATGGACCAAGTTCTTGACTTTTTCAGGCTGAGTTGACTTGTTTTAAAATGAAAGGGATAGATAGATGATTTCAAAGTTCTCTTCCCTTTTGACGTTCAGTCAAAATTTGTTAACATTCTGGCTAAATTCGTTAACATTTTAAGATACAGTTTAGATAAATTCATTGCAGACAAATTTATAATGAGTTATTAAGTGAAAGTAAGATGCTCAGAAGTTTCCCTAATGTCTTCGTAGACTTCACAGAGGAATCACCACAGCAGGCTCAATGGTGCCGTGTACTCTGTCCTGCTTCCGCTCACGTCACAATCTGCTGTGGATCACATGGCTTCTAACACTAGGCTCATTTCCCCGATATGGTTAGACTTTATCCTTCTTTTTATTACTTCATCAACTTATTCTCTGGCTTTTGATCCCTACCATGTTTCTGGTTTTCTCTTTGATTTGCTGCTGTTGGCTGATGTAAACACTTCACCTGAGCAGCCTGGCCCAAGGTCAGACAGAACCCCAGGAGTGGGGCCCCGGATAGTTTTGTCTGGCTATGGAGCGGGCCCAGGACAATGACGCCATCTGATCTAATACGCCAATCTGTATGTTCTTAATTGTTAAACAGAGATGCAGAAATGTTGACCTTTTCAGTGCTATCATCACATACTATGTGATTTATTTCTACTTCCTGGTATATCTCTGGGGAAATTAAAAGTAGAATCAACACAAAATGTCACTCAAAAAAGGGGGATAGACTGATACATTTAAATTATACTGGATTTCAGAACAGGACATATAGATCTCTTTTCTATGTTCAACTAATGAAGTTTATTCATTTACTTACTCATTCATGATAGTGTAAGTATAATAATGATGAAAACAGATTCTGGAGTTTGACTGCTTAGTTTGTATCCTACCTCTGCCAATCACCAGCAGGGCAGGTCAATTAACCTCCATGTGCCTCAGTTTCCTTGTCTATGGAAATGAGAATAATGTTGTTAGCTTCCACAAAGGACTGATGAGGATTAATCATTTAATGTACATGAAACCTTTTAAAACACTGTTTGGCACATGGCAAATCCTACATGTATAGCTATTTATTATTAATCAATAACTATTGCTCTCCTATTACATGTCTAACATAAGGAATCCTGTATATATTCTTGAAGTCAAAGAATAATTCAAAACAATATATTGGACAAACCACATATAGCATAGGATATGTAGGATTTGATCCTTATCCATGGGACTTCTTCCTCCTCTCATCATCCTCGTCCTCACCCTCATATTCATTATCAGTATCACTAAAATTTTTGAGTGCTTGTGCCTGGCACTCTTGGGTGTCTTTCATAATTTTTCTTAGCTTCAGATTTACAGAAAAGTAAGTTATTTATCCAAGGTCATATAGCTTGAAAATGATAAAACCAATATTCTATGCAATTAATAGCATTGGACCCCATTGAGATACGGCTTGCGGTAGCTTCGCTCAATACACACACACTTTCTGAGAACATGCTAAACACTCAGAAGCAGAGACAAATCAGACTCCTGCCGTCACACACCTCCTGCTATTATGGAGATCAGAGTTCCACAGTACAGATACAAAAATGAAAATGACGAAGTGTAGCGTGTGCTATAATGGTGATATTCACAGGCAAGCTTGAGGATCAGCATCTTAGTCAAGGGAGGGTCAAGGAGATGAGTGAAAGACAGACGCTTCAACAGTGTCAAGGGTGAAGGGGTGGCAGGTAATTAGGTGTACAGCAGGCATTTGAGGCAGAAAAATGACGTGTGAGAAAAGTTTTGATGCATGTGGGAAGCTGTGGGACTTTGTGGCTGGAGAAGATTCCATGAGGATCTAGAAGATGTGGACCAGAGAAGAAAACAGGGCATGGCCAGGAACCTCTGTCTGCTAATGTGAGGAGTCCGGCGTTTAACAAGAAGGCTTGGGGAATCTTTGAAAACATTTAACCAGAAAGAAAACAAGATCAAATTTGTTTGGCCAAGATTATTGTATTATATAAAAAGTATTAAGGAGTGTTTTTATCATGTCTTTAATGGTATGCTTTATTGAAATGTGTTTCAAGCTTCTCTTGTTTGTGTGGATTTACACTAATGAATTTCAGTAGTTTGTATTACTGGGTTGGCCAAAAAAGTCCATATGTTTTTTTCCGTAAACTAAAACACACATTTTTCATTTTCACCAATAGCTTTATTGATTTTGGTATTTTGAGTAGGTCTGCTGTCTCCTACATGGTATAACATTGATTGTTCTCAATTAATGTCTTTATTTGATCACTATCAACTTCAACTGGTCTACCCAACCATGGAGCATCATCCAGCGAGGAATCTTCAGCACGAAACTTCAGAAACCACTTTTGACTAGTTCGATCAGTCACAGCACCTTTTCCGCATACTGCACAAATCTTTTGTGTGTGTGTGTGTTTCAGTTGTGTTTTTACCTTTCTTGAAATAATAAAGCATCATATGCCAAAAATGTTGCATATTTTCTTCTACCTTCGATATTAAAATGGATACACAAAAATTCACCAATTTTGATGTTTTTTTAAATGCACACTGATATGACAGTTGTTATAATACAATCTAACAAAATTGTTTTGAATGAAGTTATAGACAATGAGGCACTGCTAGAGCAATCTTACCGAAAAAAAACAAATGAACTTTTTGGCCAACCCAATATTAACACTACTTACTACTATTACCTACTACTCCCCTAAAGCCTGTTTTGAATCACATTATCTCCCATAACTTTTATTGCCTTATATTTACTACCATTATCAATTTGCATATGAGCAAACTGAGATTGAGCAATGTTAGCCTTCACAGACTTAACTCAGAATCACAACCCTGAAAACAAACCTGAATGTGGAAACTTTAAATTGATAGAGCATGAATATCTTCTTCTACTCCATGGTGTACTGTTCTGCATGGGGCTCCTCCTGTGAATCCCTAGTGCAACTTATGTATCTCCAATTTTATTTTCTCACAGCTCTGGAGTTTGGGAAGTCCTTGATCAAGGTGCTGGCAGATTCAGTATCTGGTGAAAGCCTGCTTCTGGTTCATAAACAACCACCTTCTCCCTGTGTCTTCACATAGGAGAGGTGCAGAAGCTTTCTGAGATCTCTTTTATCAGGGCACTAATTTCACTCATGCAGGCTCCACCCTCATAACCTAATCATCTCCCAATGGCCCTGCTTTCAAACACCATCACACTGGGGATTAGGTTTCAACATGCATTTTGGGGGACACAAACATTTAGTCCATAATACTACCCAACAGCCATTCTCTTGACTTCCTAAAAAACAAATTTAGATTGTGACCTGGCACCCTGTAGGGAGAAGGTTTCTGGTGACCCTTTGGGAAAGATTTTTTTTTTTCCAGATAACAGAAAGAGCAGCATGAGGCGATGGTCTCCTTGCTTCCTCTCCGTTTTGTATGTTTTCGTGTGGAAATGTCATATTTAGAGCTGGGTTGGTATCTTGTAAACATTAAGGGATCTTTTGAGGACAGAAGGCAATATGCTGAGGATGGTGGGAGGGATGGCTGTGAGGTCCAGGTCTGCAGTGGGTGCTGGGATACAGTGCCAAGACCTCACTGCAGGAACTGCAGATCATTTTCCCTGCTTCTGGGAGTGTCTCTGACAGGCAGCCCTCAAACTTCACTTTCTTTGAAGATGTCTCAGCTATACAGAGTCACCTGCCTAAGGCCACATCCTTTTCCAAGGGGGGCAAACCCTTTTCCCGACTGATGGGCTAGAGGCTATAAAATCCCAGTATTTTCACAACAATACAAGACAGCTATGATGAGTCACCCAGTTATCAAAATTCCTCAAGGGGGTCAGCTGAGGTGGTCCTTTGGCCTTCATAACAGCTTGACTTTTCCCTCTGGCCAGTGCTGCCTCTTTGCCTTTCTTTCCGTTCTCTAGTAATCTCAAAAGCACTTTCTCATAATCTCTTGCAAGATACAGTCAATCTCAAAGTCTGTCTCTTGGGGAATCCCACTTGCAACTGTCCCTGATGAATATTTCAGGCTGCTGAACTAACAAAGGATCGTATTATGTTAAGCTAGCAATAAACACATGGTTTAAATCAATCCTATGATCACAATGTTCTGTTCCTGTCTGTTGACCCATCAGTCTTTCTGACCAGACAGAGATATCTTCAAAAGTGTTCATGTGGGAGCTCTGGCTGAGAAGGAGGCATAGGTAGAAACACTTTGCTTCTTCACACAACTGAAAGGAAAACAACCAATTTAAAAGCAAAAAACAACCAGAACTGCCACAAAAACAAAATGCATGGAACTCCAACAACCAAAGAAATAAAGAAACATTCATTCAGACTGGTAGGAGGGGCAGAGATGGGCAGCCAGGTGGAGAGGATGCACGGCAAGGTGGTGGACCACACAGGCAAGGCAGAGGCTGGTGGATCGGGCAGTTCCACATTCATGTGCATGGATAAGCTGAGAGAAACAACTAGGAAGTGTAACAGACCACAAAACCCAGGGTTTCAGCATGGGAAACTAAAGACTCAAAACCTCTGGCTGTAAAATTCTGTGGGTATTGTGAAGGCAGGAGAAACTCCCAGTCTCAGGAAAGTCTGTTGGAGAGACCCACAGGGTCCTAGAATGCACATAAACCTACACACCTGGGAATCAGCACCTGAAAAGGCACAATCTGTTTGTGGGAAGCAAGGGAAGTGACGGAAATTGGGGTGAGAGATGAGCAAGCGGCATTGTTCCCTCTCTGACCCCTCCCCCACAGACAGCTCCACAATGAAGCAAAGAGGTATTGCCCCACCCTGCTGAATACCTAAGGCTCTTCCCCTTATCATGTAACAGGTACACTGAGGCAAAGAAATATGGCCCAAATAAAAGAACAGATCAAAACTCCACATAAAGAACTAAGCAATGGGGAGATAGCCACCCTATCAGATGCAGAGTTCAAAACATTGATAATCAAGATGCTCAAAGAAATGACTGAGTTCAGTCCCAAAATGAAGTAAGAAATGAAGTGAAATGAAGGAAAATATACAGGGAACCAACAGTGAGGGCAAAGAAACCAGATCAATGATTTGTAACAAAAGGAAGAAACAAACATCCAACCAAAACAGAATGAAGAAACAAGAGTTCAAGAAAATGAGCAAAAGCTGAGGAACCTTCGGGACAACTTTAAATGATCCAACATCTGAATTATAGGGGTACCAGAAGGAGAAGAGGAAGAGCAAGAAAAGGAAAACTTATTTGAACAAATAATGAAAGAAAACTTTCCCAATCTGGCAAAGGAAATAGACTTCTAGGAAGTCCAGGAAGCTCAGAGAGTCCCAAAGAAATTGGAACTAAGAAGAAACACACCAAGGCACATTATAATTAAGTTACCCAAGATTAAACAAAAGGAGATAATCTTAAAAGCAGCAAGAGGAAAGGAGAGAGTTACACAAAGGAGAGCCCATAAGACTATCAGCTGATTTCTCAAAAGAAACTTCAGAGGTAAGAAGGAGCAGCAAACACGTATTCAAAGTCATGACGGCAAAGACCTACATCCAAGATTACTCTATCCAGCAAGGCTATCATTTAGAATGGAAGGACAAGTAAAGTGCTTCCCAGATAAGGTCAAGTTAAAGGAGTTCATCATCACCAAGCCCTTATCATGTGAAATGTTAAAGAGACTTATCTAAGAAATAGAATATCAAAAACTATGAACAGTAAAATGACAATAAACTCACAACTATCAACAACTGAACCTAAAAAACAAAAATCAAAACTAAACAAACAACTAGAACAGGAACAGAATCACAGAAATGTAGATCACATGGAGGGTTATCAGGGGGGGAAGGAGTAAACAGCAGGGGAGAGGTACAGGGAATAAGACACATAACTGGTAGGCACAAAATAGATAAGGGGAGGTTAAGAATAGTATGGGAAATGGAGAAGCCAAAGAACTTTTATGTGCAAGCCATGGACATGCACTAAGTTGGGGAGGGAATACTGGATGGTTGAGGGGTGCAGAGTGAATGGGGATAAAGCAGAGAAAAAAACTGAGACAACTATAATAACATAATCAATAAAATATACTTAAAAATAAAAACATAAAATCTCTGGTGAGATTATCTTAACTTTCAGGGATATTTTAATAATTTCACACTTAAGCAGAAAAGTTAGCAGAAGTCTTCTGTTTTAGGAGTTTGCCTTTATAGAATGCATATCAGCCCCTCTGCAGCAACTTAGAGCTCTACCTTCCAAATGGTGAAAGAATGGGGTAGAAGTTACTATGCAAAAGCATCTGTTACATATGTTTTTAAAGAAAATTTAAATAAATTATTAGATAACTGAAAATAAAAAATGCCCATGTGTTTCCTTCCAGGTTTTATAACAGTAAATGGAACTTAGGCACTCAACAGATGTGTTAAATGAACAAATAAAACCTATACCTATTCAATGTCTGATATTCACTGCCATGTTCTAGTACAGTGAAGTATTCCTGCAGACCTACATTTTGTACACGGTCACTTATCTAAATCATGTCTTTTTTAGGAAATGTATTCAGCAAACTGAAAATGCTCATTTGCTATATCAAATTTTTCTAACAAGGGAATCAGTCCCAAAATGAAAGTTAGCATTTAGATCTTTAAAAAGCAATCCTACTGCTAGTGTGCTCTGGCTGGTGTGGCTCAGTGGCCTGTGAACCAAAAGGTTGCGGGTTGGATTCCCAGTCAGGGCACATGCCTGGATTGCAGGCCAGGTCCCCAGGAAGGGGGCACATGAGAGGCAACCACACATTGATGTTTCTCCCTCCCTACCTCCTCTCTAAAAATAAATAAATAAAATCTTAAAAAAAATCTAAAATAGAATTCTACTGCTAGTGTAGGTTGACATGTTTTATTACATTGAAGATCATAATAAAGGTAAATCTACACTGAGCTTCATTCTCTAAAACTTAGTTCCCTGAAAAAAATGCTCATGAATTTTATTTTTTCTTTGCACAGTCTCAAAGACTAAACAAAACAAAATACACAAAAAAGCAATAAGCAAAAATCATGGGTCAAAAATCACATCTCTGCAATTTATTAGAATATAATCGACATATGCTTAAACTCTTGAGACTCGGATTTTTTAATCTATAAAATAGGCAAAATCAAATGCTATTAGAATGTTTCTAGTTTCTTATAAAGCTACAACTTAGGTACTTATTTCTAAGATTTGTATTCTCTGTCCAGACTCTGTTAGCAGGACATAGTTTTCTATCTTTGTTCTAGCAGTTTTCCTGTTAGAACATGAGAACTGTACTTAACTTGCTTTCCACCTGGGAGCTGAGGATTGGATTTAACACTTAGTTCTTGTTAGAATATTTTCTTTCTCCTTCATAGATATTATATTCCATTTCTCTCATGTTCGCAGTACTGTGCCTTACTGCAAATGAGGTCTCCTGGGAAATAGGCAGGTGTTTATATTTTTGTGTAAAATGTAACGCACGCAGTGTTCAAAAACCATGTATGGATTACCTTCTATGAGTTAGGTTCTTTAGATACATGGTTATTTTTAATCTTCACAGCAACACCAGAAAGTAGGAAAGTATTTGTCCATTTTGCAGATGGAGAACGTAAGACTTGGAACAATCAAGGAACGTGCCCAAGGCAGCTCAGGCGAGCAGCACGCCAGTGCTCAAAGGCAGAACTCCACGACCTTCCAGGTTGTGTTGTTTCCTCTACCCACGGAACAAATAGACGGAGAAGCAAACAATTTCCCAGCAAGTAGATAACTGTACTCCTCACTCTGAGACAAGTTAGACATAACTATTTTTATGAGTGTCAAGGCTTGAAAGGGGCTTAATCAACACAAGGATACGGTTTTTAAGCCATTTAACATAAAGTTATGAGAATCATGGCAATGTTTATTTTGCAACTACATTTCTTCCTAAGGAATTAATCATCCCAGCGATCTTTTCAAGTAAATAAGCATTACTTGATCATAATTCAAATTTAGAGAAAAATTGAAATGATTAGACATTAAAAGACATGCCTTATGTTATTGTTTCAGAAGAATTAGAGGTAGGGAGGAGATACAGAAATGAATTATTTAATTTCCCCCATTTTATTAATCTGATAAAATGTCAACCGCATGGAGGGCATTTTGACACTAGATGAAATGATCCGCATAGTCACTTCTCTAACACAACAGTTGTTTTCATTTTTTTCCTTGTGTTTCTCTTAAGACTCTCTCAATATGGGGCTGTGGAATTTTTATATTTGAAATATTTTTAAGAATAGCATGATGCTAGGAACATAGGATCTTAATAAATACGATTTGATGAAAAAACAGCAAAGTTCAGCTTTTGCACCCAAGAGTACAATATAAACCAGCTTTATTTGATAAAGCGACTGGAGTCACTTAGACTGGAGTCTCCAGTACAGCTCATAATGGCAGAAAGAAATATTGAATATGCGCCCTGGCTGGTGTAGCTCAGTGGATTGAGCGTGGGCTGGGAACCAAAGGGTCCCGGTTCGATTCCCAGTCAGGGCACATGCCTGGGTTGCGGGCCAGGTCCCCAGTGAGGGCCACGTGTGAGGCAACCATACATTGCTGTTTCTTCCTCTCTTTCTCCCTCCCTTCTCCTCTCTCTAAAAATAAATAAATAAAATCTTTAAAAGAAATATTGAATATAAAGAGAAAGACATATTTTCCAATGAGGTATTAAAGAGATGAAATGAGCTGAAAGATCAGGGAATGAGCACGTTTTAGAAGGGTAAGATGAAGGAAGAGAGTTTCTAGCATGCAGAGAGATAAGAATACCACAGTGGGCTTTTTTTAAAAATAACATCCTTATAACTAAAAGGAACATTAGGTCCACTAATGTCCACAAATGTGTGTGTTTATGTGTGTATTTAAAATTTAATTATTGCTGGACCCTACACTGTGATAAAGATACTATCATTCCTTTTTTTACTGATGAGGAAACTGAGGCTCAGAAAGGTTAAATGACTCCTCCTGGGACCCTAACCCATCCTGACTCCACAGCTAGAGATGGAAGCTACTTTTCTCTATTTTAGGTATATTCCAGAATCTCACTCCAGGCTTAGGGGAACTAGAGACAGGTTCCTTGTACTACCCTGGGTTGAGAGAAATCTAACACTCACAGAAGATCACAGTTGGAATCAGAAAGCTTATTTCATTCATTATTCATTCATTCAATCAAATGCATTGAATGCCTTATATGTGCCCAAAACTGTTCCAGGAGCTAGTGACACAGTGATAATGTTAAGCTTTGTTACAATGAAACTGTAACGAAAGAGTAAAAAAATAAGTATGCAATATATAAGGCAGTGATGAATGCTTTGAAGACAAATGCCATAGGATATGTTCAAAAGTAACAGGGAAAGGAGCCTTGTTAGGGAACAAAGAGAAGATGTTATCTGAGGAGACCCCTGAATACAGAGAGGGCACCTGCAATTGTAACTCCAGAGAAAGAGCATTCAGGACAACCGAAGCCTCCCAGGACGTGAGGAGCCAGGTGCGTGGGCCACGCAACAGGACGATGTGGTAGATGGGATGTGCGGTGGAAAGGGAGGCAGGGGGAAGGACACTGGGTGGGCAGGGACGGAACTTGAAGGGCCTTGTGGACTGTGTGGAAGGAGTTCAGCATTTATTTCAAGTGTCAGCCACTGGGACGTTTGAGCGGGAAGTAACATGATCTGATTGAAGTTTTTAAGACTTCATTTTGGCTAAGCATGAATGCCAGACGGGAGGCTGTCCAGCTCTCTAGGAGAAAGTTGACAGGTGGCTTGGACTAGGGTGACAGCAGCAGAGGTGCAGACAAGTTTGAGAAATAGAACTTGCTTGAGATGAGGAAGACGGCGCTGGAATAGCCAACAAATTCTATCCCTGGATTAAAGACATAAAAGAAAGGGAACTGTAATCAGAGACCACTCCTAAGTGTACTATGAATGATGACTGATAGGCTTCAAACCTCCTGTGACCGGAACGCGATTTCCTGAAAATGAACTTGATGAGCCAAGACATAATCAAAAAGGTAGCTTGGTGGGCATGGAACTGGAATAAGGGAATCAGAGGAGCTGGATGCTGACCGGCACCAAAGAACACAGCCTGAGTCAGCACCCTCACAGTGAGAATGCTCTTGCCACGGGGTCAGAAAACCGGAAGCTCTGGGGCCATGATCCCGGGCACCCACTGCCATTCCAGGAATCGTTTGGCCTTTGCATCACTGCTCAGACTGGCTCAGAGTGTTCGCTCCTTAAAAATGTTTCTTTCGCTGTACTCCCAGGGCTAACAATATCCTATGTTTTCTGTGATTTGATTATTTTATGGCTGTGTAGTGGGGCCTAAAATTTACCATTATTATCTGGGTATGCAAAAGAATGTGGCTATTATTTTTCCTGTAACTGATCAAAATATTCTCACAAGCTTTTATTCCCAGAGGGGGAGGAGGTCAAAGGGTGAAACTAAGAATCACCACTTTTCACCTTAAAGTATTGTGGTTTATTTCCACTAAACTTATTCTCTTTGGACAGACTGTGGGATCAAATTCGGTGTTCGAACACTCTGATGGGGCTGTCCTGTCCGCCAAAGGGTCGCCCCCCTCCTCCTTCTCTCTGACAGGTCGTCTGGGTGTAGGCGCAAGCTCACATAGCCTCTCTGCAGAAGCAAAAGGGGTTCTGGCTGGGGTTGTGTCCGCACTAGTTTCTCAAAAGTGCGGTTGGTTTGATAGTCTCTGTATGCCAGTTATTTTTTAAGTAAAATAAAAAATTAATGCATGCATGCATGTATGTATGTATTTTAAGCATAGTATGCACTGCAGAAATCTGTAATGCTTAATAATTAATTGCCTCTTACCTTGAGGTACCCTGTCCTGAGTAGCGTGCACATTCTGGCTGCAGCTCTCAGAGAGGCTACCATCTTCTCAACACCTCTGAGGCGTTCCTAGCCCAGGTCCCTTGGGAACCCCGGGGTCTTCTGCATTTAGTACAGAGACATCTTGCAGAAAGCCTCTCTCTCCTTGCTGCTCTCCACCCCCAGACCGCCCAGGTGGAGAAGGGAAGAGGATGAGCCTTCTTCGATTCCCCACAGCCTCTCTGGGGCAGCTTTCTGCCTTTCTCATCCCCACCTCTCCTCTGGCTACAGCTCTTGGAGGGAGCCAGGCAGCATACTGAATTTGGGTGAAGAACCTCCAAGTCTTTCTCCTTTGGGAACTATACTTAAAACCAAAAGGTCCCTGCCCTTCCTTCCCACTAGCCTCCTTCTCTTTTCCATTGTAGTTTGGCCCTCATGTTTCTTCTGGAATTAATGGCAGAAGGGATTTTGTCTTTGCTTACTAACAAAGAAAAAAACATGAAGAGGTAAATCTCTTTAGATATGATCGCCTTTAATCAGTCCAGCCACAGAGCTAGTGTGGTGCCTATTGTTTATCTCTGCTCTGACCTTCCATGTGTGCTTAACTTCAGGGTTTCACTCTCAGGAAGCAATCTGTTTCCATTTTGTCAAAGTTTTTAGGGAGTACATGCAGCCCCTAAGGATTCTTAAAATATATAAGCAGAATATTATGGGCATAACTGATATTTTAGAAGAGTTATATGCTAGAGACTGGTAGGAGATTTACATTTATTTTCCAAGTTAACACAACAACTAAATGCAGTCTCTCCATTACAAATCTGGAAACAAAGACTGACTGCCAGAGAGAATCTCAGATCAATAAAGTTATCTGTTTACTAATATCCCACAGGTATTTCAAACCCCAAATGTCTACCCTCTTCTATATTAAAGCTCCTCATCTCCATCCTCATTTTAGTTAGTGGCCTCAGTACAAAGCCAAATTCTAAGCTCAGAAAGGTTGTAATCATACTCCCTTTCACTCGTTTTTCTGCCTAGGCATGTTTTAAACTTCTGTCACCTTATTTTGTTCCTTTTTGTCCTCTTTCCTCCATCTACTATGTCACTGGCTTGGTACAGGCATTTATCAACTTATGTCAACAGTACAATAGAATCCTAATTGGCCTATTTCATACTCCACACACCACAGAGTGGTATTTCTGACACACAGAGTTGCTCATCTCATGTCCTCACTTAAAATTCCTCGGTGGCTCTCCATTTCCTTCTCTATAAAGTCCACCCTCCTTAGCACAGCTTGAGAACTGCCCTGACTTGCCTACTGCAGCCTTCCCTCTATGCGTCCTGGTGTTTCACTTCTGTGCCTTTGCTTTTGCAAGGCTTTTGCTGTTTTCTCAGCTTCAAATGCCTTTTACTTCTTTGTCTGTCTCTGTCAGTCTCCTTATCTTCCAAAACAAATCCAAGAGTAAAGCTTTTCTAATGCCCCAATTAAGATCAATCCATTTCCCTAGGATTCTTTCTTCTTTGTGTATCTGTAGTTATTCAGTGATATTTGTTTGCATCTCTTGTACCCAGGAAAGTCTTTGGCTCTTAGTTAGAACCTAATAAATATTCAATGTCCGTGTTGGAAAGGAGGCAAAGAAAGCTAGGAAAGGAAAGAAGAAATATATCTCTATATCTCTATATCTCTATATCTCTATCTATCTATCTATCTATCTTTCTATCTATCTATCTATGGGGAAAAAAGGAGAAGAGAGATGGAGAAAGGGGTAGAATGGAGAATTATTATTCAAGATTGCTATGCCCATGTCATGAGATCCCCAAGCATTTGTCCTGAGAATAAGATAAAGACAAACATTGGATCTGCAAAGCATGTTTAAGAAGTTATCAGACCTGGACCACTCCCAGTTCACCTCTCTGTTTTTTCCACTAAGTCAAGGCTTTTGGGCAACCCCTGCACAAAACACAGAGAGCAGGAAGCTGAAGTAAATGTGTTCTGTTCTATTACTGTGATTTTCAAGAAAGATGAGTCAAAATACCCGTTATCCACATCCAAGACCAGTTATCAGCCCTGGCAGCTTCTGGGGGGTTGCCCGACCTCCTGGATTGTGATCTGGGTGTTCGATACACACTGTTACAGAGAAGGCACCCACCTGACCCTCAGGTTCAGGGGCCAGGAGACACAAGCACTGAGTAGTGCAGAAGCCAGGCGCCACCTGCCATGAATTGAAACAGGAGCTGTTACTAGAAGGGAAATGAAATATGTGGACAAAAAAGATAAGGCTCATTTATTATTTATGGAAATAAAATATTACTTTGTGGTTCTAAAGCTGCTTTTGTGTCATATCTGCCTTGTCTCTTCTGCTCTGCCTGCTCCTTCCCAGTAGCTATCCTGGAGTAAACTCAGATCGGACAATAGTGAAGACAATGATGACTGTCAATCACAGCAGCAGCAGCAGCAGCAGCAACAGCAGCAGCGGTAAGTAACAGGCGCTGTACCTGTCAGGGTCAAGTACTAAATACATTTATTGACACTTTCCTATTCTATAGAATAGTATCAATAAATACAATTCTCAACATAATTTTTCAAGATGGGTATTATGATGTCCATGTTACAGAAGCAGCAGCAAACTGGAAGTAACTTGTTTGAAGCCATATCCTCAGTAAAAATGTTAGTTTTTAAAAATGTTAGTTCCCATCCCCCTAGAGTAAGTTCTAGTTGCCTTGGACCTGTCTGATTTATCTGCAGCTGCTTCCTTCTCTTCTCACTGTGTCTGTCTACACCCATCGGTGACAGTTGAGTTGCATTCCTGCCTTCTTCATAAGTATCTTGGGGCCCTTTGTATTTTCTGAGCTCCTTTTCTACACTATCTATCCTCAGTCTCTTGCACGGCTGGATCCTTCCACTCAGAATTCTGCTCAAACATCAACTCCACAGAGAGGTCTTCTTGGCCACTCGATCTGAAATAGTTTGCGACAGTCTGTCACACCCTATGACACCCAAATGACAGTGTCATCAGCTCCTGTATATGAAGCCATATTTCAAAACATATATTAGCTCATGAATACCTGCTAAGTGAAAGACCCAGGCATTATTTCCATTTTACTGACAAGGAAAGTGAGGCTAAGAGGGAGGACTTGGCAATGGATATAGAAAATCAATAGGTATAGACAGATCCATTGGTATGAGCCCACACCACACCGGGCACTTCCGCCTCATTCCCATACACAAGCTGTTGTCACAGAACCCAGCTAAGCAGACCTAAGTTTCCAATAGCTTTGAATTTTATGCCTAGTAACCATCTTATCACAACTTCTAATATCATAATTATACAAAATTTAAAATTTTTAAAAATATCAAGCATCTTGGTTGACCTAATACAATAAATAAAGTTTGGTGATTATATATATATATTACATATATTATATATGTATAGATAAAATCAAAAATTGGTTTGAGTGACAGAATAGCAAAAAAGGAAGAGAAAGGTAAAAAGCCTAGTTTATTTCTCTGTTGTCTTGTTAGTTTCTCAGAGAGTTCTCCATTGACTTGACTTTAATTAAGCTTTTCTTAAGCTTAAGAGTTCTGGGAAGCGAAGAGAGTATGGGTGCCAGATGGGAATATGCCAAGAACTCCCAGATCTAATTTTTAAAATTCTTCTACCTAGTAAACATCCATTACACAGATTCTGTTGACAAATGACCTGGGTCCAGCTGAGAAGTATTGGTTGTTCATTTATGTTTAGTGTTGACAGAATAGTCGACTACAAGGAATGCTAAATTGTCACCAGACCCCTGGGTCAGCGATGACGTGAGGGAGAGACAACTGAACTGTGAGTTAGTAGACGTCAGTTTAGCTACTAATCACTTGCGTGACCTTGAGGATGCGGGTGCAGTTTTCTGAATTTCGCTTCTGTCAGTTGCCAAGTAAAACCATGTTGCAGACAAAAAGCTCCTTCTGGAATTAAAAGTCTATAGTTTATGGGTTTTATTTAAAGTAGGGGAAAAGTTTTATACTTCTCTTTAAACAAAGCAAAATAAAAGTAGTACTTGTTATGAACACACCGTTCTTCCTCCTGTCTAGAATATCATTTCACCTGTCTAGAATATCAATATCATATACATCTGGCTGATATCTACTCATCACTTGAGATTTACCTCTGAGTTCTGCTCTTGCAGAAAGCATTTACTGATTGCCTCGAGTTGCTCTAGTTGGTCCATCTTTGTGCTCCCAATCTTCCCTTTATGTCTGAACCTGGAATGTCAATTAATCGAGGTCAGGTCCTATGTCTTTTGTCATTTCTGTAACCCTTGAATAGAAATAACTACATAGCAGGTGGACACTAAACATGTGAGAATGAATAAATGTAGGAATAAGTGAATGCCAGGAAGAAACAATAAGATTTAGAAACAGATAATATCTTACATTTTTCGAATGCTTTAAACTTTACACACTGCATGAAATGTTTTTGTCTGTTTGTTGGTCCCTTTTACAGATAGGGATATGGAGGATCAGCGACACTATAAGCCATCCAAGATCAAAAATCATATCCCCACTGGCAAAGCCATTGATAACCCAGTCATCTGGGCAGATTCGGCTCTCTTTCCCCCCACCAGAGCACAGGCCTTCAGTGGTTCTCAGTTTATTGGACTTGCCAAGAATGCACAGGGTATATAACTTAGAGCAGAAGGTCATCTGCCTCACAAGTTGAGGAGGGCAAGAGCGGTGCTGGGAGAGCTTCTAGTCTGGCTGTGGAGAGCTGAGAGTCTACTGGGGAAACAATGCAAAATTCCTGAAAACTTCAGCAACCGCTCCAGCCATAAATGTGCGTCTGCCACAGGCAGCACAGGGCTGAGTGCCTAATGTATGATGTGGGATCAGCTGTGTCCTCCTCCACTCACAAGTGTTTCCAAAGGTAGCCAGGGCAGGGGCATGTATGCAGAGGGTATCTGCAGCTCCCCACAAACTGACGGCCTGGCAATGAGGAAGATATCACAAAAAATATGTTACTATTTTAACCCATATTATTGAACATCTATGATGTATCATCTTGGGGATTTCTCCATGCAGAAGACATACACTCTCACCATAATTTAATGAGCATATATTAGTTTTTCTGTGCTGTGCTAAGCATTGTTTGCACAGTATTTTATTTTTAAAAATCACAACTGGCTCTGGCTAGGTAGCACAGTTTGTTAGAGCATTGTCCCGATAACACCAAGGTTGCAGGTTCGATCTCTGGTCAGGGTAAATATAACCAGCAGCCAATGAGTGCATCAATTAATGGGACAACAAATCGATGTCTCTCTCTTTCTCTCCCCCCTTTCCTCGCTCTCTCTAAAAATAAAAAAAAGTTGATTAATTAATTAATTAATTAAAACATTATAATAACCCTGTGAGGCAAATTTTGTTACACCATTTTTAGAGAAGAGGATACTGGGGCACGGAGAACTTGAGTTGCCTAACTAACAGCTGGTTAATGGTAGAGTCAGGCTGGAAATCCAGATCCTTTAGACCAGGGGCGTCAAACTCGTTTTCACCTGGGGACACATCAACCTCCCGGTTCCCTTCAAAGGGCCAAAATAATTTTAGGACTGTATAAATGTAACTATTCCTTAACTGTTAAGGAGTTGAAATTACATTCAGCCCTTTGAAGGCAACCACGAGGCTGATGTAGCCCCCAGTGAAAATGAGTTTGACACCCCTGCTTTAGACTGTAAGTCTTTCTGTCAAACCATGAGTGGCATGCCAAGCAACTGCAATCCTGTTAAATACAGATTCTGATTCAGTTTATTTGATATAGGGCCTAAGATGGTGCTTTTTTAACTAGGTACCAGGTGATGCCTATGCTTTTCGTCTGTGGACCACACATTGAACAGAAAGGGTATGGACCTGCTTGTCCAATCAGAACCCATTTCCCTCTCTTGCTTCCTAAGCAGGACCTAAATTTTACTCACATCTCCCTCTGCCTGCTACACACTATGAGACTCAGGAGCATCTGACTTTATCTCCAGCTTCAGGCAATGTCTTAATCACTTTCCTGCTCTGTCCAATATGGTAGCCACTAGCTATTAAAATGAATTAAAATAAAACCTTTCATTTTCTCAATTATACCTGCAAGCTTCAAGGGCATAATAGCCACAAGAGGCCAGTGGCTACTGTATTAGTCAGTGAAGACTGAGTGCTTCCTCATTGCAGAAAGTTTTATTGGACAGTGCTGAGATTCTGGATCAGCCATAGTCATCCCGCCTGCATTGTTTAAGCATTCTATTTTTACGAGGATGTATAGTTGAGTTAAATTGGCCCAGCCCGGTTGCAGGATAGAACTGTAGTCCTTGGTTACGGGAGAGATTTCCTCTCTCCTTCTCTACAGGCTAAACTAAACATGAAATGTGTGTTCCTAGTGTCCCTTGGAAGTATCTGTGGCCTTCAATGGAAGGAGGGCAAAGCAGGATCCCTGGTGGCCCTTCACTAGTGGCCTCACTGAGGGCCTTTCTTACCTTCTGCCTCTGCTGACAAGACATAATACATTTCCTTAGGATTGAAACCATTTTTTTTTTTTTTTTGAGTCTGGTTTCTGTTACTTAATGTTAAAAGAAAAGTGATAAGACATCTTTATTCTAAGTACAGGTGTGGGGACAAAGATAAAGCAAGACAAAAAGTTTCAGTGATTGCTCTCAAGTACTATTTAGTTTCATGTAAAAAACACATCACGCAGGAAAATACCAGCAATCAGAAGGTTCCGTGGCTGAATGCTCACTTTTAAAAGTGCCCTGGTATGGGTGACAAATTACTCGGTCACCCTACAGACGTGACTTTTGTGCCTCCTAGTTTTTAGGAGGAGTGGCCAGACTGGCCTAGAGACACTGGCCCCAAACTCCAGGGAGCAGTTTGCAGCAACCTCCCACCGAGTCCACGAGCCAGGAGAAATTTTCACATCAGGCTATAAAAATGGTTGTACTTTTGCAGCCAAAGGTTAAAGTCAGTAGTCAGTAAAGCTTTTTGAGGAGGGGATTAACTTGATTCAAACTCTACAACTTCTTTTAAATTGTTCAGGAAATAAAAAAAGTGTGTTTTTGTTTGCTGTGCATGTGTGTGTGTGGTACGTGGACAGAGACAGAGTGAGATGTGTAAAACTATTTTTTAAAGTATTATTTTCAATATCCATGTAGATTTGAATACTTTTAAAGCACACTAAAACAGCTAAAATGTGCAATAATATGGATAAAATCACTTGGGTTAGCCATGAGTCAGTGGGGCTCAGCCTCCCTAATGTGGGCAATTAGAAGTTAATGACACTGCCCTTTCTGCTCACAGCCTGGTGGACCAGCATGCCAATCACATCACAAAGTATTTGACTCACAAAAGCTGCACAAGGAAAACTAGTTTCTTTTAAGGGCTCGCCTGTTCCCTTTGACACCAGCGGGTCTCTAAAGCCTGGTGTGCAGTCATCTCCACTGTGCAGGCTTGAATCCAATTCTCCATTTCCGCAACCTGCTGCCCTAACACATATAGCATTGCAACTCATTTTGTCGGACTCCAAAGCCCATTGCATACCAATAGATTAGGCTTTCTGATAAGGACACACTGGCCAGAATTATATCTAAGCCTGGGTAATCACTTGGGGAAAAATACTAAGTGACGGACACAGGGAACAGATCTCAGTGTGTGAGAAATCAGGGAGGAGATTTAGGTTAGCCGTGCTTTGAGAGCAAAGTGAGTGCTCAAGGCTCAGCTCTGGGGTCTCTGGGTCTCAGCTCTGGGGTATCCTGGTTAAAACAGATAGAACCTGGAATAGGTGTCAGAGAGCCACACCAGACAACTATATAGGTTGAAAGCGCCACATGGGTCTATTCTTGCTCACAAGAAGAAACAGGACTGAATCTTCTTTTGGCTGGGAATGGGTGAGGAACCAAAGGTTTCAGGACAACCATGGACCCCAGTAAGGGAAGGCATGAGAGAGCGTGAGGGTAGGGTGAGTCTTACCAATGCTAACGGCATGGAATATAGAAATCATCCTAAACAAAGTGGTGTGCTTTATTAGCAAAGAATATTTGGGTTGATATTCTTCAGTTCTCCTATTTTCCTCCATTATGAGAAAATGGAACACAGAGTAATACAGAGCAGGGAACAGCCAACTTATCTAAATGTTAATGACAATAACTACTGGCCTGGAGAAAATCTTTTAGTTCAACTGAAATGTTTCACAAACATCATTGAGAGGATTTGTGTGGGGTTAGCAGTTCTCCTAGCAGTGAGGGGACTTTATCAGGGCTAGCATGACTTCCCAGCAGAGAATTAACACTCTGGGCTGATCGGGGAGCTGGGCGCATGGGACTGTCTAAACATGGTGGCAAAGGAGGGAAGAAGGGATGGACTGTGAAGGTCATGGTGACAAAGGCTGAAGTAGGCAGGGCTGGGTAACTATGTGTAGTGTGATTAAGCCAGACTATATCCTTGACATTCATCACCTTCTCTCACACTTATAGTGCAAGGGTCACCCCGCTGACATACTGTCAATGCTTTTAGGATGCTTTTGCTGACAGCTTGGAGTGCAGAGAAGAGGAAAGGGTGGGGACTGTGGGCAAGGATATAGGTGTGCAGCTCTATTCTGGGACTAAGGAAGTACCCTGGGATCTAGTGACAGAGAAGACTTTGGGAGAGCTCTGACGACAAAGATGGTCAAAGCGTGATATCCAGACCAGCAGCAGCAGCATCACCTGAGACCTTGTTAGACATGCATATTCTCAGGTCCTGTACCAGACCTATTGAATCAGAAACTCTGAGGGGAGGGGGGGGGGAAGCCATCTGTATTTCTACAAGCCCAGGTGATTTTGATACATCCTAAATAAAGAGAGAACCACGTGCTACATTGCTACATTCAACTTCTAACTTGCGTACACTCCCTTCTTCACTCACCTCTGTTGCCAACGCCCAATTTCTACTTTACCCTCTCCATTAAAGGGCTGTGACAGCTTATTTAATCTTCTTTCCAAATTAAAGTCTTCTACATGCCCCACACTGTAAGCAGAGTGACATTTTAAAAGGCACAATCGACCCTGGTTGGTGTGGTCCAGTTGGTTGGAGCATTGTCCCGTAAACAGAAAGATTGTAGGTTCAATTCCCGGTCAGGGCACATACCTAGATTGCAGGTTCAGTCCCCTTGGGGGCATGTGTGAGGCAACAGATGGATGTTTCTCTTTCATATGGATGTTTCTCACCCTCTCTCTCTCCCTCCTGTCATCTGTCTCTAAAATCATCTCTCTCTAAATTTATTTATTTATATTTATTATCCTCACCCGTGTCCTTGGATGAGGATAATCAATATAAATAAATAAATAAATAGCACAATTTATCCCACCAGTTCCTTGCTTAAATTCTTCATTCCAAAGAATTTCCTGCAATGATGTTTTGTGAAATTCAAATAGATGTTGAGAGAAGAAAAAAAAATATTTGTATGTATTAAAGATTTGATTAAACTAAGTTAAACAGATTTCTTTCTTTTCAACAGCTTAAATAAGCTGATATGCAACATAGATTTCCAAGAGGTAAAGCATTTTCCAAATTTATTTGTCTTTGGAACCTGTTTTAGAGGAGCACCTTGTGAGAATTGGAAACTGCCATCTAGTGACATGAAGGCCAAGCTCCTTAGCCTGGCCTCTTAGCCTGGCTGCTGAAGTCTTGCCCCCACTGGCATTGCCAGCATCCTCCCCCTACCCACCCCGCTATGGCCCTAATCCTGCAGCAACCTCTACACATATCATCACCTACTCAGCAGTCCTGAAAACACCATTTACTAGTTGTCCTTTGTTCTTCTTGCCCTCCGCTTGAAATGTCCTTCCCTGTCTCCCTGTATTGAAACTCTCCCCTTGAAAGACTGAGCCCAAAAGTTATTTCTTTTCTGAAAACTTCCTAGATCCATTCAAAGCAGGGTTTTTTTAGCTCCTTCCTTTACCCTCAAATTTCTGTGCATACCTTTACCAGAGAACTACTGCATTGCAGGGGAGCTAGGCGTTGACTAGCACGTTTGCGTCTATGACTAGGTGGGGGTATCGTGACACTCAGGAATGTGTATTATCTATCTATCTATCTATCTATCTATCATCTATCTATCTATCTATCATCTATCTGATCTGTCTATCTACCTTCCTATTTATTTATCCCTCTATCCATCCACAATGGTGAGTATGCACTGTACTCGAAATAAACATTTTAAATAAAAATATGATGACTTGTTAACCCGGCAAAAAACTATTTGTATTAAAAATGTCATTTAGGGTAGAAAAGCACACATGTGCAATAACTCTATATTAGTTCATCCTTTTCAAAGTTATTAGACAAACACTTCAGGCAAGTAGTAAAAAGAAAAGTTTTTATGGGGTTAAAATATATCACCTCATTGTTTCTCCAACTTGCCTATCTCAAAGCTCAACTGTTCATTTAGGAGCATGCGCATGTTAGATGCTGTCCCCCTTAAGGATAGGACCCTAATGCATGCTCATGTCATGCTTAGTGCCCAGCACCGTGTTTGGGACTAGCAGCCACTGATATAATGTTATTTTGTTCTCTAACCTTAGTCTGACTGTCCTTTCTAAGACAGGCTTATAACTCGCCGTGGTCCAGAATTTTTTTTGCTGCCAAAAGTCCAAATTCTTACTTTACTGAAGACCCTTTACATCTACTAACCTCTTTAACTTATGTTTAGATTTGACCTTTGCAATCTGTTAAGTAATACAGAAAGATCAAGTTAAAGACTGCTGTAAACCACATATTGGGTCTCCCCCAAATCCGTATGTTGAGGCCCTAAGCCACAATGTTATGGTATTTGCAGATGGGGCCTTTGGGAGGTAACCGGCCTAGATTATGTCACAAGGTGATGCTCTTATGATAAAAAAAAAAAAAAAAGAGGAAGAGACAAAAGATCTCTCTTTGTATGCACCAACCAAGGAACATCCATGAGAGGCTATCGCCAGAACACTGACCCTCAAAAAGAACCTGCTCATGCCATGCTGGCACTCTGATCTTAAACTTCCTTCTCCTAGAAGCATGGGAAATAAATGTTTGTTATTTAAGCCACATGGTCTGTGGTAATTTGTGATAGCAGCCCAGAGTTAGATCAGAAGTGATCTAAGAGGTGCAATTACTAAGTAGCATACAATTATTTAATGTGTCGTGTTTGTAAAAATGCATGCAAAAACTTTATTCTCCCATCTGGACTGTAAATGAAGCAAAATGGCGATGTTTTTTTCCCTTCTTATTCTTTTTTTCTAGCCTCATAGTTTGTGCCATATTTTGGATGATAAGCATTCTTCAAACATTTTGAAGCCCTTGCTATGCCCTAGGTCCTATGTAGGATCAACTGTAACTGCTTGCTTTTTAGAATGAGTTGAATTGAAATGCCTAAAATGAATGTTACCTCTTCCTATGCCTTTTGTTATTTATGAAAATGGCCTGAAAACTAATTCAGAAGATCGTCTAACTTCTACCCATATTTTAATGCCCTGATAAAATTATGTTACTATCCCGAAGCTTTCTCTTAAGTTCAAAGCCATGATCAATCTCTTCTTGCCGTATTCTATTACTGCCTTTTATTTTTACTTATCGTAAGTATTGCTCCCTCTCTTACATGTTTTGGATGCCTCACATGCTTCACTGCTAACTCTCCAGACTATTCTTTGGCTCAGTAGCGATCAGGACTAGACCAGCAGTACCAGATTCATCTGCACTAGGCATCTCTCACTTTCTCCTGGGGTTTTCTAATACATACCCTCAAAGCATCTATGAATTACCAGGCCACAGGTGACCCTTTACCAGGGGCAAAATAGGGATTGGCAGCTTGAGTCTCCCTTCTGCCCCTGAGGTCTATAATTTTGAGACATGATTTACACCACCTCTCAGAAGGGCACATCAGATTTGAGCTCAGATTGTCCATGGAGCAAGTAGCTTAATATCCCACGCTCCAATTAGCTTTGCTTCCTCTCACTCTCTCTATTTCTAATACTCTACTCTTATTCTGTAGGTCACTTCACAAAATGAGCTATCTGCATGCAAACTCTTTCTCAGGCCCTATGTGTTTGATGGTGTGGTACAGAGAGGGACATTCAGTCCCAAACTCTTATCCATCTCACCCTAGAAGGAAGAAATCACATCTCCTTAATTATACATCCCCAGCTCAAAGAACAAGCACTGATCAGCTGATGTTATTGAACAAAATCTGTAAGGTCTACAAGGGCAGAGACAGCATTCTTACTTTATGTGTTTATTTAACAAATATTTATTTGTGTGTCTTCCGTATGTCAGACACTGCTCTGGTGCCTACAGGCAGAGATAACAAAGTTCCAGCCCTCATGAAGACTGCATTCTAGTCATTGGAGAAGCATATGAATATGCAGTATGTGCAATGATATAAAATACTGTAAAGAAAACAAATAGGGGAGGGGGCAGCCATTTAAGGGGGCAAGTGCAGTTTTATATGGGGTGTTTAGAGAAGGCCACACTGAAGGATTTTTATTATAGATCTGAAGTCAAGGAGGAGCAGGTCATAAGGAGAACAGGGGATTCAGAGCCCTAAGGCACAGGGAGCCCAAGGAGCCCAGTGTGGCTGAGGCAGAATGAACAGGAAAAGTAAGGAGGTGACATGGTGTGGCAAGTGCCAGAGCACAAGGATTCATAGGCTCTTGTAAGACATTTGGCTTTTACTCTAAGTGAATGAGTAAATACTGGAAAATACGGGCAGAGGATTGCCGTATTTAAATTCATAGTTTAAGGAATTATTATTTTGTTTTGAGAATCGACAGAAGAAGGCCAGGTGGGAAGCAGAGATGCAGGTTAAGAGACTCTTGCATTGATCAAGGCAAAGACGATAATGGCTTTCTCCAGAGCAGGAGAGGTAACGTGGACAAGGAGTGGATATATGGCTGTATTTCATAGATGGAAACACTAAGATTTGCTAACAGATTTGATGCAGAGTATAAGAGAGAGAAAATCAAGGGTGAATTCATAGATTTTGCTTGATCTACTAGCAAAATAGAGTTGAAATTTTTTAAAGAGGCAATAGACTGTGGAATGAGACAGATTATGAAGTGGCGGGGATAAGAACTTCATTGTTAGAACTCTTAATTGTGAGATGCTGGTCAGACAGCCAAGTGGTGAAGTCAAATCAGCAGTTGGTGCACAAGTCGGAGTTCAGAGGACGAGCTGACCTAGGTTTGCAGATACAACATTTAAAACCCTGTAACTGGGTGGTATTTGCTAAGGGTAACCTTGGGTAGAATGTAGAAGAAATCAGAGAAACAAGCCCTAAAACATCATAATTTTTATTTTTATTGTTTTAATTACTTTATTGTTATTCAATTGCAGTTGTCTGAATTTTCTCCCCTCCACTTCCCCCCACCCCATCCAAACCCACCTCCCTCCCTTGCTTCTACCCTCCCCCTTGGTTTTGTCTATGTGTCCTTTATAGTAGTTCCAGAAAACCCTTCTCCCCACAGTCCCCTCCCCCCTCCCCTCTGGCTATTGTTAGATTGTTCTTAATTTCAATGTCTCTGGTTATATTTTGCTTGCTTTTTTCTTTTGTTGATTAAAACATCATAATTTTTAGAGATCTAGGAGATGGTGATGTGCCAGCAAAGAAGGAACTGAGTGAAGAGGAAAGAAGACAATGGTATCCTAAAAAGATAAGTGCAGGAAATGTTCCAAGGAAGAGAGTAATGAGCTCTGTCAAATGCTGCTGAAAAATCAAGTAAGGTGAGACCAGGAATTAACCTCTGGGTTTATCAACACTGCAGTTATAGCAACACCGGTAGGACCTATTCTGATGGAGAGGTGGGGATGGACATCTGATTACAATTGATCAAGAGAAAATGAGAAAAGGGGAATTGGTGACCACATAATAATCATCTCTTTTTTTTTTCTTAGAGTTATGGTATATTATATGTCATAAGTTATATGGATTATGAGTTATATGTAGTCCATGAATTCATCTTAGAGACAAGAAGCTCATCTCTAAAATAGCACAGTTCTCTCCATCATACTCTGACCTGTAAAATAATCAGGAACTTAAAAGTTATTTTTTTACCATATCCAAATTATCCATTTGGTGAACATCATATATTTAACACAACCCCATAATATAAGAACTATTTGTATCCTCATTTTATAGGTGAGGAAACTCAGTCTAGAAATGGATTTATTATTTTAGACAGAGAGGAAGGGAGGGAGAAAGAGAGGGAGAGAAATATCAATGTGTGGTTGCCCCTCACATGCCTCCAATTGGGGACCTGGCTGGCAACCCAGGAATGTACCCTGACTGGGAGTCAAACTGGTGACCCTTTGGTTCACAGGCTCATGTTCAATTCACTAAGCTACACCAGCCAGGGTGATAAATAAAATCTTAAAAAAAAACAAACAAAAAAAAAACAAAAAAAACATTATGCTGTATTCTTTTGCCTTTTCACAAACTGTATATCATCAAATGATAATAAATAGTAACAATGAGCATTGTATCAAACCTGTCCTGGTCACACAGGGTGGGTGGGATAACACCTGAATTTAAGTTCCAACTCAGCCACTGCTCCTGTGTCTTAGTGGCTTTTCCTTGCCTATTACATAAGATACAAAGTGAAATCCCACGAAGTCCAATTGGAATAAAGAAGACAGTCTGTGCTATTCTGTCCCCTTAGTACTCAATCCCATTATTCTAACTCCTGTTTTCTTTTTCTGAGACACTAAAATAGCCTCTGAACTATCTTCTCCACATCCACTCTTGTTCTCCTTCAATTCATTTTCAACACTGTAACCCAAGTTACTTTATAAAACACAAAGCTTGATCATGTCGCTCTTCCCATTTAAAGATTTTAAAGGTAATTCTCCATTGCGCACTTGAACATTTTTTTAAAACTACTTATATTTCTGACCCTGACTACCTTAACTGTTAATCATATACCATTCTTCTCATCTTCTCTTTAAGACTGTGTCTTAAAGAGTCTTAAAGACTAGCCATGTTCCTTTTTCTGTCTTCTCATGCAGTTTCATCTGTCAGGAAAACTCCCTGACCCATTCTTCATCCATTAATTAGTTGCTACTCATATCTCAGAGCTCAATTCAAATTCACTTTCATAGGGTAATATTCTTTAATGCCCCCACAATTACCTTCAGGGTAGATTAATTTATCCTGTTATATGTTCTTATAGACTCTGCATTTCTTTGTAGTCCTTATTAAAACTGAAATTATATATGTGTGATACGATACTTTATATGAAGGCTGTAATCCCTGACAGAAAGCGATCTTCACAAGTTAAAAATTGTCATCCCTATTGTTCCCTTAGGCAGCTAGGATATAACAAAAGAGAAGGGAGCTAGACTGGCTGAGCTTGATTAAGTCCGGAAGTTACAGCTTTAGGCACCTGGGGGAAAGCCACATCCTCCACCAGAGGGGACTTCATCCCAGGAAGATCAGTTTTCCAATTTTCCCCAGGTACAGCCATTGGCTGGCGTTACCAGGGAGGAATAGGAGAAGCTCCTTTGCTAGGCACATGCGCAGTAGAAGTCAAGATGGAAGGATGCAGGGAGGGATAAGCACATGCTCCGTAGAACCAGATGATGCAGCAGGATTTTGGGGCAAGCCCAGCAGAAACCAAAATGGTGACATAAAGGGGTGAAATCTAATCTGGGAAAAGAATCAGATTTGACAAGAGTGTGGAACCCCAAAAGTCCAGGAAAAAGGTGGGTTAGGGGAAGACCCAGGAAGTAGGTTGGATAGTGTGAAAGTGATAGGGGACTAAGAGTTGGAAAATTTTAGTTCAGGGTAAATAGTTACAAGGCTAGTAAGTAATGCACATGTTAAAGCTTTTGTTTTAGAAACTACAGATAAGGCCCATCCTGGCTGCTGAGAGAGACAGCCTACCTCCTGGGGCACCACTGAAGATTACAGCCTAGGGACAAGGGGAGGTACCTCAGCCATTGTGTTCCAGGGAGAGACTGAGGACCACCAGCCCCTGGGAATAGCTAACTGCTCCGCACAAGAATGCTGCAGTTTCTTTCACCTAATTTTCCCTGAATTTCAAAACCCTTCACCTTGCCTTGTTTATTCCCTGTTATAAAAACGTTGACTTGGAAAGAAAATGTAAGATGGTCTGTTCAGGTATGAACCCACCATCTTCTCAGACCACTGGCCATCTGAAAAAAGCACCCATAAAGATTCAATCCCTGTCTCTGCTTATTGGGTTTGGTAGTGACAGGCAGCACGACCTCCGGTGTCTTTTCCGGTTTCAAAAGCACACTTGCTTGTTTAGGAAAACAAAAAGATATATGCATGGAGAATTATTGAGGGTCTCAGAGCATCTGCTCCTAGAGCCTGTTTGCCCCCTATATTCCCAAGGGCATATTATTTTCCTTCACCCCAATAAATCTTGCCACTACACTTACATTTCTCCCACGTGTGTGCCCTTTGAAATTCCTTTCCTGCAACACTGCAAAACCCCATTTTTACTGGCATCTGCTTTCTGGTGACCACAAAGGAACTGAAAAATCAGTGGCTGTGGTAAGACTGGGATCTCACTAGCCAATTGAGCTGAGGTTCTCCACCTCTGTCCCAGATGTTTTCATGCCACAAATAGTGGGCATGGGTAAGACATTTTAAAGCCATTATGGTGTTGCTGTAACAGGGTGCAGCTAAGAAATGGGCCCAAATAGGAATTTGTGATGGGGTCCAGAACTCAAGGTGTCCAGGAAATATTAGAAAAATATATATAGGATGTCCTCACCCCCACAAGTCTGAATTGGGGGGATAGGACTCCTGGAGTGGGGACATTCAGAGCTGTTTTGCATAGCAGCAGCTTTGCAGCTAACCTCTGGTGTGGTCATTTAGCATATCTATAACCTTTAACTGGTTTTATGGATATGTTAAATAGCTGTGGCCTTGCTTTGAGCCAGGGGGATGGAAAGAACTTCCACACAAGATGTAACTGGGAAAGGAGGAACACACATGGCTTTTGGCGAGAGGGGAAAACCCCGTGGCTTTGGGGCTCCTTTTGCCACGCAGCCTAGGAAGCAGGAGAGACTTTGCCTGGAAGAAAAGGGGTGAAGGGACTCCTGCTGGTGGACCATGAGAAGTGCCACATGGTTTGGATTAACTGGAGATCATGGTGGCGACACAGCGGATGGTGTCAGAACTGAGGGGCTGCTTGAATCATGGACTGCTACTTCTTTCCCTGAGATATGGTACCCTGGACTGGGCAAAGGGGAGAAGGAAGGACTGTGTGTGTTTGTGGGTATTCTAGAGAACCCTAGTATTTTAAAGGAGACCTTAAGTCATTACTCCAAGACTGTATAACTTGTAAATAAATAAATCCTTTCCTTTTCATCAGTCTCTGGCATCGAGAGATGTCTTTCCATTGGCGGAGAGCATGATGAACCTGGTGCGGGGTTGGGATAATGTTGGGTATCCCTGGCCCTGCTCTGTAACACTGCCACCAGGGAAAAAAAGTCTCCCATGTATGGATAATCTGGTAATGACTTGGGCCAGATGCACTAGGCTGCCCGCTAGGCTCAAGAAAACATTTGTCCACCAAGGAACACTAGTTCACAAAACAGCTCAAACCCTGAAGCAGTTCCATGATAGGACTAGGGAAAGCACTGGATGCTGGAACTAATCTTTCTCTAATGGCCTCTGATACTCCTTGCTTAGCTTCTACCGCTGCATCAGACCAGCATTTTTGTGCTGTTTTGCCCCTATTGCTTGGACCAACATGGCTGATCATTTTTTTCAGGCTTTTATGTCAGTTTTGTATTTTATACCATATTGCAATCTTCAGCAAGGCTTTTGCCCCTGTTGGGGGAGGGGCAGGAAATGGGCCTTGGGATGCTAAGACTAGCAATGAAGTTGGGCAAGGAACAGGCCTCCAGAAGCCCAGGCATGCGAAGAAGGGGTTGCCTCCTACCCTATGCTCTGGCTACATACACCATGTGGGGCTGGGAAGCACACAGGACATTAGCTACCTAGCTTCCCTTAGCCTCCCTTAGCTACCTAGCTTCTTTCTCTTTTACAAGGAAGAAAATCTCTCTCTCCAAAGACAATGGACAATACCACATCCATAGTGCCTCGAAAGACACCTTTTGAAGTATATACACACTAGCTGCGAGAAATTTAAACCTGGGTCCCTCAAGTTTAAAGTTTATAGATAATGGGCATCATAAACTGAAGTCCTTCTAGGAGAAGCTTGAATTGCTTTGCCTTTAAGATGCAAATACCTGGTCTTCAAGAATTCTTAGCTGGGCCACCTTTCAGAATGCAAATTTCTGGGAGGTAAATTTTAACAAGAGAGGAAAAAAAAACTTAGCCATCTAGGTAAATCAATTTAACTTATTTTAGCTGTTCCTTTCTAAATCAGTAAGTTCTGCATTATAATACCTGCCTCATGGAAGTATGTCTCTTAAATGTATAAGTGTTTGCCAATAGAAGAGCCAATGTTTCTAGAAGTTATAAAATATATTTGTTCATTTAAAGAATGCTAAGTGCTTACTTTTTAGCTGTCTAATACAGAGTTGGAGTTTGGTCCTTTTCACTCTGTGAAAGGGACAAGAATTTTTCTTTTGCTTTGTGTTTTTCTCCCTACCTGATCCCTCCAAAATTTGGCAATTCTCAATGTGTAAGTCAGGACAATATGTTTGTTTGCATAAATCCAATAAGAAGGTGTTCTCTTTATAATAAGATACACAAAGCCAGTTTCCAACTGTGGTTTTATTCGCCAAGATTTTGATTGGAACGTCGTGTCTGGGAAAGACAGGCCTGGCCTCTGGATGTCACCAGAAAGCATTAAGGAATTAAGACTGACTTTGAAAGCTGATAGAGGACACTGGAGAAATACCCTTGTACTTTGCTTACTCGTATAGTTCGGGGAAATCTTTCCAGGAAGGAAACAAAGCTTGCTTTCCTGGGAGATGATGAAGAAGGAATCTCGAGATAGTTCTGGGGACCACAAGAACTTGAGGAATGTACCCAATCCTATAATTATTGCAGGCAAGTCTGATGGCAACTGTGTGGCTTGGCTTCTTTGCCCTGAGGGCCTAATTAAAGCTTAATCTGAATATTTCTTATATGATTCCAGCAAAGCAGATTTTTAAAAGCCTATAGAATTAATTACTATTCATGTCGTTTTCATAAAAATAATCAGGCCAAATTGAAACTGATTTAATGTTTAACTTGATTCTTTGATAAAAATGGCTATAATTTTAGGAAGCAGAATTGTGTTTTAATAGAAATCACAATGCCCAGTTGTGATACTAGACTCTCGTTCAGTTCATTGTCTTCAAAGCATTGTGTTTTTTACCTATAAACTGAACTGGTTCCTGAATTCTTCCAGTTTCCTTCAATCCTCCAAACTAATGTCTCATTTTATTCTTTCTTTCATTCTTTGACTAGGAATCATTAAGAACTAAAATTTCATCCCTAAGGCTGAGTTTGTATATGCCATACAGAATTTACCTGAGCACCTTACGACATCAGCAGAGATGCCCAAACTGAAGACACACAGGATCTATCAGATTGTCATTGCGTGCTTTTATTCTAGCAAAAGAGTTACATCTGGAAGTCTTCTCAATTGACTGTCTTGCAGACTTAAAAACTGGTTTATGATTTTCTATTTTCGTTAACCTTTGTGGGTTTTATTTTTTTCATTTGTTTCATAGGCATAACCCTTATTAAATGCCTGATTTGCTTATTTATACAGTAGGGCCCCACCTTGGGAAACCCATCTGCATTGCTGCCTCCTGAAATGAGATTCAACAATTTGGCTGAACCGACTTGCTTTTAGGAGTAGGTAGTTGCGTGGGTGAGTGTGAAATGGTCTATTGGATTTACTTCTGGAATATAAAACTTCAATATTTAAAGGCAGGACTGAAGGGACCAAGTTCTTCCATCTTGAAGCAACTTTATTTTTTCTGCCCAAGTAATTCAGGTGGAAAGACCTGCTTCAGGGATATCTTAGAATGTTCCCCTTAACCTAATTTAAATTAAGTATGGTAAACAAGAGGCCTTCAGATAGGTGTGACACACCTTTCTCCAGAGAAGCCCCTCCTCCAACTTAAACTGGGATGTTGTAAAGTTGGTCCCTCCCCCTGTCACCTTGTCCTTACCTCTCATCAGACCTTAACTGCTATAGTTCTCCTTCTCATTTTGGACCATGGCTTTTAAAAAAAGATTTCATTTATTTATTTTTAGAGAGAAGGAAAGGGAGGGAGAGACAGAGGGAGAGAAACATTGATGTGTGAGACAAACATGGATCAGTCGCCTCTTGCACATGCCATACCTGGAAACTGGGCCACAATTCAGACATGTGCCCTGACCAGGAATCAAACTGGTGACCTTTTGCTTTGTAGGATGACACCTAACAAACTGAGCCATGCCATCCAGGGCAGGACCATGACTTTTAACCTTGTCAAATTTGTCACCTCTAGAATTCAACAAGGATGCCAGCTTGTCCAGCAGCACCATCCTTCCAACACCATGCATGACACCTTCAAGGGACAGCAACACACTGACCCAGAATTTACAAAACCCTTCCCCCTCATGTTAAGGCTCCCCTTCCCTTTTTCTATCTACTTCCTTTGGTAGATAGTAAGAATCTCTGGGCCCAGGGTTAGGCAGGAGTACGTCCCTTCACATCAGGGAGAACCTACAGAAAATGAGACCTTTCTCTATTTATCCTTGTAAAACTACAGAGCCCTGAGTTCTTCAGGAGAAAAATTAGCTACTGATGTGATCTTGCCGTGAGTACTCCCAAAGCAGTTGTGGGCACATCACCAGGTTAGAAATGGACAGGGCTACAAGAGGAGCAGAGCTGAGCCCAAGGCTTTTGCCAGTAAAAATGGGTCTTTTGCAGTGTTGTGAGGGAGGAATTTCAAAGGACATACATGTGTGAGAAGTTAAATCATAGTTGCAAGATTTTTTAGGGTAAAGGGAAGTAATAAACGCTCAGGGAAGTAGAGGGCAGGCAGGCTCTAGCAGTAACTGCTCCGAGATCCTTGATAATTCTCCAGATAATATTTTGGTTTTCAAGAATGAGCAAACTGTCCAACATACTTCCTGGGTATTCCCAGGCTTGTTTTGGGCCTTTCTCCTAAGCAATCTTTTCCCTGGATTTTCCAGGGTTCTGGACCTTTATGCAATTTGATTCTTTACCCAGATTAGACTCTGCCTCTTTATGTCGCCATTTTGGCTCCTACTGTGTTTGCCCCAAAGTTCTGCTGCACCACCTGGTTCTACTGAGCATGTGCTCACCTCCCTCCGTGCCGTCTTGACTTCTATTGCACATGTGCCTAACAAAGGCCTTTTCCCTATCCTCCCCTTGGTAATTTTGGCTAATGGCCCATTGTCCCCCAGAAAGGTTGGAAGGCTGATTTTCTGGGAATTAAGTCCCCTCCGGTAGACAATGTGGCTTTCCTCTTGGGTGTCTGAAGTTGTAACTTCCAAACTTAATCAGGTTCAGCCAGTCTGGCTTCCTTCTCTTTTGTTAACTCTTAGCTGCTTACACTAACACTGTCCCCATCGCCATGCTCGGTATTCAGTCAGCATTCAATAAGCATTTGTTTGAAATAATTAACTCAGGACTTTTATTTCACACGTGTAAAATGGAAAGTGACTTCTGTCTTTCTACTTGGAAGGGATCTTGTGGGGTCTGGACATGCTATGATCCTTCAAGGTGCATGCACAACTCACAGTGATATCCATCTTGACCCTGAAAAATATCCCCCTTAGTTTCTTAACAAAATAGGTTTCACAGGAGTAAATTTTTAATAGTCATTTGTGTATCAGACCACAGCTGGGTAGGCCCCAAACCTATCCAATCAGGAGCCATTTATCAGGAGTTTGGAATTAAGCCTTCAAGATGTCAATTCATTCTAGATTTATTTTTGAATGGGATGGACATATGGAAAAAGAACTAATAAAAATAACAAAATACCACAAATAATAATAACAACAGCACCAAAAACCAAAACTAAAATTAGAGAGGCAGAGAATGGACATTTTCCAGATTTTGAGCAAGAAGCAGAAAAAGGTGACGTGCAGAAAATAAAACAATGGTACGGGTATGCAGAAAGAGGCTAAAACAGAATTAGAGAAAAGTTCCTGATTTCTTTATGACTTTCCTTTTTTCTGGTTCTCCTCCTTTTGTGTGACTTGGCTGCCTGCCTGCCCTTGAGCTGGTTCCACAGGATAGCTCTGGATCCTTTACAGCAAGTTCCCCCCTTCCCTGCATAAGCCAGCTTTTCTGTGTCCATTGCTTGCAATGAAATGATTCTAATGAAAAAGGGTTTTAATACTTAGAGAACATAGTAGGCACTCTATAAATAACAATTAATGTAACTCTGATTGCTACAAATGCCACTCGTACTGGTGAACATTTATTGACTATCTCCTACTTGACAGGTACAAGGGCTTTTTAGTACAATAGCTCAAATTTTTGCAAAATCCCTGTAAAATAGGTGCATTTCCTATTGAATTAGAATTTGCTCACTATATAGCTATGTTCTTTCCTCTAGGTAAACATAGCAATGGGAGAGCCTCTGCCATTATTTTTTCTCATTGGCACCTTGAACAACTCTTACTATTAATTTGTATGAAACACATATTGTTAAGTGAATAACTGAATGGCCTTGTGTAAGATTTTAAATATTTCTGAGCCATCATTTTCTATCTTTTAAGTAGAGAGTCATACGTGTTTCCCAAAACTGGAGTCAAAATCAAATATATAAAAGTCATCTGAAAACACTGAAATAAAATATCAATTGCTATTTAGCTCTCTTAGTACTTTGGCAGGGCAGGCACAATCAATCTCATTTTACAAATGAGAACCCCAAGGCCAGAGAGGTCAAATGGCGTGTCCAAAGTTAACAAGTGTTAAATATTAAAAAGACCATTAAAGAAAATAAAACCCTCTCTATCCTCCATATTTAAATATATCAAGATATCAAATATAGTCAAAATAGACCTGAAGGGAAATTTATTTTAAAAAAATGAAATATACTTCAGTTAGTAAAAGTAGAATGTTTTAAATCTGACATTGGGATAAGCAGATAAAGTAAAATGGAAGAGGATCAAACAAAAGGAGGTAAAAAGGAAGAATTCAGCCAATAAGACAGACCTGTATCAAGACCACTCCCAGATGGCTCATCATGGGATGCCACCTCATTAAAATATTATCACAAGAAAAACTACTGAGCACGATGTGGTCTTGGTAGGTACACCATGGGGAAATTATGGGGGGGAAGGGTTAATTTTACACACAGGACAGATGGTACTACAGTGAAGAGGGGATAGACTTGAATTGTTGAGCCTCTGTTATAGGAAACATTCTGGCTCTGAAGACCTATTCAGTGTCCCACTAACTGCGATTTTAGTCCGTTTAAATAAAGTAGATTATTTGATACTGTTAGCATAGGTAGCTAAATATTAACAAAAAAAGGGAGCAAAAGGAATCAGACATTAAAGGGCCTAATAATCTAGAAAGCTGAATTCAATATCGGCCCTGCTTCTCTAGGAAGCTGCAGCTTCACACACTCCCCAGGGAACCACCAGTTTATTCCCTGCAGATTACCGGGTGAGTGATAGGACAACAAAGAAGAAATTCCTCTCCTGGACACATGCCCAGTAGAAGTCAAGATGGCACAGTGGGAGGTGCTTCTACTATGAGGCATGTGCAGTAGGAGTTGAAGTATTGACTATAAAGGCCTGTCAGTCTAGCCTGGGAAAAGGATCGAGTTGGATAAGGAACACAGAGCCCAGGAAGATGTAGGAAATGGATTGGTTAGGGAGAGGACTCAGCACCAGTCCATGAAGTATTGGGAAGTTGATTGGTTAGATTGAAAGGGTGCCTGTTCCTTCCCAAGCCTGAAATAATATAATCTAGGATTAACAAAGAGGATCTCTTTCTCACCCTTCCTTGCTCAGTAACACATGCTCACCCTCTTTGCTTGCATGTTCCTTCTCCACAACAGCTATGTGGCCCTAGCAACTGCCTGGGGTCTGATGGCTGCACAGATTCCAAGTGCAGGCCTGAGTACAGCGTGAAGTGAAGCCAGGAACAGAAGCTAAGGTAGCCAGATGGGGATAAAGGCTGCACTGAGCTAAACTTTGATATGGACTGAACGAGTCGCACAGAAGTTTGGACCTTGGCCTTTATACTGGGCTTGATGAAGACAAGACTAGACTCTTTCCAAGGCAGGACAGATGGCAATGGGAACCCAGGAGCAATCCTTTGATTTTGCTTCTATGATAAAACCATACCACGCCACTATCCCCCACACATGGGTCCCTAGAATCTTTCCCTGCAGTTTTGAAAAAGAGCCCCATTTCCACCAGCAACAATACTTGTGGCCTCATCTCTTCTACCTGGTGACCATCTCTTCTTAAATCTAAAAATGCTATCTCAAATTTAACATGAAAAATATATATGTCCTGGTCATCACTACCACCCACCAAAAATAAAAAGAAAACAAAACACTCTCCTTCCCCTGCAGTCTTCCCCATGTTAGCAACTGACATCCTTATTTTTCTAATAGCCAAGGCTGAAGTTCTTCATTTTTCCTATATCCACAGTCAGCCTATTAGCAAATTCTACTGGTTTAATCTTTCAAACTTAACCACTTCTCAATAATCTACAGTTATCACCCTGGTCCAAGCCACCATCATCACTTGGCTAAAGGCAATAGCTGCACTCCTGGTCTTCTGACTTCTTCCCTTGGCTCTCTTTACTTTATTTAATATATAACAGTCAGATTGATCTTTAAAAGTTTAGGGCCATGACCAGGTAGCTCATCAGGTTAGAACACCATCCTGATATGCCAAGATTGCAGGTTAGACTTTCAGTCAGGGCACATACAAGAAGCAACCAAGGAATGCATAAATAAGCAGAACAGCAAATTGATCTCTCTCTCTCTCTCCCTCTCTCACTCTCTCTTTCTAAAAAAAATCAATTAAAAATTTTAGAGAACCCTCTTTCTCCAATAGTTTTCCATCTCCTTTAGAGACAATGTCAAAATTCTTATAGTGGCTTATAAGACATTACAAAATCTCTAAACATGGCCTACATCTATATTTATGAATAATATTTTAGGTCTTCTTTATTGACTTGAAAGGATATCTTTAACATAGTTGTTTTTATTTAAGAAATAACATTAGGAAAATAGCATGGAGTTGTACATAAGCACTGTATTCTAGTTGATAAAGTTCTTTAACTGGAGTTGGGGTAAATAGTTCTATGTACAATACTGGGTTTAAACAACTCAGCAAATGAATACAAAAGTGAGAGTCAGTTTTCTTATCATTAGTGTGAGAGGATAACAAATAAGAGAAGGAAGCTTTTGGAATCTACATGGTAATGCATTAGAGTTGGAGCCATCAGTATAAACTCATATTTCGTTTGAGATAGATTATATAGGTGGTCATGCATAAAATATTTATAAATATGTGTATATACATAGGTTATTATACACCCATGTATTACCTTTCTGCTGTTAGCTCAGGTCTAGAGCAATGGCACCCCAGTAGAAACAAGCACACCTACTACTCATATCTTGGTTTATAATATCATTCTCCAATAAAGGGAACCAGGACTCTTTGGAGAAATAACCAACTCCAGGACTGGTTATTTATGCAAAGTGAGCTTGGGGAATATTGCAGTGCCAGAAAGCGAGGAGCTGATGAAACACACACACACACACACACACACACACACACACACTGATGGGACTCTGTCAAAAAGACACATGGTCCAACTGACAAGAGTTTTAATAGCCAAAGCTGGAACGATCTGAGCAACGGAACAATAGTAAAATAGTACTGGGTATATAAAATAAGTATCCATGAGCCCATATTAATATAAATAATTGACTAATGAGGAAGTAGACAAAAATCTCCTTTATAGAAGCATTCCAAATAATTTATGTAGCTATTCCATCAAGGAGATGGAGCGTAACTCCTCACTCAATACTGTAAAAGAATAACTTCTTTTCTAAAGGGAATAATAGGGAAAGGGGGAGGGAGGGGAGAAGAAAAACTTCAGGATAGAGGAACTCAACAAATGCTATTTCAACCGGGTGGTCAAAGTTAACATCCACGACAACAAGACACGTTGACAGAATGTGCTCTGGATGGAATGTGATGAAAGCGGCACTTCTGTGGTCTTTCTTCGCAAAACCTATAACCCCAGTTTCATCATGGCAAAACATTAGACATATCACAACGGAGAAATATTTCCTCAAAATATCTTAACAGAACTTCTCAAAACTACCAAGGTTTTCCAAGTCTAAGAAACTGTCATAGCCAAAAGGAGCCCAAAGAGATATAAATAAACGTAATGCTTCCTTGATGGCCTTCTAGAACAGGAAAGGGACATTAGGTAAACAAACGAGCAAAACAGCAACAAAAACAACCCACACTAAGTCAATTTGAATAAAGTACGGACCTTAGTTCACAATAATCTGTCAATCAGTTCTGGTTCAATAATTGTGACAAGTGCTCCATATTAAAAGCAGATTTTAATAATAAGGAAAACTAGATGTGGGGTAAATAGGAACTCTGTACTATCTTTGAAATTTTTCTGTAAGTCCAAATATATTCTAAAATAATAAAGTTTATTTAAAAACATACAAATGTGGTCTAATTTATGTAAAATTCTTAATGTTAATTTATATACAGATATTTTAAAGTATACGCCTGAAAATATTAGCAATGATATGATATGAGAAAGTGTTTTCCTTAAATTATTTTTAGTCTGTTTTAGTTATTTTAAAAATGTTAAGGCATATATCTTTACTTAAAAAGTTAATTTTTCTATCTATCATTTATCTATCTTATCTATCAAATTATTGCAGTCATCCTGCCACCTTACTCCTAAAGTGTATTTTCTTTATTGTGAAGAAAACTGTCCCCTTCTTTCCTTGTAGAAGGGTGTATTGGCATGCACAGTGCTTTATGGTCTTACAAAATGACCCAGCTTTGATCCTCCCTGACCCCTCACCCCTTTGGAACAGCATCTAACAATCTGAGGGAGCTAATCAAAGCAATTGTTGAATCCTGATGACCAGAGCTTCACATGCCAAGTATTTCCTCCCAAACTGGACTACTTGGAGTCCAGTAAAGCTTGGGATAAATATATAAAGTTAAGTAATTCAGAGAGATTGGGGAGTTCTCAGAAAATGTCTTTCATTTGGAGGCATGAAATCACATGTATTTCAGTGGAATGAAATGAAATCAATCAGCAGCTCAGCATCTCCCAGGTTCTACGATCAGTAAGGTGTTTAGAAGACTCACTGGGAAGGAAGCTGAAGTTCGGTGGAAAAGTACCCGGCACCGGAATGCAAAGAGACTGAGACCTCACCCTGTGGGAGATCCAGCTTTGGAAGCTGAGGAGAGGTGTTGACGGAAGAATAGGCTTGTCAGAGAAACGGTGGAGAAGCCAGCATGATTGCCCAAATGCCCAGCTCTCTATCCTATACATCCCTGCCAGAATGGTTCGGCAGGTCCTCACTTCCTTTTGGGTAAGGTCCAAAACTATAAGGGTGGAATAAAATTTTCTTCAGCATCTCGTCCTTACCTCCCTTTTGAGCCCACGTGTATCACATCTCCTGTGACACCCAAGTCAGCTTCATTAGCTGGATCCTTCTTGTGAATTTCTGAAGGATCAGGCTTTCTTGGGCCTCTGCTTTTTTCCAGAACACTCGGAATGCCTGGCGCCTGCCTTAACACACGACAAACTGAGATTTTACTTCCTCCAAAGCAGTCTCCCCAGCACCTTCATTCTAAGACCAGTGCCTGGGCCTGAGATCCCACACATTGCACCAGATCTACTACGGCACATACCGTGTCAAATCCCCTGGTCTCTCCACACAGCTGCGTGCCTTTAGAAAATACTACCTTCTGTCAGGGCATTCTGAGAAAAGAACAAAACCTAGCACTTAGTAGTTTCTCAAGATCTGCCTGTGGAATGATGCCTGGGCAAATGAATGTGAGAGTTTATAGATAAACATTAAAATTTGAAAAGGCTTACATTTCAGAAATTTTGCTGAAAGGCATCTACAAAAGCACCAGATACTGCAGCCTGAAATGAATGTAAAACATAACTCAAAAGGAAAAACAAGACAGATTTTTTAAATGAACCTATCACAAATAGCTTTTTCTAATACTTATGATTTGAACAACAAAAAAAATGTCCCCAGTGCATCAGGGAGGAAACAGAGGCAGAGGGCGTTCACAAACACTGCAAATAGGCTCAAGTCTCCCATAATCAGGCAGTTATCTATCTTTGAGTATGTCTCTTAGAGTGCATCAGTAATTAAGGAGCTAATGAAAAATTACAAAGCAACAAAATCTATGGCCATTCTGAGGGCAATGGAATCACCCAAGATTACCCCAGGTTTATTAAGAACAATTCCTGCCACATTTGCTTCATTGGCTCCACATTGCCTTCTCAATCAATTTAAAAATATCTTCTTTTGAGTTGACCTTCAAAGCTCTCCGATCCTCGGTTTATTACTTTTTTCCCCTCACCTCTCTCCCTAATTCTTTCCTGCTGGTTCCCTTTCTCTTCTCTGCTACCTGGCCTGGCTCTTTGTCTTTCACCACCTGCTCTTTGTGTAGACTCTCATGTAACGGTGACTTCATACATGCTGCCTGCTCTGCCCAACAGACGTCTTCCCCCTCTCTGGGCCTCCTAGTGAAGTTCTTCACTTTCGTCCCAGGCTGTCACTGGGGTACCTCCTGCAGGAACCAATGCTGTCCAGGCCAGCTTCCAGTATCAGAGTTAATCTCTCACGCCTTGCTAAATGATACTATAATTTATTTATTTATTTATATTTAACTTTATCAATAAACACTTTATTTTTTTATTACTTTATTGTTGTTCAATTACAGTTATTTGCATCCTCTCCCCTCCCCTCCCCCCAGCCCCACCTCCACCCCCAGCCTCCCCCTTCCCCCTTAGTTCCTTCCATGTGTCCTCTACAGTGTGATACTATAATTTATTTTTATCTATATCTTTCTCCTATTAAGACATGAACACAGATACTAAAATGGGAATTTCCACCATGGCAGGAATTTCTGTCTGTTGTATTCCCTAGTGTGTCCCAAGTACTGAGAACACATACCACCCAAGACACACACCTTGATAAATAAGTTCTCCCAAAGTAAGACTGTGTCTTATGTAACATCTGGTCTAATAAAAAAATAGCTGGCTCGTAAATGACAGCTTCACTGATAACATGGTGTAGAATGGAAAGGAACAAAAATGGATGAAATGATTCAGTTCTCTGAACAACATTTACTTAGCCTGTCTTATAATACAATCTCCCTATCTGACAAAAATCCCCTTTCAGATCATTGTTATTTCTAGGAAATATTCCAGGACACTGTTACTTTCTTTCATTTGTCCATTTTAATGTATTTTTTAAAAAAATGAAAGTAAAAATAGCTGACAGTTTTTGAGAGCCATGTACCCAAGTACTAATACTACATGAATAATTAATTTAATCTTCATAATCATAGCTTTGAAGTGGGTAATTTTTCTTAAGTTAAACTTGTTTTTATTTTTTCCTGTTTGTAGATTTACATTTAGCTGTAAAAAATAATTCTGAGAGCTCCTTGTATCTTTCATCTAATTTCCCCTAATGTTAGCATCTTATAAAGCTGTAATAAACACCACAACCAGGCTACCATCATTGACACAGTGACTGTACAGAACACTTGCACCACCAAAGACCCCCCAGATTGCCTCTTCATTGCCACGCATTTTTTCCCTATCTTCAGCCCTTTCTTAACCAGTGGAAAGCACTAATATTAATCTGTTTTCCATTTCTTATTTTTCATTTTAGTATGAATGAAATCATACAGTATATAACCTTTTGCAATTGGCTCTTTTCACTCAGCATAATTCTCTAGAGGTCCATGTAAGTTGTTGTATCAGTACTTTGCCTTTTTTAAATTACTCAGTAGTATTTTGAGGTATGGATATACCATAGTCTGTTTCACCATTTGTCCACTGAAGGACATCTGGGTTGTTTCTCATTTTTGGCTATTAGGAATAAAGCTGTTATAAACATTTACAGATGGATTTTTGTATTAACACAAGTTTTTATTTCTGTGGGATAAATGGTTAGTTAGTAATGCAATTTCTTGCTCATATGATAGCTTCATGTTTAATTTTTTAAATGATTGTCCAACTGCTTTTCAGAGCGACTGTGTTTTCCATTCTCAACAGCAATGTGTACGTGATCCAGTTTCTCCACATCCTCTCCAGCATTTTGTGTTGCCATTATTTTTTATTTTAGACATTCTAATAGGTGTGTAGCAATATCTCGTATTGTTTAAAATGCATTTCCCCAATGACTAATGACTTTTAACGTGTTTTTATGTGCTTATTTGCCATCTGTATATCTTCTTCAGTGAAAAGTTTCTCCATGTGTTTTGTCCATTTTCTAATAGGATCATTTGTTTTATAATTATTGTTAATTTATATGGCACGTTATAATTGTATATGGAGGCTTTATACATGCTTGTTCTTAGTTGTTATCCAAAATTTCTGTATGGTCAATTGTATTATTCCAGTTTTAAGGATGTTGATAACATGTGAAGTGATAAGGCTAGTTAGTGACCACTAGAACATGAACTCCATTAAGAAAGAGACTTTGAATGTTTTTGTATCTCTGTTATACAGAATACTGCCTAGAATGTAGTAAACACCAATAATAACGATTGCATAAAAGAACAAAGTAATAAAATTATTCTCAAACAATCTTCAGCATTTCATGAGCACAAAGACCTGTCATTGCCTGTGATTTGCCCACATTATTTTTTCCCTAGCAGTTTTCTCCAACAATGTTGCAGATTACAAAGGGATTCCTTTATCCAAGTGGAATGTATGATTTCTAATTCACTCTAATAAATATCGGCCTGTAGCAGATGCATAACAACTGTGCTGCATTGTGAATCCTAATTACGGATGAGACAGATGTCTGCCCTTTCCCGTAAAGCTCACAGCTTTGTGAACTTTCACTGTAAATTGCATTTCTGATTCATAAGTAGACCTTTTTAGTAAGTGTGACTGTGTGTGTCTGTGTGTGTATTTAAATCACTCAGTGACTTACATACTATGCGAGTACATAGTAACACGAATACATATTTAAGTGTATTTAACACAATTTTATACCTCCACAACGTAGTTATCATCAAAGAAGCAAATAACAATGACAAAACTTGGATTTTGTCATTTGTCAAACTTATGTTTGGGACTGCCAAACATAAGCCATTTATTTCACAGGAAACCAATTCTTCAAGATAAAGCTCTGTGTGAAGATGATTTAACCAGGGGTGTTCAATCTTTCGGTGTCTCTGTGCCAAACTAGAAGAAGAAAATTTGTCTTGGGCCACACAGTAAATATATTGTGACATGTAATCACAAAAAAAATCTCAGAATATTTTAAGTAAATTTACAGTTTTGCATCAGGCCATATTCACAGCCATCCTGGGCTGCATGTGGCCCATGGGTTGCAGGTTGGACACCCCTGAACTCCTATGATTATTTAGGTTCAGGATTAAAATCTGGCTCAACCACCATCGCTGATTGTGTGATCCTAAGCAAGTTATTTCACTTGTCTCTCACTGTTGATATGAATATTTGGAATAATGGTGATAATTATACATATAACTAGCACACCCATGGTGCTTACTATGATGGGCAATGCTCTAAGCCCTTATATGTAGAAAATCTATTTAATATTAACAGCAACCTTCTAAGGTAGACACTGTCCCCTTCTCAATATGTACATAGCTGCCTCATAGGTGAAATTAAGTATATATGGAAAAGATTAGGCAATCAGTGAGGAGCTATAGATCATTAGTTAAAATAGCTTCTTTGTAACATCATTTACACATGCTATAATGATTTTTATATAAAAATCATACAGACAGACCTGGTTCCAGCACATATTTCCTTTTGATCTTATATGATATGCTTAAACTTTTCAAGTCTCAGGTTTCTCATCTGTAAAATAGATACGACATAGTGCCCATTCAAAAGACTATTATGAGGACATGCAGAGATAATGCATTACACCTGGTGTATTTGCTCAGTAATTATTAGTTATAATGATGATGGAGATCATGGAGAGGATGAGTTTATTCACTAAGAAAGTAGAGCAGAATATATGAAATAATGATAGCTTCTTAAGTTACTGGTGTGATATTGAGGTGTTGCAGGCCAGCCTACACCAGATCCATAAACGCTGATTTGAGGGGAACTAGCCTATACCCATTTCTCTGCACAGTCGGATATGGAAGGGACGCCGCTGTGCAGCAGCAGGCGACCAGGGGCAGTTCTCACAAGTCTGGCTTATGGCTTACATGATGTAGATGTGGCAATACTCATTGACATCTGAAAACAAAGGCTTCTAACTGCTAGCCTGTTCCCCCACACGAAAGGGTTAAGGAGAGGAGTTAAGCCATTTAGCAAACCAGCAACCTGAACACTAAAAGCAGAAGAAACTGCTAATTGCTAGAGAAGCCATTTACTAAGAAATGTGTTATACAGTCTTTCCAAAGCCAGAAATTTACTACTGAGCAGGAATGTTTTATTACTAGGACTATATAAATAGGAAAGTTAGGAAGCTTTTAGCTGAAAATAGTAGATTTTAGTAAAAGGTTAAACAAAACAATAGATTCACATCTCAGAAAAATGTAAATAAAACCTTCCTGTCACCTGATAGGTAGCCAAACATCTAAGCCCTGACGAATGTAGCTAATGGTTAAGAATGTCTTTGCCTACGTGACAGTCCTCTTGAATCTCAAAGGTACAAAGAGCAACCTCTGCATACATCTTTAACTCAGAAAGATTTAAGACTTTGAAAATATATGTTTAGCCATTAACTAGGACCTAGAGTTTTGTAGTTTAATACTGTTTCCTGGCTAATAGATAGATTAGCAAACCTCCTTATCTTAGCATCCATTTGTTTAAGCCTAGGTGAAAATTAAAGTACTCTTGTATTTCAACCTTTTAGAGCTGTTAATGATTTGTAGTTTTCTCTACTGTTGTAAAAAAATGCTTTGTCTTTAAAATAAAGATAGTTCTTTTGTCCAGTCAGTCAGTCAGTTTTAGGCCGAGAGACTGGCAAGAAAGCTGGTCTCTCAGAGTCAATAAACTGGCCTAAGGCACCAAAAGAAAAAGAGTGTCGGACTCATTTCAATATCGCCTTATCGTCCCTCCTCGGATCTCTGGGATTGTGCAGTAAGCTGGACTTCTGCATTGAGGCTATTTCAATGCATGGAAGTTTTTGTGTACATTTCTTACTATCTTAACTATATCACTAGACAGCATCCTTTATCTATTTCTTCTAGCCCCCAACACATTCAGCTCTGTGATATTTTATTACCATTAGATCCCTGAAGCCTAGCAAGGTTAACTGTTCTGTTAGTATAATATATGTGAATCTATTTTAATTATATAATTGTAAATTCTAAGGCAGCTTAAATATTCACTTGAAATGCCTACAAATAAAGAAATTAGCAAATACTTAATGCACTGATGATACAAATTTATGCACAGGGAAAGATTTATTTTAGACAAAATATATCTTCAACCTGAAAAAGCAGTATAATAATTTATAATCAGAGGGAGAAACTAGAGATATTTTATCCATCTCCTTTCAGAAGTATTGCACGAGTCTTAAAACAGAACTCATCATCTTTCTACTGAAACACATCTATCTTCCTGTGTTTTGAACCTCAGTAAATGATGGCTATGGATCCAACAAGAAATCTTGGTTCCATGTTTGATCCCTCCTTCTCTCCATTGCCAAATTTCTAAACCATCACTACCTGCCTTCTTCTCTTGGACACATATACTTCTCTCCGCTTTCACTACTATGTCCCTCATCTTGGTCTTCATTGTTTCTTATCTGTAGTGTGATAACATTGGTAAACATTACCTCTTCATTTAATATCCTATAACTAAAGGGAACTTCAAATAAAAAAGAAAGAAAGAAAGAAAGTCTTACTGAGTCATTCATCTTAAAACTTCTCAGTGATTTCTACTCCCCTGCAATAATGTCAAACTTGCTAATATGGTCCATGGTCTGCATCTCAAACCACGTAAAGCCTCTTCCTTTGCCTCACTTCCTTCCCCCTGAAAACACAATATTCAAGCCATAATGCAAGTCCTGCAATTCTTCAAAAGTGCTGATGCTTTCCTTCCTGCTCTGAGTCTTTGAACTTGGTCTTTGTTCAGCCTGAGGTAGAGTTCTCCTCATCTCCCTTTGCTAAGGTAATTCCTACCTAATCATAAAGTGTCAGTGTAGCAATCACTCTCCAGAAAGCCTTCCTTAAACCTTTAGCTAGATTACACAGCTTCCTTACAGCCTCCATGGCACTCCCATCCACCCCCTCACAGCATTTAAGTCACTGAGCCAAAGAAAGGCACATGAATGAATAAATTCAGAACAGAAAGGATTTATAAATAAAAAGAGAGCTGTGTAAAAGGGTAAAGTGGTAAGGAATTTTAGATGAAGTGCTCAGGAAAGAAAATTTTAAGATGGTTTCATTTTAGCAAAGTCCTCAGAAAAGGCAACAGTGAGCCATGTGGGTATCTGAGGATAGAGTCATCCAGGCGGAGGGTGTTACGCAGAGCTTTTGAGTTTGAGGGAGCAACAAGCAGGTTGGCATAACTAGAGAGAGAACTGAACAGAGGGGGAGAATGGTAGAAGTTAGGGTTAATTATGCAGCAATCTGTAGGCCACAATATGAATTTGAATGTTATTCTAAGTGTACAGAAAGCAATTAGAGGGCTTTAAGTAAAGAATGCCAAGATAGGACCTAATATTTATTTCTTGAATATGCATCATAGCAAAGCACATTGGAAAACTTACTAGATTTCTAAATGAATGCATCTGAAATAAATGACCTTCACAAAGACTTAAGACATAAAGTCACAGATCGTTTCATAGATAGATAATTTAATCCAAGGGAGGCTGATTAGTTTTTGTACCAAAAATTATACAGCAAATATAAGGCTGATAAAGATGAGAAGCCATGCCTTTTTACAGCCTGCCTGGGATACTTTTATATAGATGAAGAGATACATCTGTTGCTTGAGGCCAGGCTTATGAGCTTCTAAATGTCCACTGAAACTATGAAAAGTACCTTGAGATAGCATTTGAGATAGCATTAAGCTTTCTTATATTTTAAAGATCTGTTTCTTTGCTAGTTTCCAACTAGACTATGGGCATTTTCAAGGCAAGTACATAGTGGCCCTCATTCTTTCTGTTGTCACCTAACATGTGTCACAGAGGCTAATGTACCACAGAGCATCAACGACAAAGGTCAAAGTGCATTGAAAAGTGTGGGGCACTTGCCCCAAATTCTGTCTGAAATGATCCCAAGATTATTTGTTTATTTATCAAGCATCTACAAGCCCCTATTTTCTGCAAGACATGCCGACCACTGGCATGACAAAGATGCATATGACATTGTGTCCATCCTCAAGGAACTTGAGTCTTAGCTAGGATGACAGACATGGAGGTAAGTCATTATTTAGCAAAATGCAAGAAGGGTCAGAGTAAAAACAATTGATTTATCAAAACTATTATAGCAGTACTTCATATTTTCTCCCCACTACTGTGTAAGTGCTGTAAATACCTAATGTGCATTATCTCATTTAATCCCCTTAACAATCCTCTTAATATCACAGGGGTCATAAAACCTGCCCTTCTCTTTAATTTTTTTCGCATGAGAAAACTGCCACAGAGGGGTTAGGTAGCTTGCTCAAGGTCTGTCAGTTGGTTGGTGGTGAAGCCGAGAGTCAAACACTAGCAATTTGACTTCAGAGGCTGTACTTTCAACCACCCACATCATTTTGGGAGATCTTGGTTTATTTTTACTTCTTCCAAAAAAAATCTATAAACCAGGTTTTATTTTATCACCATTTCATAGGTAAATAAACAGGCTCAAAGGCTTTCAGGAACTTTTTATATTTACTCTCAAGCCCATGGTAGACTTCAAGTCCTTTGATTCCAACTCCTACCGTATTCACTAGAACACATTCCGACTGCACACATGTCTACATCTTTTAGAGAGCTGAAAGAACACATTAATTCTGGTTTGACTGGTGTGGAGGTGAAGGACTTCATTAAGGAGGTGATTTACCCCAAATAGGACCACCCATCCTATTCTCAAACATCACTGAAATAGGATATCAGCCACTGTGAAATAGCCCTCTGTTTCCAGGTGAATGCTACTTCCGGAGAATGCAAATGGAGCTCTGTTTAACCTCCTATATTCTGGATAGTATGCGCTCATTGATTTGAGCAGCCTTTCTCTATCATTGCAGGCTACATATTATCACACAAAAATGTACTCTGACTTTCTTGGAAGCAAAGTTTTCTGACATTTACCTGGGAATCTAACTAAATATTGAATAAATATAGTCTTAACTGAAGCATAAAAAGAAATTTACTGCAGTATTTTGTTGATAAAAAGAACAGCAACATTGTTATCAATTGCATGCTCACTACCTTATTACTCATTTTATAAACACTGAAGACTCTAATACTCACAACAACCTAGGGGATAGGTTTCCCCATTTTGCCTAGGACACTGATGATTTGAAATGTTAGATCCCAGAGATAAGAAGTGGCTATGGTGGGAACTGAACTTTGTTCCAGTAAAAGAAAGTTTATTGCTCTATATTATTTTTAAGTCCATATTGAGTTGACAAAGGAGAACATTTCACTACCTTGGACAAAGTCATGGTTTGGTAACATATTAACTGGGTATCTGGTACGGCGTCATGGGGTCTGAGGTTGGGCTTATAAATTTAGTACAACCCGTGTTAAAATGATGTGTTAGAAGTCAGCTATGCCAGTCTCCACAGTGAGCATACAGACGCAGTCTTTCCCATTGAATCTAGCCCATCAAAGTTTCAGGATTTAGTCAATGAACATAGAAATGGCTTCATTAATGTCCCAATTTACACATTCGACAATGTGTAGGTAGGCGGGTTGACTGCTGAAAGTTACCTCCAATAGATATGTCAGAAAGTGTTGTCGTTCCGATCTACGGGACATTTGACAATTGCCCACTTTCTCCAGGTTCTTTCAATTATTTGATAGGCTTGAAGTGAACCCTCGACTGGGCGTGTTTGCATCCCATGCCCTGAACAACTTCTTTTAACAAAGGCAAGGCACCTTCTCTCCTCCGGGTAGTTTACGGATGCTGTAGCAGCAACCAGGTTAGATCTGAAAGTTCTATATTTACAATCACATGCTCACTTACAATGTTAATCACCCAAAAATGCTATGGAAATTTTTCTATATTTAGAAAATGGCTTAGACTCCTGTATCTTCACATAAGATTAGTTTTCTTCCTTAAATTATAATAGGACTTAACTCAGAGAATATTAAATAAAATAAGGTAAGTAAAGCATTTGGAACAAATCCTGGAACATAATGTTTTTTGGAATACATGCTGGAACATAATTTTTCCCAAAATAATGCAATTCACACTTACAACACACATTTTTACTGAGCACTTACTGTATACTGTGGTAAGTTCTATATATACTTCATATTTTGTTCAGAGCTATCATTTACTGATAATATATATTTTAAGCTCTATTTAACAATTTATACACAATCCTATATCACCTTTACAATAACAACTTTAGATTTTAATTCTTTATTAGAAACAAGTAACTTGAAGGTCAATTATGTGATATCACTTGCCCAAGATCATGTAGTGGCTCCTCCATGTGAACATCATAAGCCAGGCTCTGGTCTAGAAAAAGGCCATTCACCTATAGTAAATTGAGTGGGCTCAATGTTCACTCCACCTCAATCCCATATTTTTTTTCCTCTTGGGAGAGTTGTGAAAGTTTAGCCAAAAATAATATTTCTTAAACTTATTTGTCTGTTGCGTCCTGGGTGGAGAAGTGGTATCACATGCATTTACCTGAGATCTGAGGCAGAATTGAGACAGGGCATTTTCCCTCTCTCTTTGCTGTGTCTGAGTGGGCACATTGTGGGAGCATGGAGTTTCTCTGCAGCATCACCCATGCCTAGCTTCGTGGGGGGCTGGGGGGAGCAACAACAGTGGTGGTGGCGGCAGAGGCACCTTGACCTGATTTCTTGTTCCCTGTTTTACTTTCTCCGTGCTTTGGGTGTCTGCAGTGGGGCAGCAGTGGTGGTAATTTGGGGTGTAGGATAGCTCCAGATGTGGCCCAAGTGTGTCAGTTTTCTTATGGCTTAGTTGTATTGTTTGGGAGTTATTCCTGGAGACCCAGCTTACACTCCATTCCTTCAACATATGCACTGAATTTGTAAGCCCCTGATTCCCTGTATTAAGTCCATTCTTGCATAAAATGTCTAGAGCGACATCTTTTTTCTGAACTTAATCTTGAGTGTTATATTGAATAATGGCCCCTACTTGTTAAAACATGTTTGTCTGAGAACCCATCTAGCAATTTTCTTGCCATGAGAGAGGGAGATATTATCAGAATCCTACATGATTGTTTGGCAAACATAAATGTAATCTCTTATATTGGACAGATCATGGTAAGAATCCAATTATCATTGTACACATTAATTGGTAAGCAACTGAACAAATAAAAGCTCTATCACTAACAATGCATTCATATTACTTCTGGCTTCTTCAGCACTCTTTCACTTTAATTAAACATGGAAGAAGCTCCGGCTTTTTGAGTGCCTATTATATACCAGAAACAGGTGCGTTTCTAGTATATAATACCAGAAAAAGGAATGTTGACAACCACTGCCAATCCTCATAAGGACTTAAGTATTTTCAACCCTATTTTATTTATTTGCTTGGGTTTTGTTTTTATTTTCAAATTAAAAAAGCCAGATTCAAAGAGGCAAATCTGGCTGACTTCAAATTACCCCAATGCCCCTTCTAACATGTTCAGACTGGTCACAAACCTTTTCCTTTATCTTAGAAAAGCTTTGAATGTTTCACCAGCTATACTGGGCAAAACATTTAGAAGACCTGGTGTGAATTCAGCTCCAAGATTTCCTAGCAGTAGAATCTGGAGCAAGCCACTCATATCCTCTTTACCTGTTTCTTCATCAGTTCGATGGGCACATCAGCATCTGCCTTGACTACTGCATAGGGTTTCTGATGAACTCTACAGCACTTAAAGCATCTATTAGAATGTTGCAAAGTTTTAAAAATATACACATCGTCTAAGAGTAAACACTTAGGCAAGTCATTTTACCTCTCTGAGACTATTTTCTCATCTAAAACGTGGGTACAATAATTATAGCTCCCTCATTGTTGTGAGGATTAAACAGGGTACTCTCTCTGAAGAGCTCAGCACTGTGCTACTGCATGGTAATTGTCTAATAGTGTCATCTTTTAATTTTTTATTATATATAATATAATCACAAGTAGTTTGAGTAATTTTATCCAAGTAGCCTCTTCTACAACACTGTTCAAATTTTAACAATATTTGAAAAGAAAAAAAACACTGTTAGCTTTAGCAGTGCCCTAAGTATAGTACCCCTGCCAGGTATAACTTTATCCTGAAAAGGAGAAGCAGACCCTCCCGCCAGTTGGCTTCATGATCTGGTTGGAAGGCTGCTTTCTCTCTGTCCTCTTGGCTGCCAACGCGGACAAGTGGATTTTCCATCCTTTGGTTACTGCCAATGATTTGGTCCAGAGCAACAGATGTGAAGAGTGATCCCCCAAGAGAAGAGGTTGATCAGATGTGAATCTTATCCTGGGACTTCTTTCATGTCTGGTCTCGCTGGCAAGCAGGAGAGTAGATGAGAGACAGAAGCCATATGCCAGAATTTAGGGCAGATATTCAGCAACTGCAAATGCACCACAAGATTACGTTGTGTTTGCCTGCCTTTTGTAAGTCAGAAGGGGTTTTGAAGTCTATTCAGAATCATAGGAAAACCCACGTCTAAGTGGGCATGAAATAGATCTGTGAGTGGGTATTTGAGGAGAATGTCTAATTAAGTAATCTAGGAACTAATCTGAGAGCCATTCAGTTATTCACAATGGGAAAGCCTTTGCTAGGTAGCACTAAGCATCATCTTTGCCATGTCAATATCTCTCGCATCAACCACATTACTGCAAATAGACAAGTCTATTACAACAGGCATATTTCTGGAGCACATAGTAGAAGAGGGTCCTCCTTGAGAACCAGCCCTACCCAAACACAAACACAAGTAAGCCACAACAGCAGCTAGCACTATCGAAATTCCATCACCAAGGATTTGTAGATAGAGATATTGAGATTCTTTTTTGCAATTAGTTTATCAACATCGGTAAAGAAAGTCCAATGAAAAGCAATGCAAAACAGAAAATATACAGACTTTTTAGAATTGGTGAAATAAAAGAAGGGCTTCTGAGCTGGAGCAAGACAGCAACATTTTCCTTAGATGCCCTGGGCTATGGAATTTACTGATTCCTTTGTGAAGAGGCAGTGAAGACACAAATCACAGAGTGTTTGGTGGTGGTGTTTTGTTTTGTTTTGTTTTTTTCTTTTCATGTGTGCGTGTACACGTGCTGAATTTGCTGTGAAATGCATCTGGTCACAGGGTAACATTATTACCGGGCCTTTGGAGACACCTTAGGTAATCTTAACATAAAATAATTTCCAGCAGATTTTATAAGAAAACACGTGCACCAGTCCTGCACAAAAAGCAATTTAGAATCAGGATTCCTATGCCTGGACTACAAGACCTTGTAAGACAAACTTTTAGATATGGCTCATTCCCTGTTTGGGTAGTGCACACAGTACAGAATCTTCTGATGTCTAATTTGCCTTGGAGTTTCCTGGATTCTTGAACTCTAGATACCTCTCTGAGGCATTGTCTAAAGCCACCAGGAAACAGAAAACCATTTTAAAAAATCAATTTATTATTTAAAATGTACATACATGGATCTGGATGTTTTAAATGGAACACTGAACTTACTCATCTCAAAAACCAAGGCTCTTCCTTGTGAAATTCTTTGAGGAGATGGATGAGTTAAATGCAGCCTCAGCTCCCTGCTACCCTCTGTTGATTTGTAAACGAGCAAGAGGAGTATAACTGGGTGATGTAAGGGTCAAGCACTTCCTATGGAGTCAAAGGGGGAAAATAGAAAACTATACCCTCTTCCAAGGATCTCCCTGTTGGGTGTGAAGGGAGAAACAGGGAATTTATATTTATTGAGACTACTTGTATGTCAGGCCTATCTTCGTGAAATATTTTGTCTCATTTTATCTCATCTAATTCTGAAAACAGCACTGGAGTAGTATTTTTATTCTCATTTGACATAGGAAACATCCGGCACCCAAAGTGTGGAGTAACTTACCCTAGGTCACAAAAGCAGCAAGAGGCCATATGACAATTTGAAACCATCTAGATGGCAGAGTTCCTTCACTACTAAGTCTTCAAAAGTCTAAAGTCCCATGTGATTCTTCTCTGTTTCTTGTCCCCTCTCTTTAATCAGCAATTCCAGCCAACAGGAGAGTTGGCTACTTTCAGGTCACTCTCACTAACCTCACAGGGTTGCTTTTATCTAGATTTTCTTCTTCTTTCCCGCTAACTGTAGCTCATGGACCATATCCTGAACTGAGTCATCTCTTGACTGTTCTTCCCACTCCTTGTCTCTCCCTAACTTGCACTGTTTACGGTGCTGCAAGATTAATATTTCTCAAGTTAATTTGATCATGTCACTTAACAACAACAACAATAATAATAACAATAAAGCAATGAATCTCTGTTGTATTCTAAATTATTATTATATTCCATGCCATGACATTTAGAGTCTTCTATAATATAACCACAGCATATGCTCCAAGTTGAATCTTCAGCCAAGAACTTACGTAAAACTATATATCATCAAACAAGAGTTGTACACTCCCTAAATAATCCTAGCACTTGGATTTTATTCATAGTATTATTGCTACCGATGAACTTTCCCCTCAGCATCACCTATTCAAAGAATACCACTCGTCTGCAGTCCCTCTCAAATGCCACCATTCTCTGTAAGCTATTCTAGATACTTCCCACCAAACAACACTTTGCTTTTATGGATTAATCATCTTCCAGTTTGGATGGTAAAGCAGAAAATAAAAATACTGTCAACTGTGTACTAAACTTGAATTATCGGCTTTACAAATTTTACTTCATTTAATTTTTTACATAAACTTAACTGGCTTCGTAATACTGTCTCTACATTCTACAGATGAGAAAACTGGCACTGAGAGACACTGAATTTGTCCAGTTCCCTAATGCTAATAAGTGCTGGTGTGGGAACCAAACCTAGGCTTCTAATTTCAAGTGTATAATTGTTTCTCTGTTCCACACGTATTTACTAGAGGACCAAAAACTCAACATCTCAAAGCTATATTTGGTTTGACCTGTATAGTCCTTTAAGGAAGATAACTATATAGGTAGACGATAGATAGATAGGTAGATAGATAGACAGATAGACAGATAGATAGATAATAGATGTAAATAGAAATAATTACATCTCAACCTGTATGGCATAAAAATATGGATTTTTAGCTTCTCTTGAATATATCAGAAAATACAGACACTTTGAGTCTGCATTACCCTATGGCATCAGTTGGTTTATTCTACAGATTGATAAGTCTCTTTATATAGGTAAATGCCCCCCCAACTTTCTATGGTCCCCACTCTGCCAACTTTAGGTTGTACCATTCTTTTTTTTTTGTATTCTTTTTTTTTATTTTTACTTTATTGTTGTTCAATTACAGTTGTCTGCATACTTTCCCCTTCCCTCCCCCTCCAATCCCACCTCCCTTCCCTACCTCCCTCCCCACCCTTGGTTCTGTCCATGTGTCCTCTATAGTGGTTCCTGAAAACCCTTCTCCCCATTTTCCCCTCCCCCCTCCCCCCTGGCTATTGTTAGATTGTTCTTAATTTCAATGTCTCTGGTTAAGTTTTACTTGCTTTTTGCTTTTGTTGATTATGTTCCGGTTAAAGGTGAGATCATATGGTATTTGTCCCTCACCACCTGGCTTACTTCACTTAGCATGATTCTCTCCAGTTCCATCCATGTTATTGCAAAGGGTATAAGCTCCTTCTTTCTCTCTGCTGCATAGAATTCCATTGTGTAAATGTACCATAGTTGTACCATTCTGATGTCTGCATATTTGTTGCTGTTTCCCATAGGAGTTTATGTTCTGGATCTTTTTTTTTTTTTTTTTTTTTTTTTTTTTTTTTTTTTTTTTTTTTTTTTTTTTTTTTTTTTTTTTTTTTTTTTTTTTTTTTTTT
>PVJI01000017.1:0-157574 GCA_004026765.1 Micronycteris hirsuta | reverse complement strand
TTCTTTTCAGAGTTAGTATGTGAATTAGGTAACACCTGTGAATTAACCGGTAATGTGACTGACATGTAAGTGCTCAATAAATATTAACTTATTATGATGGCCTTTATTTCTGAAGTTTAAGCAAATCAAAGTTCTCTTCTATTAGCATTAATAGAAGTAGCAACATGAAGAAAAAAAATCTTAATGGCCTGCCCTCTTACTGAATGGAGCACATAGGGCAATCTTTTTCTCTCCTTTTCCTCATTTTTCACAGGAGAAAAAAGTCAATCAGAATTTGCTAGAGCAGAGAAAAGCAAATCACTTTGGCATCCGAACAATAAAGCAATGTTAGTTTATTTTCTTTGTAAAAAGTCATCTGTTCACAAACCTCTTTTATGAAATACCTGTCATAGTCCATTTTATTGAACGTTACTCACTCCACATGTTTTTGGCCTCAAGGTCATTCCATTATCAGTTCCTACAGCACCTTCAGTATTGGAAATGGACTGGGGTAGATGGAAAGGAAAATGCACACACAAATATACAACACACTCACCAGATGGACAGCTCAGATAATAAAGGTGATTTCAACCCATGGCAGGTGGAACTCAGATCTGTCCCTACTTCAGATGAAAACAGCTTCAGTGACACTTACTGACAGATGCAGAGAGACAGCTCGCTATGAAAGGTGCCCAAAGCAAGGAGCGGCTTTCAATCTAACCAACAGGTCTTGCACAAGATAACCCAAATATGTTTTATGAGTTATTTCTTTAAAACAAATTTTTTTCTAACAAGAAAAATAGCAATAAAAATACTCAAATACATCTCCCTGTACTAAACATCACCCAGAACTCTAGGACAATGTCCAACTCTAGGACACTGTAGTCTTAATGGGTCTGATCAGTTAGTTTCTTATACAGAATGTTGATCAACACGTGCAACTGTAAGAAATAAATTTGGAGATAGATGTGTTTCATGGTTTGCCCCTACTTCTGCATAGTTCCCCTTTCCTCTTGACAAACAACTTAGGAAGCCTCCTTTCAGAGCATGCCCACAGACCTACAAGCATGTTACAGATAAAATCTCTTATCCTGGCCTTGAGATGAGGGAGCCAGCATGCCTTCTGTGTTGTAAGACCCAATCTCATATTGTACCTAAATTCTCTCACTGAATTTGTAAAATCTTGTGATGATGATGATCATGACAATGATCATATGAAAACAGTGATGTTAATGGTGATAATAGACATTTTATAAATTAGGAAACTAGAGATTACAAGCAATAAATAACTGTAATCAAGATCATGTAGCTAATAAGAGATTGCCCAGAATTTAGATCTAGGCCTTTACCACATTCTCAAAACTCTCCAGGCTTCTCCCTACCTACCTGTCTAATTATTTCCCAGGACTAACCAGTCAGAGCTTCTGCATGACCACTGGTCTCCAAGCATCCTTTTTGCTTTTCTATTTCTGCCTATCAATCATCCCTGTTAGTTGAGATTTTTACCACATTAGCTTTTTTAGTAGTTTAGGTCCTGGTACACACACACACGCACACACACACACAGAATTAATGCATGTAGATAGAACTGAATTAAATTCAGAGAAGGGATTGACTTTCCAAGCCCTTTAACTCTGTACATATATGAAGGGATTTTAGTCCAAGTTCGTGCAAACAGAGCTGGTATGTGAAGACAGAATCTGTATAGTCAGGTCCTGGTGAGGTTGTGGACCTATAGGTATGATATTCTGAAAGAGGAGCTGCTAATTACAGACAGAGTAAGACAGATGTGTATTTAGTCACTTCTTTCTTTTGAAATCATATGAAGAACAAATCAATTCTCTTAGTTACCTAGGAGTATATTATACAATAAAGATTTCCCAAAAAAGAGACTATTTTCTGTTCAATCAGTAGTAGCCTTGTTATTGATGGATGGAAGGCCAATATCAGATCTGGTATCATATGAACATGAAACTGTAGTGTGTCTTCTGGTCAAAATGGAGCTATTGGTAAACATGGCTCGCCTCCTTGCACAACCAAAGCAAAAATTACAACTAAACTACAAAACAATGATCACTCATAATTGTTGGAAAATCAAGCAGTATGGAAGTCTGACAACCAAGGAATTAAAGAAGTCACAGTCATGTAGATGGGTAGGAGGGACAGAGACATTGAGACACAGAAAGGCGGAATGGGCAGTCTTTATACACATGTGGTATATAAACATTGGGAGGGATATATCAGGAACGAGGCATTCCAAACCCATACCAGGCCCCCCAAACCAGGGTTTCAGTGCCAGGAAGATAAGTCCCACAACTTCTGGCTTAAAAAACAGTGGAGGTTGGGGAAACAGAAGAAACTGTGGGAATATCAGGTATCTCCTCTTAAAGGGTCTGCAATGGATTTAGGACTTAGGCAGACTTACTACTTCTGGGCTTTAACACTGGGGCAACGGCTTCATGGGCATTAGTGGCATAAGGAGAGGAACTGAAGTGTCTGGCATCAGGGTGAGTGCCAGAGGACAGCTCCCTCCCAGACAAAACTCCAGAGGCCAGGCAGTGGACATTGTCTTTTACTGAACCCTCCCCCACACAGACCCACAGAGTGGCAACACCATATGTGTGTCTCCATCAACCTTGTTCTCACAGGTTGCCCCACTCAGGTGAATACTTAAGGCTCTGCCCCATCCAACTTACAGGTGCATTTTTTTTATATTAGGCCACAATACTAAGATAGAGAATCAGAGCAGCTCTACCTAAAACATAGAAAGAAACACAGGGAGGCTGCCAAAATGAGGAGAAAAAGACATATGGCCCAAATGAAAGGCGCATCATAATTAAAATGGCAAAATTTAAAGACAAAGGGAGAATCTTATAGGCAGAAAGGGAGAAATAGCTAGTAACATAAAGGGAGCTCTCAGAAGGCTATTAACTGATTTCTCAACTACAAGCCAGAAGGGGTTGGCACAAAATATTCCAAGTAATGAAAAGCAAGGGCCTACAACCTAGACTACTTTATCCAGGAAGGTTCTCATTTAAAATGGAGGGCAAAATAAAGAGCTTCCCAAGAAAAAAAAAATACTAAAAGAGTACATCTCCACCAAGCCAGCAATACAAGAGATGCTAAAAGGACTCCATTACAAAGAGGGAGAAATAGAGAGGGAGAGAGAAGAACACAGGTATGAAGGGAAAAAATGGCAATGAACAAGTACCTATTAATAGTAACCTTAAATGTAAATGGAATACATGCTTTAATCAGATGGCATAGAGTAGCCGAATAGATAAGAAAACATGACCTATATATATGCTGTCTACAAGAGACCCACCTCAGAACAAAAAATCTACATAGGCTGAAAGTGAAGGGATGGAAAAAATATTTCAAGCAAATGGACATTAATAAAAGAGCTGGGGTATAGGAGAACTGGTCCACTCACCGTGGGGAATGTAGCCCAATGTTCCACATTTAAAAGAAACCCCAGTGAAACGTGGGACAGCAAGCAGGCCCCACATGTGTGAAAATGTGCTTTCCTGTGGGTAAATCAGGATAGCATCTTTCCTAGAGTTAAACCTTGCTCTTGCAAAAAAAAAACCCTCTCACCCTGGATCAAAAAAACAAATGTCAATTCATATCTGGCTTCCTAAGACAGGTGCTAATTCTTTTGAGTTCAGCCCAAACCCATTTGCATACCTCTCCTTTGAAGTGCCTTCCTGGCTCTCTATCACCTAATGTGAACCTATGTTTAGTAAATGAAGACCACTCTGAGGTAATGTACCAGGAAAAACAATAAAAGCCTGTCAAGGCAGGGGTTAGGGTGCTCACGCCTCTGGAGAGAGTGGCCGAGGCATTCTGTCCCTCTCCTGGGGGCCCGCTCCCAGGCCCCTGCTCCCTCCACTCTCCCTCGCTCACTCCGGCCCACTCTCGGGCCCTCTTACCCTCTCTGGTCTGCTCATGGGCCCCCTTGCTCTCTCTCTATCCCACTCCTGGGCCCTTGCTCTCCAGCCCACTCTCACGCCATTTCTCTTGGCTTCTCTCTGAAATCAGCGAGGGGTTGCATAGTCCCAGCTCTTATAGTCCTATGTACTCCATGTGAATTTATTTACACACCTGCCATAGCATATGAATTCTGTGGGATGGGATTCGTGACACTGGGGTAGCAATACTTATCAGATAAAATAGACTTCAAAACAAAGGCCATAACAAGAGACAAAGAAGGTCACATAACATGAAGGGAGTTGTCCAATAAGAGGATATAACCTTACAAACATATATGCACCATAGGAGTACCTAAATACATAAAGAAAATCTTGGAGGACTTTAAGAAGATGAAGCAATGCAGTTATTGCAGGGAATTTTAACATCCCACTGTCAACAATGGATAAATCTTCCAAACAAAGAATCAACAAAGATATTTTGGCATTGAACAACACTCAAGATCAAATGGACTTAATTGATATTTACAAAACATTTCACCCTAACAAAGCGAAGTATGCATTCTTTTCAAACATACATGGATCATTTTCAAAGATAAACCATATGGTAGGACACAAAGCATGCCTTAACAAATTCAAGAATATTGAAGTCAAATCAAGCATCTTCACAGATCATAATGGCTTGAAACTAGAAACCAAAGTTAAGGATAAAACTCAAAAGCATTCAAATACATGGAAACTGAATAACATGTTATTAAATAATGGGTGGATTAACAATGAAATCAAGAGATAAATAAAAAAGGTATCTAGAAACAAATGAAAATGAACACAAACAACCAAAAACCTATGGGACACAGAGAAGGCAGGCCTGAGAGGAAAGTTCATAACAATGCAGGCCTACCTAAAAAATACAGAAAAATCTCACATAAACAACCTAACCCTAGATCATCAAGAACTAGACAAACAACAACAAACAAAGTTCAGAGCAAGTAGAAGGAAATAATCAAGATCAGAGCAGAATTAAATGACATAGAAACAAAAAAATCATCAAAAGAATCAATGAATCCAGGAGCTAGTTCTTTGAAAAGATAAATAAAATTAATAAATCTTTACCCAGACTCATGAAGAATAAAAGAGAGAGGGTCCAAATAAATAAAATCAGAAACAAAAGAGGAGAAATAATAACCAATACCACAGAAATGCAAAGGATTGTAAGAAATTACTATGAACAACTATTTGCCAAGAAAATGGATAACTTAGACAAAATGGACAAATTTCTGAAAACATACAACCTCCCAAAACTGAAACAAGAAGCTTAAAGCCTGAACAGATTGATAACAACTAGTGAAATGGAAGCAGTAATCATAAAACTCTCAATACACAGAGCCCTGGACTGGATGGCTTCATGGGCAATTTTTACCAAACATTAAAAGAATTAACACCTATCCTTCTCAAACTATTCCAAAAAATTCAAGAAGAGGAAAGACTCCCAAACTCCCTTTATGAGACACGTATTATCCTAATTCCAAAGCCAGGTAAAGACAAAACAAAGAAAGAAAATTGCAGGCCAATACTCTGATGAACATAGATGCTAAAATCCTCAACAAAATATTGGCAATCCAGATCCAGCAATTGATTAAACAGATCATATACCATAATCTATTGGGATTTATCCCAGGGATGCAAGAACAGTATAACATTGGCAAATTAATAAATGTAATAGGTCACATAAACAAATTGAAAGACAAAAACCACATGATCATATCAATAGATGCTGAAAAAGAATTTGATAAAATCCAGCACCCATTTATGATAAAAACACTAAATGAAGCGGGAATAGTGGAAACATATGTCAACCTACTGAAGGGCATATACGAAAAACCTACTGCCAACATCATACTCAATGGGCAAAAGCTAAAAGCATTTCCCTTAAGATCAGGAACAAGACAAAGGCACCCACTTTCACCACTGTTATTCAACATAGTACTGGAAGCTCTAGCCGCAGTGATTAGACAAGAAAAATAAATAAAAGGCATCCAAATTGGAAAGGAATAAGCAAAGCTGTCACTATTCCCAGAGGACTTGATAATGAACGTAGAATACCCTATAGTCTCTACCAAAACACTACTTAACCTAAGAAGTAAATTTGGCAAAGTAGCAGGATACAAAGTCAATATACCAAAATTGATGGCATTCTGGTACACCAACAAGGACTTATCAGAAAGAGAAACTAGGAAGAATAATCCCATTTACTATAGAAACAAAAATAATAAAGTACATAGGAATAAATTTAACCAAGGATGTAAAAGATCTGTACTCAGAAAACTATAGAACACTGAAGAAAGGAATTGAGGAAGATGCAAATACCTGGAAGCATATACTGTGTTCATGGATTGGAAGAATTAACATAATGTCTACTACCCAAAGCAATCTATAGATTTAATGCAATTCCTATTAAAATATCAATAATATATTTCACAGATCTAGAACAAATAATCCAAAAATTTATATGAAACCAAAAAAAGACCCTGAAATATCTTTGCATTTCTGAGAAGAACAAAGTTGGATGGTCACAATTCCTAGTATTAAACTATACTACAAGGCCACTGTAATCAAGACAGTTTAGTACTGATATAAGAACAAACGCATAGATAGATGAATGGAACAGAATAGAGAGCCCAGAAATAAACCCATGTTTCTATGGTCAATTGATATTCACAAAGGGGATATGAGCACACAATAGAATAACAGCAGTCCCTTCAGTAAATGGTGTTGGGAGAACTAGACTGGAATATGCAAAAAAATGAAACTATACCACCAACTTACACCATACACCAGAATAAACTCAAAATGGACAAAGGACTTAAATATAAGTTATGATACCATAAAAGTCCTAGCAGAAAACATAGACAGTAAAATTTCAGACATCCCACATAGCAATATTTTTGCTGTTATACCTCCTAGAACAAGGAAAATACAGGAAAAAAAATGGGACTATATCAAATTAAAAAGCTTTGCACGGCTAAAGAAAACATCATCAAAATGAAAAGGGAACTGACTGTTTGGGAGAACATGTTTGCCAATGATATATCAGACAAGGATTAATCTCCAAAATATATAAAGATCACATACCACTTAACACTAGGAAGACAAACAACCCAATATAAAAATGGACTAAGGAGCTGAATAGACACTTCTCCAAAAGGACATACAGATGGTCCATAGACATATGAGAAAATACTCAACATCACTAGCCATAAGAGAGATGGAAATTAAAACCACAATGAGATACTACCTCATACCTGTTAGAATGGCCATCATTAATAAGTCAACAAACAGCAAGGGCTGGCGAGGATGTGGAGAAAAGGGAACCCTAGTGCACAACTGGTGGGAATGCAGACTGGTGCAGTCACCATGGAAAACAGTGCAGAATTTCCTCAAAAATTAAAAAATGGAATTGCCTATGACCCAGCAATTCCACTGTTAGGAATATACCCTAAGAATCCCAAAACACCAGTTCAAAAGAACTTATGCACCTCTATGCTCATAGCAACATTATTTATAATAGCGAAGTGTTGTAAACAGCCCACATGTCCATCAGGAATTGAGTGGATTAAAAAACCATGGTACATTTACACAATGGAATACTATGCAGCAGAAAGAAAGAAGTCCTACCTTTTGCAACAGCATGGATGGAACTGGAGTCTATTATGCTAATTGAAATAAGCCAGTTGGAGAAAGACAAATACCATATGACCTCACTTATAACTGGGATCTTAATCAACAAAATAAACAAATGAGAAAAATAGAACCAGAGACATAGAAATACAGAAAAGACTGATAGTGGTAGGAGGGGTAGAGGAGAGGAGGAAGGTAATGACCCATGGACATGGACAAAGGAGAGGGGATTCACTGTGAGCGAGAGGGGTGGGCTGGGTGAAGGGGGGCAAAACGGAAAAATGGACAACTGTAATAGAATAAATAATAAAGACAATATAAAAAAGAAAAAAAAAACTATAGTCTGTGTAAAAATGAAATTTCTTGGGTGTACCTGTAGTGTTTGTTTTTATTCAGATAACAATACAACGTATTCATTAGAGATCTTTAACCTTTTTACTACTTTGTCCTGACTTGGCTGTTAAAAACTCTAGGGTAACCCAAAACAATATTATTTTTAAAGAATGTTCAGCAATTCTCAGTCATTCCAGCAATTCTCCAGTGAGTCTCAGGGAGCATGAGGCTTCTGTAGGCACCTAGAAGATTGTCTCCAACCAGCTGCTAAGGACAATGGGACTAAAAATTCTTTCATTCAAGTGGCACTTTAACGTTTACAAATGACCTAACCACCCATTGTGTAATGGGATTCTTATCAGGATTTAGTTGGCAAGAAAATGTATGTTAGTTTTTTATTTCATTTAAAAGATGAGGAAATTAGTGTTCAGAGGCACATGCAAATAAAATGGATTTCTGAAGTAGTTATGTCAACTAAATGAGAAAAACTTCCAAGTCTATAACTCCAGTTCTGATGTCACTCCTGAGATTGACATCTTATTCAGTTGCCTTTCAAACATCTTCATCTGGACATGCCACAAGTACTTCTCAGTAAACCTGTTAAAATGAATTTGTTATAAACCACTGAAACTGTTCTGCTCCTTGGGTGCCCAGTTTCAGAGAAGAGTATCTCCCAGCACTGAGGGAACCAGTTAAAATCTCCTCCTTTATACTTCTCACCATGCTAATGTCCAATCAACCGTCACATGAGACCAATTTAATATTTTAAACATCTTTACAATCTGTTCACTGCCTCCAATTCTCTAGTTTACATCATAATTTCCTCCTATTTGGACAAATACAGTTATCTTTCAACAACAGATTTTATACTTTCAATCATGCTGCAATTTCCAAATGCCTTATAAATAATGTCTAAACATTCTGTTCAGAGTTTCTTGCTAAATAAAATGGAGATAATAGCATCGATCTCACAAGGTTGTTGTAAGAAAATAATTTGACTATGGATGTAAAAGTGGGAAGATTTTTATTCATTACTTCAGTAAAGGTAAGGAATGCTTGGACCATGTGAATAACTAACATTCTCCAACTCGAATGATATTGTGTCCAATTTGAATGTAAGGAAACTGAGGTTCAGAATATTGATAAAATATGCCTAATGCCAGTTGATAATAATCTAAAGATTTTTCCACAGATTTGACTCCAAAACTATAATCTTTTCTTTAAAATATCCTGGACTCAATCCTATGGAAACATGGGAAGCTGGGTTGGTTTGGGGCGATTGGCTACTCAGAAGAGCATTTAATGCATATTTTCCAGGTATGCAATATTATTACTTCTTGGTCATGTCTTCTGTAGGCATAGGGAAGTAGAACTGAGCTGAAGCCATGGGGAGAATGGAATCTTGACTTATTAAGAGAAACTATAAAAACAATACCTCACTGAGGAGGGTATCAGCCCCACGATTAGCTCAGGTGGGTCATTATGCCTTGAGCCATGTATTAGCAAGTTGTGGCGTGACTTTTCCATTGTGTCTCTCAATCTTTTAACTTTTTAAAATTTTTGTCTTCCTTCCTTTCTTCCTTCCTTCCTCCCTCCCTCCCTTTATCTCTTTCTTTCTTTCTTTTTCTTTCCTTCCTTTCTTCTTTTCCTTCCTTCCTTCCTTTTTTCCTTTCTCCCTCCCTCTTTCTTTTTTCTTTCTTTTTTTCTTTCCTTCCTTCCTCCCTCCCTCCCTTTATCTCTTTCTTTCTTTTCTTTTCTTTCTTTTTCTTTCCTTCCTTCCTTCTTTCCTTCCTTTTTTCCTTCCTCCCTCCCTCCCTCTTTCTTTTTTTCTTTCTTTTTCTTCCTTCCTTCCTTCCTTCCTTCCTTCCTTCCTTCCTTCCTTCCTTCCTTCCTTCCTTCCTTCCTTCTTTCCTTCCTTCCAACATTATTTGTATTGGTCTCAGGTGTATCCACTTGGCACCATTCATAGTTGTCAAAATATTATTGATTATATTCCCTATGCTGTTCTTTATATCCCCATGGCTGTTTTGTAACTACAAATCTGTACTTCTTAATTCCTTCATCTCTTTCACCAAATCCCCCAATACCCTTCCCCTATGGCATCTGTCACTTTGTTTTCTGTGATTATGAGTCTATTTCAATTTTTTATTTGTTTATTTTTTGTATTATTATATAATTATTTCACATATAAGTGAAATCATATGATATTTTCCTCTCTCTGCCTGACTTGTTTCACTGAGAATAATACCCTTTAGGTCCAAGCTGTTGCAAATGGTAACATTTCATTTTTTATGGCCAAGTAATATTCCATTGTGTAAATGTACCACTGCATTTTTATCCACTCATCTATTGATGGACATTTGTGTTGTTTCCATATTTTGGCTATTGTAAATAATGTTGCAATGAACATAGAGGTGCATATATTCTTTCAAATTAGTTTTGATTTTTTTTTTTTTTTTTTTGGTTTATTCAGATAAATTCCCAGAAGTGCAATTGCTGGGTCACAAGATAGTTCCATTTTTAATTTTTTAAGGAACCTTTATACCATTTTCCACAGTTGCTGTACCAAGTTGCATTCTCTCTAATAGTGCACAAAGATTCCTCCTTCTCCACATCCTCACCAACACTTGTCATTTGTGAATTTATTGATAATAACCAATATAGCAGGTTTAAAGTGAAATCTCATTGTGGTTTTAATTTTCATTTCTCTAACATTAAGTGGTATTGAGCATTTTTTAATACATCTATTGGTCATCTATATGTCTTCTTTAGAGAGGTATCTATTAAGGTCTTCTGCCCATTTTTTAAACTGGATTATTTGCTTATTTGTGTTTTGATGTTGAGCAGTATAAGTTCTTTATAAATTTTGGATATTAACTCTTATCAGATGTATCATTAGTAACTGTGTTTTTCTACTCAGCAGGTTGTCTTTTCATTTTGTCGATGGTTTTCTTTTCTGTGCAAAAAGAATCCCATTTGTCTATTTCTCTTTTGTTTTCCTTTACTAAGGAGATATAACAGACAAATATTGCTAAATGTGAGAGATTTTATTACTCGTTTTCTTCTAAAAGTTTTAAGTCTTACATTTAAGTATTTAATTCATTTGGGGTTTATTCTTTTTTTTTTTTAAAGATTTTATTTTTCTTTATTTTTAGAGAGAGGGGAAGGGAGGGAGAGAGGGAGAGAAACAGCAATGTATGGTTGCCTCTCACATGGCTCTCAAGAGGACCTGGCCCGCAACCCAGGCATGTGCCCTGACTGGGAATCGAACCGGGACCCTCTGGTTCCCAGCCCGCGCTTAATCCACTGAGCTACACCAGCCAGGGCTGGAGTTTATTCTTTTTTAAAAAAGATTTTATTTATTTATTAGAGAAGGGAGAAAGAGAGGGAGAGAGACATCAAGGTGGGTTGCCTCTCTCACATCCCCAACTGAGGATCTGGCCTGCAATCCAGGCATGTGCTCTGCCTGGGAATCGGACCAGCAACGCTTTGGCTCTAGGGCTGGTGCTCAGTCCACTGAGCCATTCCAGCTAGGGCTTGAGTTTATCCTTATACATGATGTAAGAAGGTGGTCTAGTCTCTCTCTCTCTCTTTTTTTTTATGCATGGGACCAATATTCCCAGTATTATTTATTGAAAAAACTACCTTTATCCTACTGTATGGTCTTGTCTACTTTGTTAAATATTAATTGACCATATAGGCATGAGTTTATTTCTGGGATCTCTATTCCATACCATTAATCTATATATCTGTTTTCATGCTAGTACCATGCTATTTTGATTACAAAGGCCTTGTAGTGTAGTTTGATATCAGGTAACATAATATCTCCAATTTTGCTCTTCTTTCTCAACATCGATGAGGCTATTTGGGGTATTTTATGGTTCCATATAAATTTTTGGATTATTTGTTCTAGTTATGTGAAATATACCACTGGTATCTTATTAGGAATTGTGTTGAATCTGTAGATTGCTTTGGGTAGTATGAACATTTAGATGATGTTAATTTTTCCTGTCCATGAACAGAGTATATGCTTCCATTTATTTTTATCTTTAATTTCTTTCTTCATCGTTATATAATTTTCTGAGTTCAGGTTTTTTACCTCCTTGGTTAAATTTATTCCTAGATATTCTAACATTATTTTTGCTGAAATCGTAAATTGGATTTTCTTTTATTTTCCCTAATAGTTCTTTATTGATATATAAACATCAAATCAATTTCTGATTATTAATTCTGTATCCTGCTACCTTAATATATTTATCTGTTCTAGTAATTTTTTGGTGCAGTTTTTAAGGTTCTCTATCTACAGTATCATTTCATCTGCAAATAATGACAGTTTTATTTCTTCTTTTCTAATTTGGATGCCTTTTATTTCTTCTTCTTGTCTGATTGCTGTGGCTAGAACTTCCAATATGATGTTGAATAGGAGTGTTGAAAGCAGATATCCTTGTCTTTTTCCTGATCTTAAGGGAAATACTTATAGTTTATGCCCATTGAGTATGACGTTAGATATGAGTTTTTCATACATGGCCTTTATTATGTTGAGATATGTTCTCTCTATTCCATTTTGCTGACAGTTTTTACTATAAATGGGTGCTAGATTTTGTCAAATATTTTTCTGCATCTATTTATATGATCATATAGAATTTATCCTTCAGTTTGTTTATGTGGTATATCACATAAATTGATTTGCAGATATTATATCCAATTTGCATCCCAAGAATAAATATCACTTAGGCACAGTGCATGATCTTTTCAATGTTTTGCTAGATTCAATTTGGTAAGATTTTGTTCAGACTTTTTGCATCTATGTTCATCAGGGATATTGGCCTATAATTTTCTTTCTTTGTAGTGTGTTTCTCTGGTTTTATAATTAGGGTAATGCTGTCCTTGTAAAATGAAGTGGGAAGTCTTTCTTCCTCTTGAATTTTTTGGAATAATCTGAGAATCAGAGGTGTTTGTTCTTCTTTGAATGCTTGGTAAAATTCACCCATGAAACCATTTGGCCTAGGACTTTTGTTTGCTGGGAATTTTTTGACTACTGCTCTGATTTCCTTAGCTGTAATCAGTCTGTTGTCTCCTGATCTTTTTTAACTAATGAGCTATTTGGAATACTCTCTTTTCACAGGAATGGTAGAGTTATAAGAAGTCAAGCCCACTTACACAAGTGTGTTTCAGCCTTTTGATCAAATCATGTCTGCTAATACTCCATTGGCCAATGCCTGACATGTGAAAGATTCTAGCATCAAGGAGCAGGGAAGTTCACTGTGCTCGTGGAGTTGGTCACAGCAGCTAAGTCTCATAACAAAAGATGTGGACACAGGAAGGAGTAAAGGGATCCATAATGCAGTTCACCACATGGTAGATTTAATTTGAGGATATTAAAAATCATGGTACCAGGAACATTCTTGTGTATGTCCTTTTCAAAAATTAATTTTATTAAATTTATTGGGGAGACATTGGTTAATAAAAATCTATAGGTTTGAAGGATCTTTTGACAAATACATGTATGTATTTTTCAGGTATACATGTAGGAGTGGAATTGCTGAATCATAGGGTATGTATTTGTCTAGCTTTAGCAGATATAAACAAAAAAATTAACAAAGTGGTTACAGCAAAATACATTTCCATCAGGACTGTATAATATTTTCAGTTGTTGTATATCTTTATCAGTATTTGATATTATTTGTTTTACTCATTTTCACCATTGTAATCATTAAAAATTGTAGTGCATTTTAGCTATAATTTACATTTCTCTGATGACTAATACCGTTAAGCATCTTTTCTAAAGTAACTATTGCTACTTTTTTCTGTTGAATTGTTTTTATGTTTCTAAGTGATATATGAGAATACTCTATATGTTTTTGAGACAAGTGCTTTTTTAGATTTAGATATTGCAAATAACTCTTTATATACTCTGTGATTTCCCTTTTCATTCCCTTAAGAATCAAAGTTCTTAATCTACATACCGTCTACATTTCAATGCTTTTTGTAAAGTTACTAATTTTTATGCCTTATTAAAAAATATTTTGGCTATTCTAAGGTTAGAAAGATCTTTTCCTGTGTGTGTTTTTTTCTTTCTGGCTGTTTTGTGTTGTTGTTGTTGTTATTGGTTTACCATTGATATTTAGATCTTGAATTCACTTAGAAGTTGCAATTTATGTGATGAGATCGTGAGAGATAAGGGGTCACCATTTTTTTCCATATGTATATCAAATTTTCAACAATACCATCAAGGATAGAGGTGGATAAAAGAAGCAAAAGAATAGAGTGGATGGTGACAACCTTACTCAGATTGTCAAACTGGATGACTCATAGGGTCTGAGCCTTGGGTGGAAGGCAGCACAGCTCTGAAAGACACCAGTGCAGTTTTCTGAACATAACCTTGCAAAATAATATCACTCTCAGAAACAAAAGTGGACTCCACTTTATGCCATTTGGTCTTCAAGTGTGTAAAAATGACACAAGGGTAGGCAATATTTTTCATCTTGCACTTCTTCAGGTTCTCAACAATCATCTCTGAAATGGGATAAGTTTATGAATACTTTTTTCTTAAAGATTTTATTTATTTATTTTTAGAGAGAGGAGAAGGCAGGGGGAAAGAGATGAAGAGAAACATTGATGTGAGAGAGACATCAATCAGTTGCCTCTTCTATGTACCCCCATCCAGGGACAGAAACCTGCAATCCAGACATGTACCCTGATTGGGAAATAAACCAGCAACTTTTCAATTTTCAGGACAGCACCTAACCAACTGAGCCACACCAGCCAGGCCTGTGAATACTTTTGTAGTCCATGCATACTTTCCTTGATTTGATTTTCTGTGGGATTATGTAGCAAAACTCCATGTAAGTGAACTGGTTAGTGGAATGTCATAATGACAGACTTTCCTATAGTGATAAAATGTCCTGTCCTGTGTGAGAACCTCTCACCAAATTCAGCCTCATCTTCTCTGTAGAAACCTCCCCTTTGTATCAGAGGGAACTGTATGCAAATCCTGACTCTTCCGCCAAAGACTGAAATGTAAAGATTGCCCTTGCCCTGGGGTGCTATTCTGTGAATACCAGAGCCATGGCTAAAATCCCGGTCTAGAGATTTACAATGTTCTTGGCAGATAATACTGCTAGTAATCAAAATCTGAAAACTGTGAGATTAGACCAGAGAGTTTGTGAGAGACAGTATTGGTTAAACTCTCTGGCTCAAATAAAACTGCCTAGACTTCAATCCTGACTCTATCATATGGCCTTGAGCCTTTTATGTAAAATATGTGTGCCTCAATTTCCTCAATGATAACTATAAATCTATAAATCTCTATGTTTATTTATCTGTCTTTATCTTATTAGCTAAAGTGCTTTGGAAAGATAAGCCAAGTGTCAATGCTCTGTACACGCGTAGCTATTTTAGTGTATCACAGATGACATCATAGATGTCCAGAAACCCTCCATCTTTTGGGGTTCACTTTTTCATTATATTTAAAATAAAATTACTTTTAAATGAAGTAAAATGAATTTCAAAACTCATTTTAGTGACAGAAATCATAATAGTGGGCACCTCTTATATGTTACTGATTGGGAGATGATTAAAAAGGAGTCTGTAGTTGCTAAAAGTGTTCTATATCGTGATTTGAGTGACGCCTATAAGCATATACACATGTAAAAATTCATTAAATTATATACTTATAAAGTGTGCACTAAACTGTTTATAATGTTATACATCATACATCAAGTAAAAGATTTCAAAATTTCTTGAACCTCCATCTCTAGGATGCAAATTCCCCATTCCTCTGACCCCGTAATCAATCCTCAGGAAGTTCATGTGTCTCTGGTGACCTCTTCATGTCTATGCTTCTGTTGAGATCCCTGACTCTCTCAACTGTCCCCTTTAGATGGGATGCATATCTTTCTGCTAAATGTTTACATTGATTGAAAGAAGGGGAAAAATAACTTTTCCTTGATTTTCCCAAAGCAGTGCTCACAAATGGTGAGGGGCTAGCCATAGGGATTATGGCAGTTATAATGCATCGCAACACTACTTAAAATGGAATACTAGATGCTCCTGCTTATTAAGTCGCTTGTGTGCACCTGCCTCTGGGCAGTTCTTGCCAGTTTCTCCCCAGGCTTTCATCTCTTATGGCCTCACTCATTCTTTCCATCTAAATCTCACTTTTTTTTCCATTTCTTATACCTTGGTGGGCTTTCACTACAGAATTGAAAACTTGTCTGATTTAACCCTTCAGTGTAACTTAACCATCTTTATTTTCCTCTAATCATAAGCTGATAAAAACTCTCTCCTTGAGCAAGCTGTAGGCAGGCTTTTTTGATACATCTTCCCAACTAGACCTCAACATTCAGACTTTATGTCCATCTTTACATCACTTAATTTTAGCAAAAATTCCTGCTAAGTCGGTTTGTCCAGAATCCCCTATCCTCAATATCCGATCACTCTTGAAATCTGATCAGAGTATTCATTTCCTAGGTAACATCTGATAACTCTGGCCTGCCTTCAACAAGAATCCAGTCTGGTCTGTTTAGTCAGAATTTCCCCTGACGACCTTGGTGTTTCTTCAGTAAGTCTCTCACCTCCAATCTTAACCTCCTGCTTCTAGGCAGTAAATCCCTTTTATAACTTTTCCTTGTTATATTCACAGTGGAGCTCAATCTTTCTAACATCGACAAATGCCATTGCAGTGGTCTCTATGGCTATCACATCAGTCCTTAACAAATTGTGCTTCATTGTTTTAAGATGTCAGAATAATTTTTCTTTAACAAGTCCATGTTCTTAAGTGCTATTTATCTTGCAGTCTATCATGTTTTATCCCCCCCAAAAAAGAAACATACATTTTTAGGAAAAAATAAATTATCCCTGCTCATTCAATATGTTATAATTTGGCTACATTTTAGGCAAGAATTCCATAATAACAGTAAGTGATATTAATGATATACAAACTCAAACAAACTCATGATCAATTTAAATATAAGCTACATATGGTTTAAGCTATATAGACTATATTGGCTCTATATATGCTATGTGGGCATTTGGATACGTATATATGATATAATATACATGATATTTCTTTGATTTAGAGACACATATTTTCACATTTTAAGGTATCTGAAATTGGAATATACTTTATAATTTTTGTAAAAATGGAGAATGCAGCTGTAGACAGGGGAGCAGGTGGCGACACACTCATCTTTGCCTGGGCACACACCATTTAGCTACATTCATACCAGTTTCACCTGAGCTGAATTACTTCAATTGTTCACATTACACAGAGTTAAATTTTGACTTAAATTTGGATACCTAACTGTCCTTTAAAATGTCTTTAAAAAGATTATATAGTGCTCTGAAGTTCCATTGAAAAGAAAAGTTATCGGGTATGTCAAAGACTGTCTATCATCTAGCAGGCATTGCAATTAGAGTCCGTAGAAACTGTCACATTTCTGGGGACAGATAATGGTATTTGCAGCCCTAGGAGAGGTTAGTGTGACCAATTTATGCATCGTGAGGAACCACCACTCAGGGATAGAACATCTATCTGTCAAAAGCTTTTGGCTGACTTGCAAACAAAGCTGCTACACCTCCCATAATATGTAATCCAGTTACAAAATTTTAAAATGCCAAGTTCATCCAACTGTGGAAAACCTCAGGTATTTTTTTTATTTGGCACAAAATTATTATATTGGTCAGAAATATGACAAAATGATCTGGATGACAAGCAGAGGTTATGGGAGGGGGGATGTAGTCACTGTGATATCATGAGCACTGGTTAATGGCTAAAAGTGATTCATGCATACAACCTTCTAGGCTCAATGCAAAGAAGGTTTAGACCAAAACTTTCATGGCCATGCTAAAGAAAAGTATTGCTTGTAACGATGTATATAAACATATACTACTATTGGGTCACTTTGTAAGAATCATATTTATTTTACATTCAATGTTTTTCCCTGTCCCTCTCCCCTAACCTGTGGTTAAATTGATAGTACATTTTATAATCACTGGCATCTTAGAATAAAGCTTTATGTACATTGATATTGAACAAATGTGAGATGGATGGGCAAGTTGTTAAATGGGTAGGTGAGAGAAAGGAAGGAAAAGGACTAGTGTAAATCTCCTTTTATTTCTATAGTTTTGATCAGGACCCCTTTAACAAATCATAGTCCTCTTGAAACAATTCATCAACTATTTCAGTCCAAACCAAGAGATACTGATCGAGTACCTACACCATGTGCTACACACTGAGGGTTTGTGTCTCCTCAAAATTCATATGTTGAAATCCAGCCCCCAGAGTCACGGTATTTGGAAGTGAGGCCTTTGGGAAAAGAGACCTCGGACAGCACCCTGCTCTGTCATGTGAGGTCACGATGAGAAGATTTCGTCTATGAAATCAGGAAGTAGGTTTTCACCAGATGCAGAATTTGCTGGTGTCTTGATCTTGGGCTTCCTTTCTAGAACTGTGGGAAATAAAATTCTGTTGTGTTAACCACTTAAGATATGATATTTTTGTTATAGCAGCTAAAATGGACTAAGACACTGATAAAAAGTGTTGGAATACAGTGTTAAACACATTGCCCTTGCCCATGAAAACATAAATGTCTTGCCTCTAGATTAACAGGCAGAAATAAAAATACATGATGTCTATAGGAGAGAAGAGAAGTTATTCCTCAAAACTTAGCTGGCTTTGCCCTGGCTGGTGTAGCTCAGTGGATTGAGCGCAGGCTGGGAACCAGAGGGTTTGATTCCCAGAGGGTTTGATTCCCAGTCAGGGCACATGCCTGGGTTGCGGTCTGGGTCCCCAGTGAGGGCCATGTGAGAGGCAACCATACATTGCTGTTTCTCTCCCTCTCTGTCTCCCTCCCTCCCCCTCTCTCTAAAATAAATAAATAAAATCTTAAAAAAAAAAAACAACTTAGCTGGCTTTGGAAGTGAGATGCACAAAAAGATTATGAAAAAAATACACTAGATACTTTTAACATGTCTGGGATTGGAGGCAATCATCACTGTGGTCAGAAAGATTTAAATAAGTGATGTTAGTGATCTCGGTCTATGTTTTTGTTATTCCTGGCTTCACCCATAATAATGATAGCTACATTATTATATGCCAATAAATTTTAGATGGCAAAATGACTTTAGGAATATTTAGTGTATTTATACTCATTTTATTGGTAAGGACATTGCGACATACTAAGTCAGCCAGAGTCATTCTGTCAGTAAGTAGCAGAGCTATTATATGTAGGCTTTATAACTTGTCTGCATTTTCTTTAAGTTCTCTAGAGCAGCAGTTCTCAACCTTTGTGTTTTCAGGATATTCCTATCCTCTTAAAATCTACTGAGGATTCCAAAAGCTTTTGTATATGTGGGCTGTATCTATCAATATTTATTCTGTTATAAATTAAAATGAGACTTTTAAAGTAATTGATCAATACATTTGAAAACAATAATAAGCCTATTGTGTCAACATCAATAATGCAATTTTATGAAACACTGTGTTTTACAAAACAAAAAAATCTGACTAGAGTGGCCCTATGTAACACTTTTGCACCTCTTTTTTTAAATGTCTGACAATTTGAGACAGTTGAGTTCTCATATTTGCTTCGGCATTCGATCTATTTTGATAGGTTGCTTTCATTGAACTATATAAAGAAAATTCAGCCTCACAAATATATGTAGTTGGAAAATTGAAGAATATTTTAATAGCTTTTTTATATCATTGATACTGTGCCAAAATTTGACAAGTAGAGTTTTGTGAGGGTTTTTTAATGTTATTTGCAGCGTGGCAACTGAAAGCATATCAATGAACTCTTTGTGTTACATTAAAATCTACTGGACTATTCTGCACTTCACTGGATCTTTGACCCAATTATGTTATATCATGCATTAAATGTTTTTTAAAAATATTGATTCACTGAGTTATGCAGATCTTCCAAATGTTGACACATTTAATTATATAATACCAAAAAAAATTGGGTTTGCTAGTATCATCTTGATCTCAACAGAAAATCCTGTTAGTAATAGGAATTTGTCAAGTTTGTGGCAGTTAATACACATTTCCCAGGTTCTGACTTTTACTTGGAAGCTTGAATTTTATCCTTAGCAATAAATAGTATCAGCTTTTCCTTTAGTGATAATTTTACATCCTTCATTTTCAAAAAAAGGTCTACCAAATAACCAAGCCTAAATAACTGTAATTTTGTTTGCCAATTGTTCTTGCCAGTAAAAATGCTATTCCTTGAATAAGTGGCTAGTTCAGCTCATAACTGAAACACTTGTACCAGTGCTTTTGTTATCGAGTCAACTATCATAATTTAAGATGCAACAAGACAGCTTTGAGTACCTGTTTTATCCCAGAATTATAAGAAAATGTGTCCTCTGGTTCAGGATTTAATAGATTTAATAGTTTCATCAAGGTTATTATTAAGTGAAATTGTCTTTAACAAAGAAAATCACAGAAAGTGATGCTAAAGAATGTAACGACAGCTGTGCAGTTTGATGCCTCGCTTCCTGGCTTCATCCTACAGGTGGGCAAGTTTACGTACCATTGACCTTGTACCACCAGTGCAAATGCCAACACAGCAGAAACTGCAAATGATTTCTTTGTGCTAGCACTAGGCTTTAGTCCTCAGTACTATTACAAAAATAGTCTTGACCTCATGAAGTTTCTGGGAAGGTCCCAGGGACCCCCGTGAGTCTGGGGATCACACTTTGCGATGTTGTACCTTAGAGTAAAGCACACCACATCCTGCATATTTCTGTCTACAAATATTTGTCTTAAAATATTTTAAAAATCTGAAAAGGAAAGAAACCAATAAATGAATTTTTAAAGAATCATTAAATGATATATATTTGTTGTTTTTTGATATATACTTCACTCAGAAGTATATATCAGAAAACAATAAATGTATCATGTATGTAACCTTTAGAATATTAATTAGTATTAAATTTTATGAGAAAAAAGATGCTTCAAAGATTTAAAGTCACAGATATATAATAGTTATGATATTCTATAAGATAGTGCATTTATCATTTAAGTTACTCCCCATTTTATCTATAAGCCAAAGTATAATTTGAATCTATCAATATGGAATTCATGTTTGAAAGATCATTTTATTTATTTTATTTTATTTTTAAAATATTTTATTTGTTTATTTTTTAGAGAGGGGAAGGGAGGGAGTAAGAGAGGGAAAGAAATATCAATGTGTGGTTGCCTCTAGCACACCCCCTGCTGGAGATCTGGCCCACAATCCAGGCATGTGCCCTGACTGGGGTTGAACCAGCAACCTTTTGATTTGCAGGCTGGCACTCAACCACTGAGCCACACCAGTCAGGGCTGATAGATAATTTTAAATAATTCAGAAAACATTGGGATGAGATTTAAGTATTGCTAGGAGCAAAAGGAATTAATCCCTGTCATACATAAATAATAAATGCTATTAAGAAATGTTAATAGCTATTGTTTGTTGCTTTCTATATATTATGCAACATAATACTGCAGCTTACCTGTGATTTAACCCCAGACGGGAGAGCAGGTATAAGTCACCTGCACTCTGTCCAGAGTGGAGAAGCTAGGAGCCAAAATCCACTGGCCTCCCTACCTCAGAGCCTAAGGCTGAAGCACAATGAAGTCACATGCACTGACACCTTCTTCACACTTCACATTTCAGAACCAGAAGATAAAAGATGCAACAGCAATGACTACACAGAAATACTCCTTAAAATATTTCTTGAAATATTCCGTGAGCCAGCTCTCCTTTATAATAAAAACATGGAATGTTTCACATCTAATTAGCATTCTTAAGAAAGTAAATTAGCACCTTCTTTCTGGGGTGTTAAAAGCCAGACACAGTGGAGTCCCCATTCTTCAGAGGCTTGGAACCTCCTGTGGCCAGGTCCCTGATAATAAATTGCTGGGATGCCTGGTACAAGGGATCACTCTAGGCACCATGGTGAGAAACTCACATTTCCCCACTAGACAGAGGAGGGAAAACAGAAGCAGATCAAACATGGATGGTATAGCTAGTTTTCCCACTAGCTTGTAAATTTGTTTCAGGCAGAAGTGCTCTATGATTTAGTTTTGAATTTCCCTAATGACAGAATGCTCATGCATAGGGAAGGCATTTAATATATGTTTGTTTATTTCTAACAAAACTGAATGGGAATTGAAGGTTAGTGTTAGAAGATAAGCCACATATTTGAGTGTTAATATTTTTTTAAACCTCGTCCTAATGTATCAAGCTGTAAAGGAATTAGTAACTGCTCAAAGAACTATTTATTGTGAAATTAGTAAAATTATTCCCTCAAACAGTGTCTGATGCCATAGATGACTCTTAGAGCATCTCATCAGTGCACTACAGCTATGAATCTATGTTTGCAGACTGTAAAACACATCTGTCCCTGAACGCCTTTAAAATTCTTTCCTCACATTAGACATAATGTATTTTTAAGGCGAAGTCAGTTACTACTCTGATGCAGACATACACATATGTTCATGTATGTATAATATGTGTATGTGCACATGGGTAAATGCGTGTATACACATATATTATATATAGTTATATATGTAGTATATGTACTTACATATTCAATTTATATTATGTTTTAAATATAAAAGCATGATTTATACTGTGTGTTTCACCTCCTCTCTAACATCCACACCCATACAAAGTCATTACCCCAAATTAAAAAAATAAAAACAGAAAGAGTTCTAAAAACTTAAAGCCATAATTTTTGTTTTGTGTTTCCTTAGTCGTCCTGGTATAGAAAGAGCCTCACAAGGCAACTCACACAGCCACAAAGAGCTATTGCCATTGCTTTGGCAGCAGTCACCTGCACTGTGGCACGGTGATGACAAAGGGGTGAGTGTGTTCTATTATTCCTGCCTAAAAACATAAATTTCATATTAATTGAAAATATAAAAGAAGACACCAGGCATTAGTTCACTAATTCCATTCTTACCTTCTCTGATTATTTAATTCAAGAAATTTTCACACTCCCATAAATGTTTCATTAACTGATCAAATAGCAATGTATTCTGCCACATCACTGAATACAGCATTTTCTCTGAAAATAGCCTCTTGCATATAGGAGGTCTGTCCAGAAAGTATCTCGTCATATACTATGAAAAATAGAGACATTTGTTGAAGAATATACAAGATATAAGAAACATTGTACATAGGACAATGACACCTCAGTCCCCTTCAAACTAGGCACCTTGGGACCTTGCATAGTTCTCCCAATCGCCATTAGGTGCTCCATCATATTTTCCTGGATGTTATTGACAATCTGAAATCTCTTCCCTTTCAAAGGTGATTTTCATTTTGGGAAAAGTCAGAAGTCACAGGGCACCAAAACTGGGCTATTGGGGGGACTGAATCACCTGTGTGGTGTGATGTCTCACCAAAACTCTGCACAAGATGTGATGCATGAGTGGGTGCATTGTCATGATGAAGCTGCCAATCACCAGTTGCCCATAGCTGCAGCCTTCTGAATCATCCAAGCAGTTTCCATGGAGGAATGTTCAAGCTTAATGCAAAATTTGGTACAGATTTGGTGCTCTTCTTGGTCAGTCATTTTGAATGTGATGGCCACACAGTACATTGCTTATTCAATGGTGTCTACTGTCCCCACTGACTAGTGCAGTGAAGTCGTCATCATTCATGTATGCACATTCCAGTCCATTCTCCTTGGCTGCCAGGTTACATTGATATGAAGCAATCCATTCTCCTTGTATTAACAATGGCTGGACTTTTCCGGACAGGCCTCATATATACACTGGAGTCCACCCTGGATGCCTAAGCAGACTACTATGAGTTCTGCTCGGAGCCTGCGTCCTTCTCAGAGGCACCTCGCAGTCTAGGTCCTCATGATGAGCAGACTAGCCCACTGAGATTTCTTCTTACTTATAAACAAATGGTTTATTTTGTCTAATATTGTGGTGGCCAAAAAAGTTCATTTTTTTTTTTTCTGTAAGATGGCTCTAGCTGGGCTTATTGTTTTTAATTTCATTCCAAGCAACATTAGATTGTATTGTGACAGTTGTCATATCAATGTGCATTCAAAAACTTTACCAAAATTGGTGAATTTTTGTGTAGCCATTTACTATTGAAGATGGAAAAAAATACACATTGTAGGCATATTATGCTTTATTATTTCAAGAAATGTATAAACACAAACACAAAAAAGGATGTGTGCAGTGTATGGAAAAGGTGCTCTGACTGATTGTGTCAAAAGTGGTTTGTGAAGTTTCCTGCTGGAGATTTCTCACTGGATGCTGCTCTACAGTCAGGTAGACCAGTTGAAATTGATAGCGATCAAATTGAGACATTGAGAACAATCAACATTATACCACATGGGAGATAGCTGACATACTCAAAATATCCAAATCAATGAAGCTATTGGTGAAACTGAAAAATGTGTCTTTGATTTTACAGAAAAAAACATAGAGACTTTTTGGCCAACCCAATACATGGAAAGTTTGTCTATCTATCAAGCTGGCAGGCTCCAGAGGCACATGGATATGAATTCAAATTCCAATGCAGCTTCTTTGATCATAGACTAGCACTTAGCTGCTCTCAGTTTCATTATTCTCATCGGAAAAATGACTATAACATGGATACCTATTTTATAGCTCTGTTTTGGAGATCAGATTTGGAGATCAGTGCTTAACTCACGGCACTGCATTAGCCAGGACAGGTGAGGTGAGGCTGTGGAAGGGCATTACCTCTCCCACCTCAGAGACTCAGCTCAGCAGATGCCCGTTTTCCAGTCACAGTATCCCTAGTGTGGGTCTGGAGGCTCTCCTTTCCAGCGATTTTCTGGGTGTCACCTCAAACATCCTGGCCGCTCCCATTCTATTGTGCCTCAAACATCCTGGCCGCTCCCATTTCTATTGTGCCCACAGAAAGCAAAAAGTGGGAGTCAGAATTGTATGGGATTTTAAAGACCTAATCTGGGAGGTTTTTGAAGCAATTTTACTCACATCCTATCTGCCAGATGTCACATGGCCACATGCAAGGGGGCTAGGGTGTGTCATCTTGCAGGTGTCCCAGGAATGCGGCCATTCGATAACCAGTGCTTATCCGTGCTCCGGGCAGCGTTTCCATAGCTATTATCATGACTCTTAGAGTTACGTCACATCAATATTATCTTTTATTTTTAACCAAATTAAGTGATTAACTATAGTAAAATCTTGCAATAATGTGTCACACATAATGAAAATCCAGACATAAGTCAATTAGCCATCCACAGACATTCTCAGCAGCTGTGACATGTTGGTCATTTCAATAACGTCACAAGAGCGCAACCCTAATATTTTACATAATTAAAGTGTTGGTCCCAAGTTACAACACTGTGGAGAGGTTTTACTGAGTTTAAAATATCTTTTTGAATGTACTGTGAGTTCCAAAGAAATGCAGTCAAACTTGCCCTTCTAATAGAAAAGTCACTAAAAGTGATTATTGATGATCCTTCGCTGGGCAGAGAAACTGCATCATAGTGAATCAGTTTGTGATGATATAGAACGAACGAGGAGATGAAGCAAAAACCTGGAATTTGCACTCTGATTCTACTTTTTATTAGCTTTATAATTCAAGACATGTGTCTCAGTTTCCTCACCTATAATTCAGATTTTCGTAAAATGTAAAAATAAGGCAAAACTGCTAATAGGTATCATCTGTCTAGTGTCAAGCAATTTGTACATATTATCATATTTAATTATCAGAACAACCTTATTAGGGGGATACAATTTTTATTTCTGCTCTCTGTAAAAGGAAGTTAATGTTGAATAACTTGCCAAGGGTCACACAGGCTTTAAACCCAGATCTGTGTAGCTCCAAAGTCTTGAATTCTTCATGCTGCTTTAGAAAAGCTCTGTTATTTTTTAAAATTATAGTGCTATAGTTATTGTTATACCACTGACCTTGGCTTTCTCCATTTTGTCTTAGGAAAAAAACTTTAAAAAACTTTCTTTTTTAGTAATTTAAAGCAGGTTTGGCTACAGAGCACATGAAAAATGAAAACGCAGATAATTCAAGCCACTGATACAGTTTAGAAAATCAGCAAAACTACAGAGAACATTTAATTTGCAATTCAAATGCCACTTCTGGTGCTACATACATGAGGTCCTAATAAATACTGAGTACATCTAGGTGCCTGCCTTGATTTCTCTAGTCTTCAGCTTCAGGTGGGCCAAAAGGTAAAGCTAGATCATCTTCACTGGAATTTTAAGTAGGTTTACACCGTTTCCTTTCTCCTATAAATTTGTTTCCTGAGAGCCCCAGTTTTAAGTCATTCCTCACCAACACATTTCCCTTCCTATGACATTCATTTTACTGAGAGAGGACAGAGATGGGGTGGGGGGGGAGAGGGAGAGAGACATAAAACCTCTTTTTAAAAAAATATGTGTCTATAACATCCTGTATTAACACATTTTTTTTAATTCTACCATACAAAAACAGGTTCAAAGGAGAGAGACTGAAGTGACAGTGAAAGAAATGAGACAGGGGCATATTTGAAAGTGCTCCGACCTTCCCCTGACCCTTCTCAGGTCACCACCTCTGTCTGCGTCACCCCCAGAGACATGTGACTGACCATCAGACTTCCTCCCCCTTCGAATGTTGAATATTGTGGCGGCAGAAATGGTGTAATATATTTCATGGGCTGGTAAGATAGTGAAAGGCTGAACTGTGGTATTCTTGGTAAAGGTCATTATGTAAAATACTAATGGCATCAAGCAAATATAATTTCTTGGACAACTATTTTATTAAAGAATAGGTACTTTTATGTAATATCAGATCCTTAACAAAGGACCCTAGTCAGAAATTTCACTAGTCTCGGAACAAAACAGAGCAGAGAAACAGTTTAAGAAAGACTTTTATATGCTAAAAATGTAAGGCTTTGATATTTAATGGAAGTATACTTTCCTTTATATGATAGCACAGGCAACTGGGAATCTCAGGGTATCTACCCACTTCCCAGGAGATTAAACTGAGACTCAGAGACTCCTTAGTCAGACTAGGGATCAGGATTTGCACTCACCCCACACCCCACACCTCTGTTACCTGACCGTACCCCCATCACGCTGCTCTCAGGGCAGCCGGAGAGAATCCTGCTGCTGTGTAAGCTCTACTGCATTTCGCAGTCTTGAAACATTACTTCTCATTAAAATCACTAATATTTTCAGCTGGCTCATCCTCACCCTACATCATTCAACAAACTTGAAACTATTATGTGAGTCTACACATACATACACTTATATAAACTTTTGCCAGAAAAGGTCTTTATGTAATAAGCTGCTGCATGTGCTTTTATTTGGAAAAAAAAAAATCACAGAAGAGAAGAATCGTGTGGCATTTAAAAAGCTGAAAAACAATGATATAAGGTCTACCGTCCCTTATTTTATTAAAACTTCGAAAGAAAGGAAAGCAGCACTTTCGAAACACATTCCATGTGCAAGCATTATGCTTGGTACTTTGCAGCCATCTGTGGTGCTGTCTCCACAACAGCCCCATGAGGTGGGTATTGCCGTGCCAGCCTCTTAAACAAGGGAACTGTGCATTTTGTGACCTAAGGAACATTTACACAGGGAGATGGGACTGAAACCCAAGTGGGCCTAATTTTTTCCAGCATAATGCACTATTTCCTCTTTCTTATATTTCTAATGGATAACACTGCTGGGATTAATGAGCTCCTTAACTAGGGGAAGCAGCACATTCATTTACTTTAAACTCACCTCTTTCCAGCTTCATTTATAATTTTTTTTTAAATAAACAAGGTAGTATTCACTCCATCTATTTATGCATGCATTTGCAAATACTAACTTGTGAATTTTTGCAGCACTTTTGTAGTGGGGTGTTGAGCCAGAGGTCCCCAGCACAGAGATGTTCCTTCGTGAACATTGGCCTGGGGGTGGGGGAAGCAGAGGATGGCCTTTGAACGGGGCTCTGCATATCTATGGCAACTTAGCTAGCTTACTAGTTGTGTTAAAGCTCTGCTTTGCTCACTGGGGCCAGGGAGATAGGCCTGACTCTGACTCATGATGTAGCGTGATGTAGCATGATGTAGTGGGCCTGCGCGAGAGGCAGGAAGGCAGTTTATCCCGCATCACCTGGCCACACCTGCCTGGACTGGTAATGGTAGCCAAAAGATTGTGAACTATACAAAGAAGGGGCAGATGTAACCCACTGTGGGAGGAGTGGGAAATGGGGTCACCCCGGAAGCTCCAGGCCAGGATTTCAGCTAGGAGCTGCAGCCATGAGGATTTCTCCCTGTATCCGCCATGTAGTTTGGGAAGGAGTAGGAGGTCTGGGGCTCCACCAGCTGGCCATGAAATCTGATGTATAAAGAGGTGCCATGTTGTTTCGGATTAAGAGCTGGAGAACACAGTGACATGGCTGACGGTGCTGGGAACTGCAGAACCTGTCCAGCCAAGCAAAGATTAATGGAAGACACCTGAATGCTGAACTGTGACTGGGAATGCTGAGCTGCGGACTTCTGTTATTCTGAAAGTATCTCTGACTGGCATATTTTGAAGTTGGGCTGCTTTGGCAAAAGGAGGCAGAACTGTGTGTTTGTGGGTGTTTTAAGGGAATGGGATTTAACAGCAGAATTCCGCCATCATTCTAAATCTGTATAACTTTTAAATAAACAATTCCTTTCCTTTTCACCAAACTCTGGAATTGAGAGTTACACTTCTTGGCAGTGGACAATCGGGACCATCACAATTGTTTCAGAACTGCATAGACTGGAGTTCTGTAACACCTTGACTTGAACGTGAAAAAAATGGGGGACTTAACTATAACATGTGAGGAATAAACAGAATTTATATTTCTGTTAGATGAATCTTGATTTCCTGAGCTAATATTGTCTAGTCTTGATAAGCTACGGTTTTAGCTAAAAACAAAAAACTATAAATTATATCAATAAATGCCATGAGTTTCAGTGGAAATCTTGGTTTAGGGCACTTTAGAAACAGGATATTGTGAACAGTGCAGTGAACTAATTATTTCTGTATTTTATGAATGAATTTTATGTATGTAATTTCCCTGCTTTTATTAAAGAGACAGATTGCAATTCATATTTTTTTTTTGTTGTACCCAGAGCTCGCATACCAAGCTGCGGAACACAGTAAAGTTGAATCAAAGATTTGCTGCTGAGAAAGAAACACACAGGGGAGGCAAACACTGGTTTCCAGTTGGTTTTGTAACAATGTGCAAAGAGGTGGGAAGAAAGAGGAAGGAACTGGCATTGATTTGGCACCTACTACGGACCAGGTACATGGAGCTTTCCAATGCTGTGTTCTTGAATCCTCACAATACTTGTGTTGGACATTCTCATTCCTATTTAACAGCTAGGTTCACAGTGGTTAAGTGATACATTTAAGATCACCCACTTTGTAAATATACTTGATTCCAAAGTCAAGAGCACCTATGTCCTTGAACATGTCCTTAAAAGCATTCTCACATTGCAGGATCATAGACGTCCACACTAAGGGCCTGCGGCCACAGCTCAAGGGGGACAAACTCCAAGTGCAAAATATCTTCAGTTTGGGGTATTGTTTAGACATTTATTAAAAAATCTAAAGTACATTCAATAATATACATGTTTATTTTAATATTAAAAATGTTTTAAATTACCTTTTCTCAATAGACTCCATAGAAATAGTCACCCTGCTTTCTTAGAGATTCTTAGACATGCCTTCCATAGGCAGCTTCCTGTCCTACCAGCTTACACTTCTCTGTAGAGCAGGCATTTCTTCTGACATCAACAGGTTCCTTCTGGTGGCTTTGGTTCCGGTGGCTCCTGGCTTCTGACAGTAGGGGATGTTTCCTGAGAAATCCTCAGTATCAGCTCCCATCTCATTTGTCAGCACTCCTTCAGGTTCCAGCTCAAGCTGCATCATGGCTGTAGCACAACCCTTCTATGGCTTATTTATTTATTTATTTTATTAGAAGTCCTTAAGTCAGAGGCAATGCTGGGAACTTCGCTTTAGGTCAAACTTATGTTTTGCGCAACTCTGGCCTGGAACTCTATTCTTATTATCAAGAACCACCGTAACTGTGGTAGCTTTCAGATCACTAAGCAGACTGCAGACATTTTCCTGTGTAATCCTCACAGCAACTCTATACATGTTATCATTATCTCCATTTTCAGATTAGACATGAAAACAAAAACAAAATGGATCACTTAGAAAAGTTTTTAATTTCCCAAGGTACAGACTAGTGAGCAGAAAAGCCAGTAAGAAATACACGTACACACACACACACACACACACACACGCATACATCTACCTGGTCTATAGTCAGACATTCTGTCCTGATATCCATTGCTCTTGCCGATCTTGTATGTATGGGAGAGATTCTAAGCTTGAATCCCCGGCTAACAGGTGGGCTTTTTCCAACTCCTTTTATGGCCGTCTTACCTCTCCTTTCTTCCCTTCAACCTGGCCATCCACAAAGCACAGTTGGGTCTCTTTAGGCCCATAGCTTACTGTGCTTTTGAATTCTCAGTTCTGGGTGCATGAAAATCATTGAATATGATGGTAGTAACTAGCAGGAGGCTCTATCATTACAGAAGGATCTTCACTATTTTTGGAAGAATTCCCAGTACCTACCATTTATTTAGTCATTCATTAATTCAGTACACATTTACAGAGCACCTACAATGTACTATAGTATACCATACCACACTACACTACACCACACCTTGCCTCCCTCAGTCCCTTAGTCGGCTACAAAGATTATTGGAAAGGTTCAACTTCTATCTCCCAAAACATGTCTTGTCCACGACCTAGTTAAAAGTAAGGTTATTACTAATGCCATCCTCACTGACACCATTCAAAATGTAATATAAGTTATAATTGAAATAATACATGTATAAGTCATTAAGTGATATTACACAAGTAGGGTGAGGCAGACATTAATTCCTTTCACAGATGAGAAAACTTAACTTTAAAAAGGTTCCACAATGTCATGTTGAATAAAAAAATCTTGTCTAATTCCAGAATTGTTTCCCTCTGTACCAAATGGTTTTTTCTATTATAAATAACATATAAGCCACCTTTTCTTAAAACACACACACACACACATGCACATGAAATGTATCAAATAGGTACAATAAATACTAAAATAAAAATAGTGGAGAAAGTAATAAAATGCTCTATAATCAAGCAAAATTACTGTAATTGATTATTAAATTTTGTTTAAGTTTTTTGGCTACCAAGATAAACACAATTTGGATTTCATGGAAATGCATTTATATTTAAGTCATTTAGGGACCATTGATATTTCTAAAAGATATCAGATAAAATTTCAGAAGTGATATTCCAGGAACCTACTAATAATAAGTTATATTTCCCCAGCTGTGGTGCCAGCCTAAATTTAAACGAAATACTTGGGTGGGGCTCCCATATGTAGTACCAATGAGAGGTGGTCCATGCCAGGAAGCAGCCTACCCTTAGCTTTGGAGGGACAAGAATATACTAGAAAAAGCACTAGAGTGTTGCGTACAGGATTCTACACTGAAGGGCCTAAGTCAAGAGAACTGAATGAAGAGACAAACTTCATAGAAATCATCAAGGTTAAATAGAAGAGTAAAGAATGTTGAGGTGTGCAGGGAAGAATGGTAACATTAAGGATATTTTTCTATGATTATGTCCAAGAGGCCAAGGAAAAGTGAAGTGCCCGGGAGCTGTGAGGGCCGGAGCCATGGGCAGGGTTTCACTCACCAGCAGCTGTATTCACAGACAGTGAAGCTGCTGCTAAAAAAAACCCTGTTCTCAGAGGCAGGGAGGAAGGGGAACTAAGTCCTTTAACTTCTCTCTCCCTTTACCAGCCTGGCTCTTGTCATTGCCTCTCCCCAGCCAAACGCTATCAGAGAGCAGAGAGCAAAGAACCCTTAAAGATGTCTGGAGGGCCAGCCTCCAGGTCATAGAACAGCACAAAAACCAATCGGGAGGGAGGCGGTGAGAGGGAATGACCAGCCCAGCATACCTGAGAATGCGTGTTGGCTCCTTTACTCACTACGGGAGGTTAGGCGAGTTACTTCACCTAGCTGAGTCTTACTCTCTACAATGGGCTACTGTGAAATATAGAAAAATTTAATATTAACACTAAGTGACTATTGTATAATTAGTTGCCAAAGAAAAACTTGAATTAATCATAATGTGTTATGGCACTGGGAGGAGAGAACTGAGTTGACAGCTTTGCTGGCAAGGTGAGGACCATAGCAAAGAACCAATTTCCTAAAGAGCTGAGCTAAATAGATTTATGCTTATTAGCAACTAAATTATAGCTTCGGCTCTAAAGATCTAATGAAGCCCCACCTGCACTGAAGCCTTGAGTGATCATCTAGTAGGAATATAAACCAACATCAAGGGTTTTGAAAAATAAGTTATGTACTTAACTTTTGCCACTGACAAGCTAAAGAAGATTCTAATGATCTCTCACCTTGAACTCACGTGACATATATGATCTATGTCCTCAAGTGACATTGCTTACTGACTCGCATCAGAAAGAAATGAACGCAGCTGGGTGGCAGATCTGTCACGGGAGGCTGCCTTTTCTGGAAACAGTCTCTAGTTCAAGTGGGCGGGTCACACACTGCACCAGAGTATACAGACACAGTCACCTGACCACGACTGAGTGAACCCGACTTCTGTTTTTCCTAGAGGGCGACAGACCGATGGCTCTAGAAGCTGCGTGAGGCACGTTCACTGCTGTGTCTAGGAGAGGGAAGTCCAGGGATTCCTGTTACCGCCACTCTGGAACAACGCAGTCTTCACCTATTGAACTTTTTTAGTAACACAAGCTATTTCAGGACCCATTCCATAAATTATTTTTAAAACAATAAAGTAGGCATTGTTTTTATTTCTAACAAGTGGAAAACCTTCAGCTAATATAATATCTTCTATTGCCATTTATACCAGGGTTCGTTCCTTGGCACAACTGACATTTGGGACCATTCACGGTTGTCGGGGGCTGCCCTGTGCATTATAGGAGGTTTAGCAGCATGTCTGGCCCCTACCCCCTAATAACCCAGAGTCATAACAATGAAAAATGTCTCCATATAAATGAAATATGTCCTGGGAGGGCACAATTCCCCCTGCTCAGAATCACTGATTTTGATTAGGAGGAAGCTGCAATTAGACAGAAAATATTACCTTATCTTTGCGTACCATTTGGCATAGCAAAGGCTTTGGTTAAAAGTCTCATCTTTAAGTTGGGCAAATAGGTTAAAATTCTAGCTCTACCACTTACTATGTGACCTTGGGTAAATTTTTTAACCTCTCTGAGTCTTTGATTCCTCACGTTTACATGTGGATAACAATATAAAATCTACTGAAGATCATGAGGATTTAATAGGGTTCTGTATGTATGCAAAGCGCCAAAAATCAAACACCCAGTTGGGTCTCAGCTGCAGCTTGTGTGGGCTCCCTTTCCTCCGAACCAATCACAGTGCACTAAACTTAGAGAGAATTCCATCATCTCTCTTAAATTAAGAAATGATCTGAAAGCCTGTAGATGTGTGCATGCATATATCCGTGGTCATTTCCAACACTTCTGTTTGCTTATAATAATAAAATTTCAATTAAGTAAGAGAGACAAAACTTCTGTTTGCCCAGAATATCAGGACAATTAATAACGGTGGAAACAAATACTCTGGCATTTAATAGTGAATTTAGCAAAATGTTATATTTTCCCTGTTTGCCATTTGTGAACATGGCCTTCTAGGCAAATGCAAAATTGCATGCAAATTACTTCTGTGCAGAGTTTCTAAAACAGCAAAGTCATAATCTCCCCAGTGCCTGAGTTTCTTTCAGCTAGTCAGCTGGGTCCGGTGACCCATTTAGGCCCCCATGGGGTAGAGGTTCACTGAAGTGTTCTGCCCAAAGTTGTTTTTTTTTTTTTTCAGTTTTTCCCAGAAATATTTTCGAACCAAATAAACTCCTAAAGAATAATTCTGGTGGGAGGTATTGGTATGATGCTTAGGGTGAATTTAAGTCAAAGTTTGCAATGAAAAGCTCAGGGGGAGGAGGTTTGCTAGACTGCTGGCCTAATAAAGTATGCAGAAAATCCCCTAACTTTCTTCTCTCCTTCCTGTTTTCTTGAACCTTTTGATAAAGGAGGGGAACTATGATTGGGTATTATGGAAAGAAGGGGAAAAAATAACAACCCTAATAATCCATTTATCCAGCATTCACGGTGAGCCTATTTCGTGCTGATCATTCATTTGCTGCTGGGAATATAATGATCCTGGACTCCAGCTCCTGAATTTCAGAATTTCCTTACTGTTTAACACATACTGCATGAGTTTCTCTGTTGTCAGGTACTGAACTATGTCTTCCTCGCTAGATTTTAAAATCCTCAGTATCAGGAAGTGGTCTGATTAATCATGCATTATATCCCTAAATCTTAGCATAGTGCTGGGTACATATTAAGGACTCAATAATTTGTTTAAATAAATGAATATATATCTGTTTTTTCCCCTGGGATATGTATATGTTAAGCACTTGTATATTATGTAATCATTAGGTAATATAAACTTAATTTAATTTAATATAACAAATATACATCTAATGCCCATTACTTCCTTCTGTGTGTTATGGGATGGGAAACAAAGGTGAATTTAACTAGTACCTCGATGCAAATTAACACTGTTATGAATAAAGGACTCTAGGGAGAAAGGCAGCCGAACCAGCTATCTGAAATCTTAGTCTCCTGCTGTCTCAAAGCCGTGGAATGGGTGCTTTAATTATCCAAGAAGCTGGGTGGGACTCTAACATGGCTGGTTCTGTAATAACATCTCTTAAATGTGGACAAAGTTCTCTGTGACATCATTTGCCAGACTGGGAGAGACTGTTGCACAACTTTCATTATCTATTTCCAATATTGGGGCTACGGATCGTGGCTTACATTTTAAAAGCCATGGGGGAGTGGTATGTCTCAGCTCCGCAAATATCAGCATAGTCAAAGGAACTTGCAGTTTTTGACTTACCCCTTTGGGAGAACTAGTTGTTTTAGAGGTTGTTTGCAAACTGCTTGGAGCAGCTCATTATGAGAGCTGGGCTTGGCAAGGTGTTTTGCTTATATAGACGGAGGTACAATCTTCCTGTTCCCTCTTATTTTTACTTCACAGCCCCTTTCTGATCTGATAGGGAAGAGATACAATTGCATAGCCAGGTTTCTTACCACCCCCCCACCCCATCCACATCCACAAGAAAAAAGCATTTAGTCTTTGCACCTAAGCAAGACAAGGTATCATATGTGTCCACTCTCAAGCTCTCCCACTGCTGTCCCTTTGCAGGCATAAATGCTGCCCCTCACCCACGCTGTAGGGCAGATTAATTTATCAACTACATTTAATAAGCAACTTATTCACTAAACCATTTATGTATTCAGTCAAGCTTCTGCCCTGGCCCTTGCACTAAGCACCAAACTTCAAAGAAGGGAAGTGAAGGTGAAGGAACCAGAGTGGGGCAGGCTCTGTGAAGAGGACACCGAATGATAGAGAAACAGGTACACAGAGCGTAGGTAGCCCTGGTGCTCTGGAGCTGGGGAGCAGTGTGAGACATGAAACCAGACATATAAGCTGGGACCTGATTACCGAGGAATGTAGGCCATGGTCCCTAAGGAATTTAGACTTTCTATTGAAAACAATGAAAAGCCATTCAAAAGTTCAAGCTAGGTGTTTGTAAATGATGAACACCACTAGCAGGCTGCACTAGAAAATCTGGTAGCCAGTAGCCACATGCGCTATTCAGCACTCACGATGTGGCTAGTTTGAATTGCCGTGTGTCCCAAATGTTATATATCCACTGGATTTCAAAGACTTAACTACCAAGAAATGCACAAAGGAAAATAAAATATTTCACTATTAACTTTTATATATGGTAATATTTTGCACATAGTGGAATAAAGATGTATCATTAATCGTGCCTGGGTTTTTGTTTGTTGCCTCTGTCTGTTTACTTTTATGATGTGGCTACTAGAAAACTCAAAACTACACGTGTGGCCCACATTCGATTTCTCACAAGGTATTTCACAAACTCATGGTCTAGATGAGAGAGGACTGAGGTCTAAACAGGGCAAAAGGCACGAGGATGAAGTAGAGAAAGCGGATTATTTTACATTTATTTACATTAAAGTGAACTTCCAACTAGGGTTTGGACACACTTAGTGACAAAAAATCTTTAGTAGACATTAAGGTACACAGATGTTCCTGTCTTAACTTTTCTGCAGATTTCCCCAAAACCCCAACTGCAGTCAAGTAAGTTCTCTTATTTTTACCTTTCCTTGAGAAAACACCTTTTTCTACACACACACACACACACACACACACACACACACACACACACACACACACACAAAGTGGAGACCTGTCACCCACCCTGGGCTCCCTTGGGTGCCTTGCACCAGCAAGAGAAGCAGCAGAGCCACCAACAGAGGCCAGCTGAGAAGACCGAGGGGCAGTTGCCGCAGTGAAGGGCCAGAGCCGAGGTACAATGCGCCCTCAGCAATGAGATCTCCTGATCCCCCCGTCACTGACACTGAGGGAGACCCGATAAGAGTGACAGCTGATGTATCAGTAAAAATATTTTTGATGAAGTGTCTCACTATGATCTTTGGAATATTTTTCAGAAAAATATTTTAAAAAATCAAGAAAGTTGCTATACCAGAATCTGTCCATTCTCATCCACTTACATATGTAAGTTCCTTTTGTGCTTGCATTTAATAAATAGAAAAATAAAAAATATTGATGTCGAATCCCACTTTAATCTGCCTGTAAATAATATTCATGCCTGGATACATGCACTAATTGAAAAAAAATCTTTTCTCTGATTGAGATTCATTTCCACTAAAATTTTGCTTTTGTCTCTAGTGATTATTTGCCAATGTTAAAAATATACATATGTGGATTTGATTAATATATGGATAATAATTGTAATGATAAATCAATCTAGAAGAAAAAAATTAACACTTAGAATTTTATGTGCCAGGAAATGGGAATTGCTAACTAATCTAATTTACATACATATTTTGTTTCAGAAAAGTTGAATAGGTTGATCAATAAAAGACTTTCAAGCATACAAATATATTACATTAGGATAAAATTCTGTGGGGGAAGTGAATTGGAAATACAAGTTCAAGGAAAACAGTAACGAAGTAAGCTCTCTTACTGTTAAAGAAGGGCTTGCTCCTGTCTTTTTAAAATTGGATGATAGTGGGTGTTACAATCACCCTAGTATTTAAATTCCATTGAATGCCTTTAGAAGAGGGATGCAACAGTTCTGTAGTTAAATGTTAGTTTTTATGGTGCATTGTAAATTATGTGTTCTGCAACTATTTAAATTTATAATGAAAAATTGTAGACATCAAATAAAAAGTGTATGAGAGATATGTAGCCTATTTTTCTTAATTCTCCCATAGGGTGTGTGAACTAAAGACAGTGATTTAGATTATAGATGTGCAGAGAGCTTGGGGACCTATTCAGGATCTGGGGGCAGGCAAGGGAGTCTCGGATACTGCTGCGCATGCCCCAGGAGATCAACACGGTTTAGCTACAAAGCCATAGTGGCATTTGCTCCAGTGCAATTCTGCACTGTAAGGAACGGTGCTATGTGTCCCTGGTCTCAAGGCGCTACATGCCAGCAGCAATCCCTTTCTGTCTCCAAGACACCTCAAAGTGCTCTGTGCATTTCCAAGCGTTGCTTTGCACACAGCAATCCTTTCCCTGGCTGAGACCCACTAGAGAAAGATGAATTGTAGAGGCCCTGAAGGGAGATTTTGCCAGCATTTTTGGTTCCACATTGGTTTGCCAGGGGGATCTGTCAGGAACCTGCATGTCACTGTGTCACACCGGAATTGTAATGGAACATGAGAGAGACAGCTCCACATTCCTGACCAGACGACAGTGGAATTATGTTCTTAAAAGGGACTTGGAGTTCAGACCATCATTTTATTTGCACCCCAGGAAGTACACCTGCTCCACCCATTAATATTTGATGGCTATTGAAAGGAGGACAGAGCTGACATGCTGTCAGAATTTATCAAGTAAAGAACATGAAGCAAGCTTGAACTTTCCCCAGAGTTGCCCATGGGGAGTCTGGGCAATTGGGAGATTGCCACTCTTTGTCTAGACCAGGATTTGATATAAGCAGCCTGCAAGGGATGAGGGAAGTCTAAGGATGAGCAGGGGAAGTGGGAAGACAGGGAGGGGTGACTCCATGCACTATAAAGTTCATCAGAGGAAACACATGCTGAAAATAGCATGCTTAGCTTTCTTGATTTCCGTCTGTCTTCAGCAACGAAGTCTCATTTTACATGTTATAATGACCAAAGAGATTTCTGCCCCCTTCTTCTGCATTGCCTTTCCTGAACCCCTATCCACCCCAAGCTGGTTTAGGGGCCTTTCTATTAAACTTTCATATCACCTTCTTTTTTATTTTACTTTTTAAAATTTATACTCATTGATTTGAGAGAGAGAGAAAGGGAGGGAGGAGGGAGAGAGAGAGAGAGAGAGAGCTGATTTGTTGTATCACTTATTTATGCATTCATTGGTTGATTCTTGTTTGTGCCCTGATCCAGGACTGAACCCGTAACCTTGACATATCAGGACAATAATCTAACTCAGCTACCCAGCCAGGGCCCAGGTCACCTCCTTGTTCCTTCTATTATGGCTGTTGTTTACACTCTTGGTTTGTGGCCAGTGTGATGGAATAAAAGAGAAAGGAGAAAAAAAAGGTAATGTTTTTGAAGGTCAGGCATAAAGATTCAAAGCCTCTCTCTTCCATATGCTTTTTTCTGTGGTTTTCTTACCAGCCCTCTCTGCACTCATATTCCTTCATTTGTTGCTACTTTTGGAAACACATCCAGTCTTTATATACAATTTGTATGTGTTTTGTAGTTGTGTTTGTAGTGAATAGTTAGCCAACTGAGTATTTTGAAATCAAGGAGTTTGGGACAGTGGAAATGTCGGAGCGCAGGGGTCTCTTAGAGACGGGATGTGATGGAGGAGTTCAGGAGACCAGCCATCAACATTCACGTTACACAAACTATGTGCCAGACAAGTCCCGCACTTGACCCAGGATGTCAACAAAGGAAGTCCACAAACTATTGAAACAAGAGCTGTGGCAGGAAAAGAATGTATTAAAGAGGTTCATAGACTAACACATCTACAAAGTACCTACAAATATAGTAGAAACAACATAAAACTATAGAGACTTTTGAAGAGTCAAAAAATGGTATACATTCGGAAAATGAGGCAATCTTAAAGTGGTTCCTGTAGGAAATGTTTAAGGAGCACGCCCAGCCCCTGTCTTCTCCCTGGGAAGAGGCTTCACATTTTCATTCAGGGCATGTTTGTGTCCAGTCACTTTCGGCCACGGTGCCACATCTTCACGAGCACCTGAGCTAAGCTAAACCACTTAGATTCTTTCCCTCCTCTGTACTGAACTCAAAAGACAAAAACTGTGAACAAATGATCCCTCAGCAGACTGAAACCATAAGGCCACGGGAAATTCAGAGCTAATAGCCAATGCTTGTCACTGAAAACTAAATGGAGAAAACCAATCTGCAGAGGAAAGGTGCAAATGAAGCAAAGAGAGTGGCAAAGAGACAAGTGTGCACACACACACACACACACACGTTCACTTTGTGCAATCCAGCCACACTGCTTGCTATTGAGGTCTATGAGCTTCCTCTCTATTTTTCAAATAAACCTCTTTTGCTTGAGGTTATTTGAGGGTTTTTGTTTTTTTTTTTAATCTCTTTTTTTTTCATCCCTTGCTAAGACAGTCATGTCATTCAAATCCCTTATTTTCAGAAATGAAACAGTTCTGGAAAAGAAAGACAGTTTAGTTAAACTCTAATTAATGAGAGACTGAAGCCAGGCATGCAGATCTGAATTTCCTATGCTACCAGATAGATTGCTGAGTAAAAAAGCAATCAGCTTTGCAAAAGGTTGCAGATGTTGATTCTCCTGATTGATTTCCCCATTCCAGGTCCAGATCACTATAGTCCAAGATTCTGAACTGATGTTTAGTCACCAAGTTATTGAAAAAAATATGTATGTCTATATTTTCCCTTACTTGACTTTAGAATTTGGCATTTGCACGGTATTTCTAGAGATTAAAGATTATTGCTTTTAGCCACAGGTCACTTCAAGGTTTAGAGAGCAATGATCATTTATCTACCCATAAATGCTCCCTTTAATTCTGGGGCCAATCTCTGACCTACTGGAAAGACAGCTCCATGATGCTCTGACCCAGGAAAGCCCTCCTCTCTTCTCTTACCAGGGCTTCTTTTGCCTGTATTTTAATTCATTCTGTGGCACAGACTCCAGACTGAATCAGGGCCTTCCATCTCCCTCCCCAGAAACAGTAGGGTCCTCTATCTTAACCTGAGCTCTCCCTTCTCTGAACGACCCAGATCACTCTGGGAGTCTGCAATCCAGGTGATTGTCTTTGACCAGGGCCTGCATGGCCTCTCAGCAAATCCTTGGTCAAATGCCATCTCTTCTCTACGATGCTCTTAATCTCCCGGTCTTTCTTCCTTAGTCTGTGTTGATCATCTAAATCTAAACTACTTTCACCGCAGCCTCCTCAAAACTCTCTCATCCCTGTCATCTGACACTCCTCATCCATAACTTCCCAACCCTGGAGCATACCTTCATCCACCTTCCCCATGCCTGTATCTCTGCAGCTGAGACCAGCTGTTCAGATGAGCCCCAATGCACACTTAAGGTCCCCAGCCTCAGCTGAGTCCTTGACAATGTCCGTTGGTCTTTCTCTTTCTGTTTATCAACACCCGCTTTTGTTGTAATCCAGTTTAACACAGTCCTGGAAACGGACCTGAGTCTCCTACTTCATTGGGAATACCTGAGAACCTCACAGCTCCTTTATTTTCATGTCCTACCAATCTCTCCCTCCTACTACACTATTCATGTCCATACTTTGTGAAATCTCTTCCAGACCCAGAGAGAAAATACTTCTTCTGTAAGTCAGGATGGCTCATTTATCTGGGCTCCATCTTACTCTTTATGAAAAGACCAGAATATTTCAATTATTCCCCAGCTATAGGGTAGTTTCAGTCTCTGCTTTTCTATTGACTCACGTGTCTGAGCCTGTTGCAAACTCAAGTCTCTTGTGGCTGGTCTCATTCTATTCCTGAAAGACTACAGGCCAATGCCCTAAGGCATTGATTGCATCTAATGAACTAACTTTGTTCCTATGCATGTAAATAAAAACTGCTTCCTAGGTTACCCCTGACCAGATACTATCAATAGATGGCTTTTTAAGAAAAAAGCCTTTATTCTGTCATCATGGCTCCCAATATGATGTCCCTAACCCTGGAGCTGGGAAGAGAAGTGCAATAGCACACTATTATAGAGTTTCCACTATACAGATATAAAAGATGCAAAAAATCTCAAGATCATAGATGATAGCCAAATTTAGTAAAATAGTTAGGAAATGTTAAAATTTGAGTATTTATTATATTTGTTTTTAAATGACTTATTTTAAGTTTATATCACTTAATTTTTATAATGGCTACCCATAACAACTGGTTTGCAAAATTTAAAAAATGTAGTCATCAGTGATCCCAAGCCAGTGCCAGCAGCTCCAGTACGTGGCTGTGCATTCTCCTTTTCGTGGAACCTGATGCTTCTGCCCATTCTACATTCTACCTTGTCTGCAATGTCCTCAGATCTACCTAACAACACCTTCTGTTCTCTGTGAGCTTCTTCTCTTCTCTTATCTAATCTGAGAAAATTGGTGTTAGCAAAAGTTCTGGACTCAGTCAACTGACCTCACATGGTGCACACTCCAGTACCGCTCCCACAGACCTGTTTCAGTTTAGTAAGTACCACCAGCATTCACCTGAGCGATTAGGACACGCCATTGCGAGTCATCCTCGAATCCTTCTGATTCCTTCCCATCCCATAATCATGTTTTACTTTGCATCCTAAATATATCATGTGCCCTCTTTTCTTTATTCCTTTGACCATTGTTTTAATATAGGTCCTATCTCATTAAAAGAGTTTCCAAAAGGATCCAGCTCTCTCTATCCTTGTCTCTTTCCCAGAAAGTACCATAGTGATTTACTAAATTTCATGTATGATTATGATATTTCTTTTTTTTTAAGATTTTATTTATTTATTTTCAGAGAGAGGAGAAGGGAGGGAGAAAGAGCAATGTATAGTTGCCTCTCACATGGCCCTCACTGGGGACCTGGCCTGCAACCCAGGCATGTGCCCCGACTGGGAATCGAACCGGGACCCTCCGGTTCCCAGCCCATGCTCAATCCACTGAGCTACACCAGCCGGGGCAGATTATGATATTTCTTGACTCAATCATTTCACTGCTTCCCATTTCCCTGCTGGATAACTACAGTGCAATATAGATTTATCCTTTATTTGGCCTCCATCTGAACTGACAAGCTTCCTCTCTTACCACTTCCTACTTTATTTAGTTTTTATGCTCCACCAATATCAAACGGCTAATAATTGCCTCCATAAGTAACTCTTGCACTCCTCTATGACTTAACTCAAGCAAAACTCTGTTTTCATAACTTGACACTTATCACCCGCCATCTGACCATATTTATACCCAACTCTTAAGTCTTAGATCAGAAATCACATATTTTTTAGGCAGACATCCCTAATTTCTTGTAATGGTCTAAGTATCTGGGGCAATCATGGAAATGAGCCAGTCATAGCTCCTGCTCTGAGGAGCTTGCTTGACTGATGGCCCCAGCTTCTGCCCCTTTGGATTCCCTGGTACATTCCAGTCAAGGTTGTGCTCTGTTTGCTTATAGCCAATGAAGAGCACATCTGGGGTAAAAGACAGGCAGGATCATTCTAATGAGAAACGACTCCTTCACTGAATGACTTTGCCTTGAAAATTTCCTATGGCCCTGACTGAACTTCTTATGAAATTGTGATGCAGTCTTAGATCTTTCTCCCGCAAGTCTACGTCATCCTCTTTCCCTCCACGGGTATCAGATCCACAGGCTTATCACAGTCTTTTCCTGCCTCCTACCCAAATACATCTTGTGCATGTCTAACCCTGTTTTGATACTCAGTTTCTCTGAGGACACTAACTAATGTAGTATCCTACCCTTTACCATTTCTATCAATTTTCCTACAAGCTATATTTAATGTCATGTGTATATCCCCAGTGAGACTGTAATCTTAAGGTAGGAGCTCTGGTATTTACTGTTATATTAAAACATCTAGACACATCCTACTTAATCAGTAAATGGGCACTGAATAAATAAATAAATTTGAAAGAAAATTTCTACTCTGCAAAAAAGGATGACTTCTGTGTGATTCTCAGAGTAATTTACTGCGTTTGAGTTTTTCAGAGCATGAAAATATGTGATATGTCAGAAGTACGGTAATTTCATAAAAGGTATTAAATGCTATATCACCATTTCAACTTAATTGCAGTGTGTAAAACTACTTCAACTCTGAATTTGGAAGCAGTCAATATAAAGAGTGACAAGATATTTTTCACAAGCCTGTGTCTTATGAAAAGTAGCTTATTTCTTCTAAAATGAATAAATTCTAGTTAGACTTATTCCAAAGAACTCTGAAGAGGAATTAATGAAAATAGAAAATAAGCTCACTCAGGGACTCCACAAACACACACTAATTTAGAAAGCAGTATAGAGCCTAGGGAAAACCCCCTCCATTATTTCAAGTATACCTGTTTTATTTCACATGTTACCAGAGAGCACTGTGTGTCTGTGTTCCAGGCAGTATTTGAAACATGAAGATAGGTAGCACATACATATATAGTTTGTAAAAATTCTTGAATGTCTTTAAAATAAAATGTGATGGAAGAACTTGATAATATTTTCTGACTTTATGGTTCCAGTCTCCCTCTATTTTTTTTAAATGTTTAAATATCTTCAGGGACATGTACTTAAAACATATTCTGAGAAACTGAAAACCAACTAGATAAACTCTTTGCCCATGAGAAGATGAGATTCTGATTAAAATAAAGGGAGAAAAATACTTGGCATACTTGTATTATTGAATAGATTTTAAACCTGACATATAGATGTATTGCTGCTACCACTAATTTTTTGGCATTTTTTTCCCTAATTATTGAGCTGTAGGAGAGATGAGACTCTTGAAGGTTTATATTCCAAAGTGAATAGAAAAAAAATAAAGACTATTAAGCCTAGAAGGAAATCCTGAGGCCTTAGCAGCGGTCCCTAACCTTTTTGGCACCAGGGACCAGTTTCTTGAAAGACAGTTTTTCCACGGACTGGGGTTGGGAGTGTGGTTTTGGGATGATTCAAGAGCATCACATGCAAACTCACCTCCTCCTATGCGGCCCAGCTCCTAACAGGCCCAGACCAGTACCCGTCCGTGGCCTGGAGGTTGGAGACTGTTGCCATATAGCTTGTGAACAAATTTTTAAAAGGCCCAGAAAAAGTAAGTTACTTGTCCAAGTACACTTAATCACTTCGTGTAGCACTAGAATGTTGATGCATTAGTTGATTGATTACTTAATTCATCCATTCACTTATGTTTTCTTGCACTCACGTAAATACCTGTGGATCCTCTGGGTTATGCCAGGTGTTCTGCTAATTGTGGGAACATAGAGCTACATCAGGGTTCTGGCTTTTAAGGAGCCCACAGTCCGGTAATAGACAGAATGTAGATACATAAAGCATTGCTGTGCAAGGAGAGGAGTAAACAAGCTAGAAGCAAAAATCGAGTGCTTGGGGATACCCCAAGAGGAACAACTTCTCCTTTAAGAGACTTTAGAAAATGAGTATCTTTGTGTTTACCGTTTTCTCTGACCTTTTGCCCTTTTTCTTCCTAGTGAGCCTCCTCTCCATCTAGCCCTCTGGTTTCTCCAATTAGACTCATCCTGCTTCAGGACACTCCAGGGGCAGAGTCTTTCCAGGTTTCTTCTGGAATATAATGAGTTTGTCCTGTCCTGTCCCAGGTTTAGAAGAATATCAGCAGGCCTTCCCACTGGAATCAAACGAGTATGCCAGACCATGAGTAACTGGGAACCAGAGCGCTCAAATGGAAGGCAAGAGAGAAGCATCCAGAATTATATATGATATCCATTCCAGCATCTATAAACATCTCAATTGTAATATCTTTTTCTGTTTGTCTTGTTTTGTTTTGGTTCAATTTAAGCAGGTACTTTTGCTTGGGTCACTTGTAGATTTCAAAAAAAAAAAACAAAAAAAACTAGACCCAAGAAATATCTTTGACAAAAAGCGGAGGATATAATTTATATAAGTCAAAAATTACAATCAGTAATACCACGAGTAGCTTTGTGTACTTAGTTTGCTTGCTTAACTTTGCTTAGTTTTTTACTAAGGTCAGGATTGGCTGTGACCAAAGAGCTAGTATTTGCTTGATGGATAAACTTTGCCTATGCAGACACTTGTGGAATTTGTTATATTTCAGATATCCAGTACTGAGTAGCTCATGGTCTTTCATAATGAAAATTCTCTTTATATAATCCTAGAAACATTTGCCACTTCTACCTTCCTACTCTTTGCACTTTACTAAATGTCTTGATGTTCCTTAAATGTGCTGGCTATTTCTTACTTCTTGAATGAAACATTTTATTTTCTCTCCCTGAAATACCTTTTGCTTCTTTTCATCTCTGCAATAACCACTCATTTGCAGCCCATACCTCTCTCAGGAGACTCTCGAGATTACTCAGGCCTCTCCCACGTGATCATGTCTTTTGTAACTCTATTCAAACTGTGTTAAAATCACCTATTTACTTTGACTCCTTGACCAGCTCTGTCAAATACAAAGATAATGTAAGGTACAAATAAAGTGTAAATGTTTTCCAACAACCACTTAAAATAGGGAAAAGATATAGATGAAATTAATTTTAGTAATGAATTTTATTTAGCCAATATTATCACTTCAATATGTAATCAATATAAAATTATTGAGATATGTTACATTCTTTTTTAAATACAAAATCTTTAAAATTTAGTGTACTTAACACTTACAGTATGCTATATTAGACAGTCAACTCATAGACCCTGAGGCACTATAGCCTTAGGACCTAATCTGATTGATCACAGGGTTACTGCAATGGAAAGACTTTGCAACCTGGTGGTTAAGACTTCTGGAGCTAGACAGACCAGAGAAAGGGGCAACTTATTATTTTTCTAAACTTGGGCAAGTTTCTTAATCTTCCTAAACTTTCTGAACTTAACTTTTCTGTTTTTTTTTTTTTTTTTTTTTTTTTTTTTTTAGCAGAAGCATTATCTATAGCATATGTCCTATTACAGGTTAAAAGCAAAATAATTGTAATGTATCAGGAAGCCCATGTAGCATGATATAATTGTTGACTGCTCAGTTAATATCATTCAATTGAATAATTTGAAAAATATTTTTTCAATTTTTATTTCAGCATTTGAAAATTAAATTATTAAATTAATAAATGATTTAATGAGTTAATGAGTATATATAAGTTGAGAACAATAACCATCTGCCATTGCATCAAAATATGTCTAGATAAATTTTCACTAAATTTAGGGAATACTTTTGGTTTGGTATGGTTTATAGCAGGGGTGTCAAATTCATTTTCACTGGGGGCCATATCAGCTTCGAAGTTGCCTTCAAAGGGCCAAATATAATTTAGGACTGTATAAATGTAACTACTTCTTAACTGTTAAGCCAGAGCTCGGTGCTGCTGCTGGGTAGAAACAAGGTGCCAGAGGATAAAACAAGGTGGAGGGCCGGATTCGGCCAGAGGGCCTTGTGTTTGCTACCTCTGGTTTATAGGATAGCTATAAGATATACCTAAAGCTCAGTTTTTGTTCCTTAAAAATGAGGAATCCCTATAAAAGGCACTCCTCATAAAAGGATATATGAGAAACTCTCCAAAAATGGCACTCATATTCCACAAGAAGTATAACTGAGATATATAGTGACAGATGGTGTTTCTGCTGATCTGGACAGGCGTACCATACATATGCATTATAGATAGAGATAAATAATAGTCATTTCAAATAACGAGCTGCATAAGAGAAGTTACAAAGTCAAATGTGATGAATTAGTGCATGTTGGTTTTGCAGTTGAAACCTTCTTATTTAGACAACTCTACAGGGCTGTTTCAGATTCACTAGGAGCCAGTTTAATACCTTAATAACTGTTAGCCCTTTGAATTAATGAATAAACATGCAACTACACACATATCAACACAGCTATTTGTTAAACATTTACTGCCTGAAAGACATAGTGCTTAACATGTTACTGTTTAAATTCACAAGCCTTGCAAGGAAGGTATGTTTATATTTATTTAAAAAAAATTGAAACCAGAGAAAGTAATTGTTCTAGTTTCCATGGATAAGCTGATACGCAGAAATGAAATTTAAATCCAGACCTTCTTATTGAAGCCTAGAACTCTTTTCACGCTGTAGCTGATTATTTCTCCATTTCTAAAGTTCAGTCATTTTGATAACATAGCGTATATGTTTTGAAGGATTAGAGCGAGGTTAGTTAGCATTTAATATGCCTGGCAAAGACGGGACACGTTAGGCACACATCTTCTCCTTCTTCCCTTTCATCATTATTTCAGTAACCAGCCACAGGGTGGTCGTCGAACCTGCATGGAGTCACACAGCTGTGTGTGGCCCATGTCTTCCGACTCTCCATGACCACATCAAGAGTGCAGGAGGGCGGGCTAGAACACCGGCGGTGACTTTGATGGTGTTTGAAAGAAGGCAGGCAGGCAGATGGGCCCGAGCAACTCTGAGCAGTGCAGGGCTTTGAGCAGAAGACACCATCTAGTGATGGGGCTGGCGCAGAGGACAGCAGGACGCAGGCGCGAGTGCCAATGCCAGAATCAATGTTTAAAAAGCCAGTGTGGAATTTCACCACCTGATAATTTCAATCTGTAAAATAGCTACAGTGCGGGTGGTAGTTGTTCTTGGGGAATATCAGTCTAGAAAGAAATAGATTTTAAAAGGCTCATCACTTTGAAAAGAGATTAAGACTTCTATTGCATATAGCAATTGAAAGAAAACAAAACGAAATGAGATTGATGGAAAGAGAAGGTTTTTAAAGGAAGGTATATTGAAACGCAGTACAACAACTTTTATAACAATTTAGTTAGATATTGCCCCTGCAGGATTGTGATTTATGATATTCATTCTTTATCTACAGTTCCTGGCTCACATCTCCCCAAACCATAGGAATTTTCCAAGTATAGAGAGTGATACAGTGTCTTTTGTTATGTTAATGAAGGTGACTTCGGAACCCCGCCCACAGGTGGGAGCTGGTTTCCAGGGGAACCAATCACATAATTAGAGGTTTGGGACTTTCAGTCCCATCCCCCAACCTCCAGGTAGCAAAGAAGGGCTTGGGACTCAGTCCAACTGTCAATGGCCAATGATTTAGTCCATCACGACTATATAGTAAAGCCTCCAGAACAGCCCAGGACTGCTTGTTCATCCTTTTTTTTTTTTTTCTTTTTTTCCCCCATCTGCTTTGGGGAGCCAGAACACTTCCATGTGCCACTGTACTAGACCCCGAGCTCCACAAGGATAGCGCTCCTCTGCTTCGGACCTCACCCCATGTGTCTCTTCACCTGGCTGCAGATTTGCATCCTTTACTATCCGGTGTAATAAACCGGTAATCAAGTGAGCATACGCGTTTTCTTGAGTTCTGTAATTTGTCGTAGAAAATTAATTGAGCCCAAGAAGGAGGTCACTAGAACCTCCAATACAGTTAGTTAGGCAGGAACGCAGGCTAGAGCCTGGGCATAGAGTGTCTGAAGGGTGTGTGGAGGGCCAGTTTGTGTGACTGAACCCTTAGCTTGGGGTATCTGATGCTATCTCTGGGTAGCGTCAGAATTGAGTTGAATTCTTGGATACTCTGCTGGTGTCTGACAGTGTTTGCTTGGTGTCGGGTGTATCCCCCTGCACACACACTGGGATGGGGTCCAAGAACGCTTTTCAGTTCCTCAGATGGGTTTTTTGACTATCATCTTACTTTGGAAAACTGTCCTCCACTTCCCCTGACCCCGCCCCTACATAAATGTGGCAACTCTAGGAGTAGCCATCATTTAATGCTGTGGCTGGTTGGGTACCTGATCCTGTTTGAGACAACTAGCTTCTCTAACTAAGAGTCTTATTGGAGGTAGAACGCCCTTTGTAATTAAGAACAAAAGGTGCAAAATTTGGGAATACACATTTTATGACAAGCGAATAAAGTAAATCTGCAGCATAAAACAATACTCGACCAAATTACCAGGGAGGGAGCATGACATGAAATGATAAACGGTGATGTGGATTGAGTCTCTGTTCCAGTTCCTGCAGTGTGGTTGCTCTGAGAGTCTGTACTTACTAATTGCTTTCCGTGTTCAAGCTGGATTCCGTTGAGTCCCAAGGGAACACATGAAAAATTGAGGGAAAAATAAGAGAAAGAAGGAAGGGAGAGGGAGAAGGAGAAGGGGCCACAGTTCGTACACTCGGTACTCACTCCAGGCCAGGCACGGCCTGAAGGCCTGGAGATATTCCGGGTACAAGGTTCCTGTGTGCAGTGCTTCAAAAGAAAGGCCAGTATTCAATAGGTCAGAGTTTTCAGTGAGGAAAGTTCATGGATCAAGAAGGCCTAGTCTGAGAAGATGAGAGAACTGATTTTCAAAATCTCCTTCTGTGTTTCTGGCCTCCCCCCACTCCCCCCGCAGATCTGAATCTGGTTCTGGAGACTTCTGTGCTTTGTGCATGCTTCCTCAGCTCTTCACTGACAAAGGGGCTGCCCAAGCCTCAGGTAAAATCCCACCAGTTAATTAGCATATCTGTAGCAGGAGCTATAGCCCGAAGGCTATCAGAGGTAGCACTTCACTCTCACAAAGATCAGAGATTTAGGAGTTATTGGAGGTCCAGAGGAAAATATTCTATAGAGGTGAATGCAGCATTGGGGTCATTACGGTGACCCTCCATGTCCCGCGCACACAAGCACAAGCACACATGGACACACATAATTGTAAGTTATGTATCACATTTGGACCATTTTCAGGCATTGGCTCTTATTTGAGATAGATACTGCCTTTCCTGAGATGGAGTCAAATATCCTGATTTTACAGATGGATATTAAGATTTTACAGATCAGGCATTATACTTAAGGCCACAGAATGAGTTGGTGGTGAACAAGGCCTTAAAACTCAGGTCCTCTGAGCCCTCTGTCCAAGTACTCGCCTGCTCTTCTGAGTCAGCAACTCCCCGACATCATTTAAGCAGAAACTGAATGGCTCTCTAGCACAAGTGTGGGCAAGGGATTTCTTCTGGGCATGAGAATTGGAGCTGAATGACAGGTGGCCCTTCCTCCAAATCTGTCTCTGAGAGACACTGGGCCCTTAACTCTGTACTGAAGGCTACAATGGAATTCAGTTCCCTACTGCAAACTTTGAACAGTAATTGGTATTATAGGCAGGAAGAATAACAATGAAAGGCATTTAAACCTCCTGTTGTTAAGAATCTTGAGGTCAATAGCAGCATTTTAAAATCAATTTGAGGGTTTGCTGGAAGATACAGAAGAGAAACTGCAATCAATGTAATAAGGTTAGATAACCCTAGTCATGTTAATAGCTACCTAAAGCTTGACATCAATCCCTTACATTGATTCTCACTTACAGTTTAAAAAGGAAAAGAAAAAGAATTAGGAAGGACAAGCATAATACATACTCTCATTGAAGCATCAAATTAGTATAAATAATGATTAAGAATAATTGCTGCTGTTATTGGAGAACATGTTGAAAATGAGGTTTCCAAGATATCTGCTGACAATAAGGAGAGGCTTTGGCAGTTTTGAAATTCAGAGAAGGAAAAGATTAATTGGTGTAGCAGAAGTGCACCCCTGATAGGGAAAGCAGTGCACCCAGCTAGATGGTCGGATTGGTCCTGGGAGGAGCTGCTTCCTCATCAGTACTGGGAGGACTGGCACCACCTAGTGTTGACACTGTGCAAAGCAAGGCAGGGGGTACGAAGGGGATGAGCTTCCTAATACTAGAAAGCTGGTGTGATAGTAAGTAGAAAGCTGGGCTTGCTTTGAAAATCCTGTGTTTGCATCCTACCAGTTACCTACCTCCACCAGTTATAAGCTGAGTCTTTCTGAATCTCAGCTTCCTTACCTGTCCAAAAGAATAATTAGTGATAAGGAATAATAATGTCTATTCCCGGAGTTGCTGGAAGAACCAAGTAAAAAAGTTTTGTGTATGAGGTTCTCACCAAGTGGCACATACAATTAGTTTATTTGCTAAGAATAAGTGAATTGCTCAGAGCCAAATAACCAGTAAACAGAGGAGCCAGGTTTCAAACCCACGGTATTCCGACCCTGGGCTCAGCAACTGCGGAGATAATCCGGAGCCTCCAGACGCAGCCGCACATCACAGCACGTTTCCTGTCTCCTCACCATCACTCATGCACACGTGCAGGAACCGAGTTTTTAAACTACAGATAACTGAGTGAAATGTCCTGAGTAAACACAATCTTAGCCAAAGAGCCATAAAGCAAATGAGTTGTCGATGAGAAGGTCATTAATAAACGTATAGAATTCATCTAGTTATTTTAAATATTGCCAAGTAGCTCGGACCCTTCATGGAACTGTGCCCATGTGAGGACAGATCTGTGGCTGATTTTGCTGACCGCTGTGTTCCCAGTACCCAGCACTGGTAGTCCGTATTAAAAACTCGCTGAATAAATGAATGAACTAAAGTGAAATGAACAAATATTCCTTTAAGATTTTTGCAATACCCTGGGTTGATTACAATATAGCTACTTAACCTGCCTTTTCTTAAAAGATGAGAACTCTGAGAACTATGCAGGTTATTTAATTTGCTCATGAAAATGGCAGAGCTTGACAAAAAACTGCAGTCCTCTGACGCCTTGTCGAGAGTATCTAGGTCCATGCACATACTCACTGGCTTACAGAAGGGGAAGATCGTGGGGCGGGATGCTTTGCAAGAGAAGCCATCAGAAAGCTGCAGAGGGTAGCCTTGAATGTACCTGGTTAATTTTTTATCTTTTTCCTGGCTAATTTGTATTGATGGAGATGAAATTGGTATGGATCTTTCTGGATCCTATGTTCAAATTTATTCTGACTAACATGCTACAGACTGGCAATTGTCTAAACACGCCATGCAGTTGTAAGTCTTTACGGCTACATTTATGTGGCTAGTCTCCAGTATCCACTCTCAGTCTTTAGGTTGCACTGAATGAATGCTTCAAGTTCCTTGAAAGATATTTCTTCCAAGTCTATTTAATCTCTTCTCCTCTCCTAACTGCTCCACAATCGTGCCTCTGTGGGAGAATTTAACTTATGGTAATAACTGACCACTCACAAAAACTCTGATGATGAACAAACCGAAGGTGAAATCACATCACCTAGTCATCATCACAACACCATCTAAAAGGAGGAGCTCTAGTTCTTGGTGTAGCACCGGCAATCAGCTCTGTAAAGCTTTCTGGGATCAATGGCTAACATTGCAGGGACGTGGATTTAGAGGATAACTTGACTACATATGCTAAACAATAGCTAGTTAGAATTGGGGCTTTGTTTGTACAGGGCCTTTTACAGGTTTCAATTCTTTTAGTCTTTCTATTACCCTGTGAAATAGTTCACCTTTTTTTTTTTTTACAACAAAGAAAGCTGAAGCAGAGGTAAATCAAATAACACACCTGAGCACACTGCTTTTAAGTTACAAAGCAGGGACTGAAATCCACACCCTTTGTCCCCACAGTGTGCACTCAGAACCGCTCTACCATGAAGCCTTTCTGCCCAGTGGACCCCCAAAGATGTGGGCAAAGCCTGCTTATTCATTGCCTGGGACTATCAACAGCCTATTTAATGTCACCAAAATCTAGTGTGTGTGTGTTGTAAAAATAACAATACGTAATTTGCCGGGTTGTGCAGAAACTCAAATCAATAATGAACACGAAGCTTCTCTCTGTTTCCCTGGTGGGTTGTCTGGCACTAATAGAGAAGCTGAGTTATTGGCCTGGTTTACACTTGCCTTGATAACTTACAGCCTGTTAAAGGAATGCAGCACCAAGTCAATACTCTTACGTATAGAGTTTCTAAAATCTCCCATGTTTTCCTTCAACTCAGGCAGCAGAAACTACTTAATGTTTTTCTCCATGAAAATTCTGCAGAAGAGTAAGACGAGTCCTCAGCCTCGGGCAGGACCTCTGTGGGAGTTCAGAGCAGCACTGCAGGCTGAAGTCCATTCATGTTTGCTAAGCAGCTCCCTATGCTGGGAAATGTTCACTGCCCCCGGGCAAGACACCAGAATGCAGTTCTGGTTCCTTTGAAGGAGAGGACAGTAACCCGAAGATGTCCAGATGCGAGGCAGGGAAGAGTGAGCGGCAGGAAAAGTGTTTATTCATTTATGATTGAGGACTGATAATAATGTCTTCCATCTTTATAGACTTTACAGTTTACACATTATTTTATAGTGGTGAAAATGTTTCATTTCAACCCTGGTCAGGGTCAATGTTAATTATTATAACTTAAAGGTGAAGAGATGGAGGATCCAAGCAGAGATATGTTAGTAGAAACTAGTTAGCAAAAGACCTCAACTCGGTACCTAAGTCCTAGTCCCATGAAATATCATCATCTAGGGTTCTGAGATCCGTTTTACTACACCTCACTGCTCTTTCAAGCACAAGGTGGTAGAGATGAAATAAATGTTATTACTACAGCAGCTGTCACCAGAATTCCCTTAGGACTCAATAGTCTTGGAAAAATATCTTAATTAAAAATAATAATGACTTGAAACATATAAGGGTCTGTGGAGAAGCAAGGACCAAGGTGACGTTCAAGGAGAGCCAACAAGAAAGACACTTGCTTCTACTGATTCCTCTCGGTTTTTGTCAGTTGCTCAATTTAGCAGCTGTACGTGAGAAAAGGAAAGTTAGCATTGTTTGTGATCACAAGTAAACCGATGGCACCAGAGATATAAACCTCAGTATGACTGACGTTGATGCTTTTGCAGATTTATCTTTCCTCATCAGTGGAATCTGCTTTAATTAATTTATTTATATTATAAAGAAAAACAAGGCAAAAATACCCAGAGGTCCCCGGAAAAGCAGAATGCAGCCAGATGGCCCAGGCAAAATGAAGACAACAAGAAGAGATGAGTCTGTCCAGCCTTTGACTGAGTGCCTCAGAAATAGATTTGTCAATGTTCCCACTGGCGGTGAGGACCATGAGCTTCCCCTAACTTAATTTCACTCCCTGCTGTTTATACTAGAATGGGGTCTCACAGTAAATTTCTATTTTCATTATAATCTTGGTTATAAGGAGTCACTCAGCCCAGAACTCCCAATCATAAGTAGCATGTTAGAAACTGCCCTGGATCTGGTGTCAAGAGATGAGGGTTTAAATCCTGCCTCTGCCACCTACGGTGAACTTGGATGTTTCACTTTATCTCTATGAGCCCAGGTTGTCATAATAGCTGGGAGGTTTCGGCTAGAATTCAGATGTTTCTATAGAAGTGAAAAACTGGAGTTATGAGTCTGCCAGGAGTTTACTTCATTAAAATGATTAGCAGAACCATTTCTTAACTTACCTACCTTATATCCATCTACCCCTTTGGGACACAAAGAGGTCAGGAGAAAGTGCTAGAAACAGGTATACCAGATCAGGGTCCCAGCATGAGAATTCCATGGGGGCCCGTCAGAAATGCAAATCCCTGGGTCCTACCCCAGAACCGCTCAGTTATGGCTTGTGGAGGCGGAGATCCATTCTTGTGAGTCATCAAGCTCTCTATGGGACTCTGGTGCCCACAGAAGCTGGGATGTCAAACTCATTTTCACCAGGCCCAAATAATTTCAGGACGGTATAAATGTAACTACTCTTTAACTATTAAGGAGTTGAAATTACATTCGGCCCTTTGAAGGCAACCGCAAGGCTGACGTGGCCCCCAGTGAAAATGAGTTTGGCACCCTGCACCAAAGTATGAGAACTAAGGTCTCAGAAGCAGGGTGTTGTCTCTGAGCTTGGTTTTCTTGCCCACTGCCTTGACCTCATGCCTAAAGCTTCATGTAGAGGGTTGCAGGCAAACACTGGAGAAGTGCTTACTCCAGAGTTGTTCATCTAATGCTCCTTCTTTAGGAACCTAAAGAATTGTATGTCCATCTTTAATGTGTTATAAATAATGCATCAAATGGTGTCATAAAGCCAATCAATGCAATGGGTCACAACACTGCTTTGGTTCTGACTACTCATAACTACCTGGAGATTATTACTTGCCCATCCCAGGAAACCTTTTCTCCCCATTCTTAATCTCAAAACCCACTTGTATATTATACTCACTCTGCAATGTGCCCATATAGTCCTTCTCATTTCACCACCACTTCTTAGGGTGCTAGAGCCTGCCAACCCGGCTCCATGCCAATGGATGACCCAGACACCCACAGGCTTTCCTACCTCCCCTAGAAGCAGTGAACCTAGGGAAATTTTAGGAACATACGTACCACCTGCAAGAGAGATGTGGAAACACAAAAGTATCTATTTTTAAGGGTCAAAGCACACAGAGGCTAATAGGACTATTATCTGCACCCTTATTCAAGTTGACCATGTAGTTAGTTATGATGATTACCGTACTTTCAAACAATATATGCAGCAGTTTATTTGTGGCACATCTAGTCTCACTTGAGTGCATTTCTTTTCTGGATGGAAGTTGCTGATAAGGGTCGAGAGGTCCAAAACTCACCTAAGGAAAACCAAAGGCAAAGCCCCAACCTGACACTCACACAACCTAAATAAGAAGCAACTCTTTGAACATAAAATCAAAAACTGTACCAGTAACACCAAGGATCAATGCTGGGTTTGATATTTCAGAAAGGGGATGTGCAAAAAGAAAGCTTAAATTACACATGATCAATTTATATTGTTTAATATCTCTATATACTGTATGTTATATGGTAGTATTATTTCCAAGCAATATTTTAGAATTCAAGTGCACATCACCAAGTGAAGGCACTTCTGCCTGTCATTCAGTGTGGTCACACTGGTCACTGAGCCAAGATAACGCCTGGCCTCATTCTCCCCAAAGTCAGGTCTGTGAGGAAGGTGGTTACAGCATCTACCCAGTTTTACAGAAGAGGTCATCAGAACGCAAAGAAAATGAACTTTCCCAACATTGCAAATCACAAAGAGGAATCTCAGACTTCCCAGGAAAATGGGATTTAGAATTAGGTCTCTATCCTATGATCCATACAGATATCTGGGATGAGTTTAGGAAACACTTCTAACCATTCTTCCAGTTCCTGCCATGTTATTCACACTGTACATATGAATGAGCTTTTTTCTTGATCTCCTGCTTTTGCTCTAATCCCTTTCTTTAGGGTCAGAGTCCTTCATTTAGGCTTGGCCTACGTTCCCAATCATCAACCTCACATTGAAAGGAGCAGCAAAGATGTGATGCCGCTACTTACAGCAATGCTTTTTTTTTTGTTTTGTTTTGTTTTGTTTTTCGTGGTTTTTTTTTTTTTTTTTTAAGGCCTGACCTCAGATCAGACTCTTTGGATGTCAAGTCTTGTCCAGACCAAACACAAGTTCCTAAATCGCTCAGTAGGCAGGCCAGTATCCTTTGGCATGCCCCCACCAACTTATGCATGGCCCCTTCCCCAAAACTGAGAGCACCACAGGCTTCTCTCGGAAGCCTGGGCAACATTAAGCTCAAAGAACATACTTTTCAGTAATCAGTGCTGTTGTCCAAAGAAGGGTTCCAATTTCTTCTCTTAACATGTTCTCTTTTAAAATATAAGAATGCAAGACAATCTGAAATATTTTCACTACTTTGAGAGAAACCTATTACAGTATTTTCTTTAAAAAAAAATTACGGAGAGAAATTAAAAGGAAGAAAGGGTGACCAAAAACACAGATCCAAAGAACTATCACTGGCAATGCTGCCCGTACCTTTTAGGGAAAGGCAAAATCAAGTGTTCCAACCATCTTCTCGCTCCTTCAGAAAAACGGCTCTGCCAAGAGAAAGATTAATGACTGTTACTTATTTGCCACTAATGACTGAGTTTCAGGGCAATCCCAAGAATTTTTAATCATTGGCTTCTTTCTTAGAACTACTGGTTTCAAAACCCAATCCAGTGTTTTCTGAAATGCTGGGCAAAATTTGCATGTACTGTCCTGGATGCTAAGAGATCTTGTTCTTTGTTCCTGCTGGGCTGCAAACTCTGCAAATGAGTCTCTTCCTTTCCTTATTCTGGGAGTTCAAGTAAAGATGACATTGAAAAGGCAAACAAGTGCCTCGTTTCAAGAGCTTTGTATACCATACTAGACAATCACGTTTATCTTATATGTGATCACCAAAGGGTCTTGCTGAGAAGTTTAAAGCAGTGAAGCACTTTTGAAGAAATATGCAGGTATCTGTGTAGGACGGGGCTATAGGGAGCATGGGTGGGGGTGGGAGTCTAGTTAAAAAGCTGGCAAATACTGTAGACCAGAAACAAGGAGGTTTAAACCACAATGATGATGGCAGGGGTAGCCCAGCACAAAGTATCAAAATGAGTGCTCAGTGAGTATTTGTGGAAAAAAGGGAAGAAGGGACGGAGAGAGGGAGGGAGGGAGGGAGGAAGGAAGGAAAAAAAGGAGCTGAAAACTGAAACAGCTGACATGCTTTGAAATTTTTCCATGGTGCAAAAATATATAAACCCTATATAATGTTTAAAAATCACGTTCTATAGCAGCAGTTCTCAACCAAGTGGCACATTAGAATCATCTCGGTAGCCTCAACACCTTGATGCCATGAGTAGATTCCAAACCAATTAAATCAGAACCTCCAGGGGAGGACTCCAGGCCTCAGTGGTTTTTTTAATGCTCTCCAATGGTTCTGTAACGTGCAGCCCGTGCTGAAAATCAGTCCTCTGTAGACCTTCTGCCTCTGGAATCAATCCCTGCCTAATAATTGGTTGCCATGGAGATTTGTCCACCAGCTGGGTGAGGGTTGTCCAACCTCCAGGTCACTCTCAAACTAAAAATAACTGACACGTTTCAGTCATTGGGATAAGAAAATCTTTTTATGATCCACAGCAAAATTAAAAGTATAACAATAGGACCCACTCTTTCTCTATACAGAGCCATGAGAAAATTTCAGCTCTGCTCAGAGAATTCTGTAGCTGGGTTCTAGTCCCAGGTATACACCAAACAGCGCCAGAAAAGCCAACGCACATTTTCTTCTCATTTGCTGGACAGGATCGCCACCAAGCGTGCATCCAGCGGTTATTTATGAGTCAGCCGTGGCACAACGGATGCAATGTGAACAACAGGCTTATAAGGGTCCAGTTTGCATGGGGTCTCTGCCATTTATTACCTGTTGAGACACTGAAAAAAGTCACTGAACCTGGTGGAGAGTGTTTCTGTGTCTGTACAGTAGAGATACTAATACTTCATTAAAAATCTTTTTTTTGAAGACAATAAGATAATACATGTTACTTTGTAAATTTCAACTCATATAATTTAATATCAATACTACTAATAATAGATGTTTTTTCTGTTGACATCAACCAAGATGGTACAGAATTTTAAGATTAAAGGTTGTTTTATGCAATATCTTCCTCCAATCTACCTTGTTCCTAGATATCAACACCCAACATGGGCTCCCTTGTCACTCACATCATAATGTTTAACAATAATTTGGGCTGCCAAAATATGTGATGTGGTATATATATATATATATATATATATATATATATATATATATATATATATATATATACACATTAGAGGTTGAAGGCAATATTTAGCCTGAGTCCTACTAGGGAATAAGTGCCTCATACCATGGTCAAGTTTCACAAAGGTTTGCCGCGCTAACACTTGCACAGTCTGTTCCCTGGGGTTTGGTGACCGAAATGGCTGCGCCCCTGAAGCCCTTGTAGGAGCGCCCTGGAATGGTGCCAGGAAGTGGCGGAAATTCCCTAGCATCTCCTACACATGATACCTGCAATTACCAGTGCACCTCACTGTTGTTACAGATGCTTTGTTACCTAAAAAGCAAACTTAAAGAGAGGAGAAAAGAGCAAAACAATTCATTTGCTATCTAATTAAAGTCATTATAAACAGCCTCCAGGTGCTTAACCTTTTTTCCTCTAAAATCCCAATCTTTCAGCTGAATGCTCAGATCTGGAGCTTCATTGAGGTTTTTCTTAATTGCCTTTCCATCACTAATGGGATTCACTTCATTATTACCTCTGCCAAAAGCTGTCTTCAACTTCCAGCCTCCATGCTGAGCCATTTACATGCCTATTTATAATTTATCTTTTTACTAACTGCTAATGTCACACCACCTCACAGTTCAGGAAGCTAAATTGGAGTTGGCCCCTCTAATTGGGAAGCATTGTCTTAAATTTTATACACACACACAAACACACACACACGTATATACATATATATACATACACGTGTATATTTTTTATGGATCTATAAACTCTCTACCCAAACTCCCCCCGTCTGTCCATTTGTCCCCTTTATTCCCTCTTTCCTCTCTTTCCTCCTTTGATCTCTCCTTCCCTTCCTCACCCACCTTCCCTTTTTCGTTATTTCCATGTCCATCCTCACGATATCCTCACAGGGCCACTGCGCCCGTTCCGCCATGTCTATGATGGCCTCACCACCAGCATTACTGAGCAGCTAGCTTACCGTCTGGTTTTACTTCATCCCAACAAAAGTCTGTGAACTAGATGTCATGATACCAATTTAACGGCGAGAAACTGAAGGCCAAGAGAGAAAATATGACGAAGAACTCCCAGGTTACATATGCACAAGTAGGCTTTCCACCCAGCCCTTCACATCTGGAAAGAACTGACTGGGACCCTAGGAATCATGTGGGCACAAGAGAAGGGGGACTACCCAGAGAGGGCTAGGGCTTGTCCTGTCTCAGGGAGCCGGTGGAGAAGCAGCAGCAGGAAACCAGACCTGCAAACTTGTTGCTTCCATCCTTCTTTCCTCAAATCCCCTCGACCAGCACATGAAGTAAGAATTACTGTGGTCTAGTCAAGGAAAATGTGTTAGCACAGGGAGTAGGTCCCGGATGGGGATGGATTCCGGAAGAGGACAGGAGTGCTAGTGGGGCTATAGTAATTTCTGTTGGCTTGTTGGCGTGAGGCTTTGGGACATATGGTCTAATACAATTTATTTTATCTCTTAAGTAACAGGAAGGAGCTCTGTTGCATGTGAACAGAGAGGAGTCAGTGTAGAGCATGAAGGAGAACATGGAGATATGTTGGGAAAATTGGAGACGCCTGGCCACTTTAGGCTGTTTCTGATCCCATGTCTACCGACGCTTGACTGACCATGTGTCTGCATGTGTGTGTGTGTGTGTGCGCACTAGTAGCAGAGAAAACCAGAGAGATATGTATTGACTAGCCTCTGCCTTCAAAGAGTTTGCAACTCAACTGGAAAACTAATACTAACACTAAATTAATGAACAAGATGCAGTTAAAAAATTTAAAGAAAATGTAATAGGGGAAAGGCTAAGTAAATTATAGTTCAGCTCCTAGAACAAACATTATGAAGACTTTGGAAATGGTGATTATGCAAATATTTTTGAATGCTTATTATCTGCAAGACTCTGTTCCTGGTTAAATAATAGTAAACAAGATATGGTGCCAGCTTTTCAGTAATTTTAATCAAGTGTGAAATGTGTTATCTTGAGGTGAACACTGGAAGCAATTAGAGCATAAAGAGGGAAAAGTCACCCATTCTCACTTTCTTGATAAAGTAACATGCAAGCTGAAACCTGGGGGATAAATCAGATTTAGGCAGGAGAGATGGTTATTCTCTGTTTTGGCTTCCCCTTCCCTATTTCTTCTCGGTCCTGGCCTGGCCTGCTGCTCTGTGCCTCAGTGGATGGCATCTGCAGAAGGGAACGCTGGTGCTCCCTTGCCCTCTGGCTTCCTGTTGGGTCTTGGCCAATGAGACATGCCAACAGGAAACAAGAGGGCTGATGGAGAGAGAAGTAGGGTATTTCTACCTGCTGTCTCCCTGCTGTGATAGCACATCTCTATCAGTTACTTTTCCTGCCGATAGCTCCTGCCAGGTGCGCCCCCCACCCCCACCCCGCCACAGGTGTCCCGGGTTCTAATTCTCCAATGGCCCTAAACTACTTGGCTCTAGAGGAATAAGAATTTCCCATCTTGCTAGTTTCCGGCATCTCCCTATTCTTTTCCTCACCATCATTTTTTTGTTCCTTTAAACCTGCCTAATCTTCAGTAACTGGTGCTTACGTTAAAGTCTTCATTTGAACAATTAGGGGTGGATTCTGTTTCCTACTGGCAAGCTGGCTGGTATACAAGATGAAGGCAGAGCAAGAGACAGGGTGGGAAGAGGGTAGCACTCAAGAACAGTGCGTTGCCCAGGGTGGGTGGGGAGCAGAAGGTGACCCTAAGGTAGAGGGAAGTGCGACTGACGGGGACAGCTGAGTACAAAGGGCTTTGTACATTGTGCTAGGGGGTTTCTGCACCAAAATGCAGAAAAATGCTTTAAATATATTAAATAACAGTAAAAATAATTTTAAAATATGCCCATTATAATGTTAACTATATTATACCTATAAAAAGAAGATAATTATATCAGAATAACAACTGTGTCTGTCTTACAGTTTGTGCAATAGAGGACATTTCTGTTTTCTCTAGTGAAATTTCTGAAATGGATTATGTTGATTTTATGAATTTTAAAATACACTTTTTTTTAGAGAAAATACCCTGAAGAGCTTATTATTTGAAAGTCCCTTGAGAACATAAAATGAAATGCATGTTCCTGCTTAGTTTACAGCCTTCCTGAATCTGCAATTCTGTGTCCGTGGTTAGCCAGCACCTCTCCAATCCAGGCCACCGAATGGGCTGTGGACAATGGACTGTAGCCAATGGATATTTCACAGTGGAGACCAGGAGGAGGGATCTTTCTATATGAAGGCTGGTGATAGAAAAATAAAGGTTTCCTGAAAACAGCTTGCTTTACTAACAATCTCAAAACTGGAACATCTCAGGAAATAGAACATTTACTAAGAAGATGTATCCATCTGTTAAGCAACTTTTGAGTAGGTTCTTAGAAAAAGAAATTGCAATCTATGACACGTGAACGTAGTTTGGTCAGACAGAAGCTGTGTTGCAAGAGGGGGTGGGCAGGGCTCATCCCAGTGCAGTGAAGGAGGATGCTGTCTCCGCCCAGGAACATCCTCTATTACCTCCCCACTGGCAACAGTAGTAATAACAATGTCCATAAGAATAATAAGAATCCCATATAGTGAAAGTTTATTACCATTACTTCCTTGGTGCAAAAATTATATTTCTCTTTGTTTTGAAAAAAAAATCTCACAAATCAGTGTTCATATAGAATTCTGCTATGGATTTTGTATTTGGATGTATGACTGAAAAGTTGCTACTAGCTTTGAGAATAACTTACAATTAGTGACATTTAAGAGTCAAGGGACATCTAGCTGGTGTAGCTCAGTGGACTGGCGCAGGTCTGTGAACCAAAGGATAGAGGTTCAATTCCCAGTCAGGGCACATGAGTGGGTTGCAGGCAGATCCCAGTAAGGGGGTATGAGAGGCAACCACACACTGATGTTGCTCTCCCTCTCTTCTTCCTTCCCTTCCCCTCTTCCCTAAAAATAAATAAATAAAGTCTTTAGCAAAAAAGAATCAAAGGATAAGGGTGTGCCAAAATTGTGCTAAGCTCTTCACTTATGACACTGGTTCTAATTCTCATGACAACTCTGTGAGGTCCCTAAGGCTATTTCTATTTTACAGGTGGGAAGACTGAGGCCAAGGGGGGATAAAGTATTTGCTGAAGATGGCAGCACTACAAGTTGTAGTGCTAAGTCAAGATCCGAGTTGCGGTTCATCTAACTGTAATAGCCATGCTTTAACTACTTCTAGTCATTAACTATAGTGGGCTAGAGAGCTTCAAGTAAGAATAGGACATAAGATTACAATTTGAATTGTCTTTATCCTTTTCTCTTTCATCAACCATCCTCCTATTAACTACTTGGTGAATTTGAGAACTGATGTATGCTGATTTAAATCTGCTTCTTACATGGGTCACTATGAATCAGTGTGTTTGTATTCTGATCTTATACATCAATCTCCATGGGTGTGGTTAATGTGGATCTATCTCTAAGAGAAGAAGCCACCTTCACAGACTGGTTCAGCTGGGTGCTTTTTTGAATCTCCCTCTTCCTGCCCATAGTTTTGGGCATCTCTTGTGAGCTCTGCATTTCCAGTGGCATTGTGCCTGGGACTTCAGCCTGGTCAAAAGGAGAGCACATTTGTAAGTATGAAGGGACAAATAAATCGAGCTATTTCTTTACAAGGCTATGAAATGTCAGCACAGGTAGGATCTTCTAGCTCTTAGAAAAGGACGTTTCCTGACACAGGAAAGATCTGGAGAGCAGCTGCCAGTGTTGACATCATCTGTGAGAAGCAGAGACAAAGAACTCAAACAGTTCCCAAACTTTAGGATCTGAGATCCTTGTTCTATGCAGTAGAGGTGTGGATTTATGGTACAACAGAGAGAGCAAAGCCTGTGAGGAACATGGCAGGCTCCTGGGAGCTACTCTAGCATCTAGTTTCCTGTGGATTCTTTTGTTTCTCTCTCCAGGTTCCACTTGTGGGGCCAAATCCAGCTGGAGTACAAACGTAGCTACTGATATCCAATAAGCCATATGCAAAAAAGGAGAACGGACAGTAGAGGGGTACCTTGTGGGCAGCCCTCATTAATATTACCGTAGCAATCAAACGTTGGAGGAAGGAGTTATGTCTCATAGGGAAGACAACTGGACTCAAAGTTCTGAGAAGCAAGGTGACTCAGCAATGCTTACCAGGGTCCAACTCTCAGTTCTACCACTAAAAGTTTGTGTGACCTTGGACATGTTTTTCCACCGGTCTGTCTTATTTTTATCATATGTAAAGTAGATTAAATGAAGTATATCTGCTAGAGTTAATTTGATTGCTAGATGACTAAAAATGCATAGGTACCTGCATTAGACAAATGTAAGCAAAACATGTTACCATATTTTTTGGACTATAAGACGCACTTTTCCCCCCAAATTTGAGAGGAAAATAGGGGTGCGTCTTATAGTCTGAATGTAGCTGAATTATAGTCTGAATGTTATTTATGTTATTAAATGTTTTAACACCTTTTTTGCTTCAAAAATTTTTTCTCCTATTTTCCTCCTCTAAAACCTAGGTGCATCTATGGTCCAAAAAAATATGGTACTTCTTTTTTAAATTCTTCTACTCAGTCCATTCTCCTTTCTTACATGAGAACATGTCCAGAGAGGATCAATGGTTTTACCAATGTCACACAGCTGGGGTTTTTGTTTGTTTGTTTGTTGTTGTTGTTTGTAGTGTTCCAGGAAGCTCACCGAATCAGGAAGAAGTGGGTTTAAATCCCAACTTTACTTCTTAATGTGATTCTGGGGAAGTTACTTAACTTCCCTCTCTAAGCCTTAGTTTCCTCGTGGATATAAGGGGAAGATAATAATGCTGCTCTTCCTGAATCCCTGGCACACACTCATTTTATGTTCCGCTGAGAAAGAAAAATGTCCAAGCTAAGTAGTCTAATAGAAGACCCCCACAAATATCTTGTAGTAAAAGGGCTGGACCTTCGGTGTTAGGGAAATCATGAGAGACCTCCAGGAAGTGTGCATGACTCGGCCTTAAGAACTTGAACCACAGTTGTTCAGGCCAGCCTGTCTTCTGGACTTACACAGCCAGTATAAACCCCATCTCCAACAAAAAGCAAAAGCTAAAAAGCAAAACACTCTCAAGCAGAAAATTTAAAGTAGGCTCAGACTGATAGTGCCTCCATGAGACTCGTAGAGCAAGCTTCTAGAGAAGAACTTTACTAGCAGCCCACTGAGATTTTAAGCCATTTGAAAATCCATTCTAATTTCAAAGATGTTGAACTATGGAAAGATATGCATCTTGGAAGTGATGAAAGATGATGGATATGGTAGTATCTCTCATATGACTATTATAAGGAATAATGGGTACATATACACACATAGGTACACGTGTTTATGTGTATCTTAACTGTGGCTTTGGGTAGGTCATGTAGGAGGATGAGATCTGTAGTTCTTAAGATCCCCTTTACTTTTGCTTTAGTGATTCATCTTACGACAGCCCATGTGTTTTTATTTATTCACAATGATTTAGTTCTGCCAGGTTTCAAGCTCAAAAATCAAGGCATCCTTGATTATACTTGAAATGCCCCACAAAATTTTAATAGCTCTTTACTCTGAAGACTTAAGAGAAATCAGGGTTTCTACTAAATTCCTCTTTTTCACCTGTGGTTTCTGATCTAATCACTGGTGCATTATCTCCTTTCCCATTGAAATATATTACTATGCCAACCATCACCTGCTCTGAAATTCAGTTCTGGACAAAGAAGGCAAAGGAATCCCAGAAGAAGCCATTTTTCCATGCCTGGATTCTAATAATGAGGGTGGTAATCAGCTTTCAACCTTTTGTTTTTATGCCACAGTAAGAGATTTCTTGAGGGATTTATTCATTAAAAACCACAAAGGGGGCATATCTACGTTTCTTATCCGTAACTAATTAGAGACAGACAAAGGAGCTTTTTTCTGGAGGGGGAGAGAGCAGAGTGTTGAGGAAAAGTGAGGAATCAGCAACTCTGCAAAAGAACAGGACTCCCATCCTTGCAACAGACCAGTGCTTCCCTACAATGCTATCTGCTTTCCAATTCCCTCGCTCAGGTGGGTTGTCGGGACTAAAAGCAGCATGTAAAAGCAAGATTAGAGTTTTGGAAGGAAGTTACTTTCAGAAGGGATAATCTCAAAATCTTTTAACCAATCACACATGACCCAATATAGAAGAGCTCTTCTGAAAGTAGGGGCCCTGGGCAGGAAAAAGATTAATGGTATAGAAATATGTATTCATCCATTCATCCAGCAACAAGTTATTGAGTCCAATCAGAGTGCCTTATACCATGCTAGGTGCTTCTCCTTAGGTACCTTTTCTGTCTGACCACCGTAACGACTCATACTAGCAGACAGAGGAAAGCTTTTGTGCTTCCCCAAATGAATTAGTATAACCTTCCTTTATTCCTTCCTTCATTTATTTGTCAGTTCAACAAACATTTGAACACATGCTATGTAGCCAGCATGGCCTTCCAGAAAATCTACAATCTAGTAAAACCATACATTTTTGTTTCCAGGATGTGCTACAAGGTCTTACTCATAGTAGGTGCTCAACAAATCTTTGTCAATAATGCTAGTGATAGGGATGGTGGTTTAGCCTTTAGACTTTTTATATAATATGCTGCACATTAGAAAATTATTTGATGTGAAATTCAAGTAGCTATTAACTATTTCAATATAATGACACTAATTTCAACAGAAAGTTAGTCTAGGAAAATACCAAATGATCTATTAGTGTGTAGTTGTTTTTCATAAATAAGTTGATTATTAATTTTTTAAAAACAGAAAAAAAGTGTTTTGCATAATTCCTGACACAAGATTGGCAAGAAAATTAGATATTAAGTTAAATGCTGCTTAAAAGTATATGATTCTTATGACACTTCACTTTATATTTTATCTGAAAGGACCTTGAAGACTGAGTTTAAGGAAGGAACACAGGAGTCAGTATTGGAACGCATAGGTTCAAGGCTGTGATCACAACTGCCACCTTTTCATTAAACACTCTGAACGACCGCTCTTCTCTCTCAAACACTGGAGTCTGCCTCTTCCACTGGTCATGGATGTTAGAAGAACCAAGAGGAGAGTATATATATGAAATACATTAAGACTTTCATTTTGGTTAGGATTTTTATTATTGGGTTTCTATAATAATACACACTAGAAAAAGGAGGAAAGTTTTGCTTCGTCTCACACTTCCTGCTCTCCTGTAGGCCACATCGAAAATAATCCCCACCTAGCCACTGCATGAACTTCCTCTACTATAGATCTTGAAGGTAGGTTCATCCATGAGAGGGCTTCTACTAAATATTGCATGCTCTTGGATGCTTACACTATGTAATGGAGTGAGAAGGGACTTGACCCACCTGCCATTGAACCCCAGCTCCTCCACTTACCAGTTATGGGGCCATGGAAGGACTGCCTAGCTTTTCTAAGCACAGAATCCTCAGCAGGGAAAACAACTGTCTGGAATGGTGCCTGGGACTCGTGAGGTACACACAAAAAAGGCAAGAACGGTATAAGATGCTCCTCTCTTTCAACTGCTTCAGGAAGGAGAATCCTTGGCAGGGCCGATGCCTCTTAAGAAAGAGGTGACAGAGTAGAAAGAGATAGACTGAGGTAAACGGTGACTGTGTTGCCTAGGTTTAGCTTCTTAATCTCTCTCCTACTCACTGAATTTGGAGCATGATGCTCTAGCTATTGCTAGTAGCTTCTTCAATATCCACTTTCATCTTCTTTGTTACTAACAAACCCCTAATTAAGTTCAGGGTGTCCATATGTCCAGCTTAAACAACTGAATCCCCCAGGCTCCTTTGCTGTTTGTGACACAATTCTTAATGACAAGATATAAATGAAAATCACTCCTTTGGCTTTGGAGAAAATTTTTCCAATGCAGGGAGACCTAGCTGGCATTCACCCTTTGCCTTCAGCATTCTTTCTCCCACTCTGGAACAAGGAGGCCAGGACGGAGACTGAACAGCCACATCACAACGCCAATGCTTCTTGTAGAAGGAGAAAATTAAAATTGCCACTTGGTTAAACTACTGGAGGTGAACTTTTGTTAAATAAAATGAAATGACCCATGAACAAAGCCAAAGGAGGGTAGGATGGAGGGAGGGGGTGGGTGGGATAGGGGAGAGGGGTAGGGGGAAAATGGAGACAACTGAACTTGAACAACAATAAAAACAAGTGCATCTTATAACATTGCAATAAAATCTCTCTTCTAAAAAAGAATACATATCATGATATAAGGCCTTTATGAAATAATAGAGTTCTTCAGCATCTGACATATAGTGTCAGATTCTCACTAAAGGTTACTTCCCCTTCCGCTTTCTTGCCAGGATGAAGAACTAGTAACGTTGAAGAACGTAGTAACTAACAAGGGTGCAAACCCAGGAGATGAAAACAAAGGCCTCAACATTGGGAGAGACGAGAGGTACCTACCATGCCCTCCGTTTTACAAATGAGGAAACTGAGGCTGGGCAAGGGGAAGTAACTTCCCCAGGCTGAGATCAGTGCGTAGTCATCATTGAAGATTTAACCCAAGGACTATCTGATGCCGATGACTACATGCCCTTTCTATTGTGCCCTTCAGCAGCGGTACGGTAATGTCCCGGAAGAGACATATTTTATAATCTGCCTCTCATTGTGTGTTTTAGGTTTCTGTAGGACTTTCGTTTTTCCAAAAAATATTTGTGCAGGGGAGGGGATAGAGACCCTTTGTCTTTTTCACATTTTGTCTCTTCTGAGAGTTTCCAGGCACATGGGGCAGGGGGGATGCTCTCAGTTTTCAAAGGCTGAAGATGTTGAAGGGTAAGACACAGACACTCACACCAGGCCTGGGCTCTCATGGTTGTGCAGGTAGCCAAGGACCTGAAGATGATGAGGCTAAAGCGATCACCCAGGGAGTGTTCTGCAGCCCGGACTCTGCGGGTGGACCACTGAGAACCCTTGGGTAGAAAAACATAGCTCCCTGTTCTTACCAACTGTTTGATTAAATTACTTAACATTCCTGTGCCTCCATTTGCTCAAATGTAAAACAGATATAATACCTAATTCATAAAGCTGATGTACAGAGAAAAAAATTAATCTGATTAAAATGCTCAGTCTAGTGCACAGCACATAGTAGGTAGTCAAAAAATCTTAGTATTTATTAGCACTATTTTTAGCCTTTACTTTTCCAGTCAATCACAAGAAGTAGAAATAGCTTTACTATCAGGAAAAAATAAGCATATTATAAATATGCAGGAGAAAATCAAAACTGTGTCCACATGTTTATGGAAAAAGAAAGCTGATGAAAACTAAGCATCTCAGCTGTTTCTGAGCTTTCTCATTAACATTTGTTTGCTCTTTTTGATTCCTTTTGTTTTCTGCTAGCAGACAAGTGGTAGCAGGTGCCAAAGTTTAAGAAAAAATATGGGAGGAAAATTTAAATGAGATCATAAATATTTATTTATTAACCCTTTTGCTCCCTGCAGATTATGTGCAGGTGTGAATGAGAAGAATGTAACTCGGGAAACCAACCGTCTTATGCAGACAAGTCCTGTGTTGGGCTTCTAGAAGGCTGAGCTGGGCTGCCCAATGAAGGCCGGTGAAAAGCTTCCCGGGGTACCTGAGGCATCAGGGGATGGGTTTTAACAAGCTGGGCTGGACATAGGGTGACCAGTCATCCAGGTTTGCCTGGGACTTTTCCGTTTTTAGCACTGAATGTGCCTCATCCCAGTAAATGCCTTAGCACTGGAAACCAGCATGTTTGATCACTCTAGAAAGAATTAGATTGAGCAGTAGACAGAACACCAAATGTAACTCGACAGGAAAATCTGCAATAGGTGTTCAGCTCTCCTCCCCACCCTCCACCTCGGACCTTCACTGACTGCTTAACGGGAACCAGCCACGATTTCTCAGCAGAGAAACCTAGTTGGTCAGACAGAGAAAAATGACAAAGGGGCAGGGGCTCTTTCTCTTCTGCTGACTCTTACTTCTTATTCTTTGTTACTTGCAGAATGCATTCAGGGGTATATTTTCCTCTCTGGAAATGAATGGCTGACCTGTACAGATGACTGTGGTGGCCGTAGCAGGGCAACAGAGCCCCTGAAAAAAGAATTGACGTTGTTACCTAGGTGTCAAGTACAAAGTAGATATAATACATTCAAAGTGACTGTCTACATGGATCTAATAAATACAGTAACTGATAAAAAAATTTTATTTGATCTAGAAAATGTAATCTGGTATATTGGAGAGAGCCTAGAAAAAAGAATTTTATTTTAATTCTCAGCTGAGGACAGGCCCATTGATCCTAGCGAGAGGGGAAGGGAGGGAGAGAAACACTGATGTCAGAGAGAATCCATCAGTTGCCTCTTGTACACACCCCAGTCAGGACTGGGCCAGTAATCAAACCCGTGACCTTTCAGTTTCTGGGACAATGCTCCAACCAACTGAGCCACACTGGCCAGGGCAAGAATAATTTTTCAATAGCCATTTTTTGAGCATTTAGAACGTGCCGTGCATTTATATGGGCTCGCATTTCATCCTTCAGAAACTGTGAGGTAGTATAGTCATGAATAAACGGAGGCTCAGTGACAAGTTTGTGGGAGAAGAACGTGGTTTTCAGTTTGAACTGTAATAAGAAATCGATAAATCACTTTGGATATGTCACATAGCCACAGCAAACCTCTTTATGTCAATCTGCAAAATGGGCCATCCTTTTTTCTCAAGGTAAGTTTCAGGATTAGATAAGAAAATAAACATGAATTTACTTTATAAAATGCTATCCAGATACAATCATGTCTCTTCACACACACCTATGCATGCAAACACACACCTATGCATGCAAACACACACACACAAACACATACACACTAACATGCCAAGTAATTTAAGGAAATTAATCTTACTGGCAAGGCTAAGCAAGAAGGGATGTGGGATTGGGAACCATGGCCTTAGCTTTGGACAGAGTCCTGTCACGTGCACTTCAAGGCACATCAAGGAAACCTACACTTCAACACAAAGTGCTTCCCTGCAGAGGCTGTGTCCCTTCTCATGAGAAATTCCGCACCCCATGCCCGCTCTAAGCCACAGTTTCACCTCTGCACATCTCAATTTTGACTGTTTACCTATCTTTTGGAAATGTAGAAACAACTAAAATGCTTTTGCTTAGAATACAGATTAGTATTTGTAAGTGTTTGCAAATGTTAATGAGGATGTGTTATCTAACAAAGATAAATGGTTAAATTCTAATTTGTATCTTGATATCTTGTGGGATTTTGTTCTCAATCTTTTCAATTTCACGCAATCATTATGTAGTGATTCTCTTTTTTTTGCAATGGGTTGTTTTAATACTTGAATATATCTCACTTCTGTCACATACCATGAGGTTTCTGTATATTAGAGCAAATAAAAGGACGGTAACTTCTAGAAAAATTGGCGTTTGAAGAAAGACTTCAATGCTTGATTTTTTCAGTTTTGCATTTAAAGCACCTGAAATGCTATTTTATGTACTTAAACCAACAAGTATTATATTCATGTCTACTTCAAAAGGAAAAAAAAAAAAACCTGAAAAGTCCTAGCTTCTTTATACTAAATACAAAAAATATTAGTTTTTTAAAATCTACTCATTTTAAAAAAGGTCATCTAAAGTTCCTAGCAATAGAAGTACTGTTTTGCCAATGGCAAAACAAATATCAAAGGCTTTATTATATTGAAAACTAAGATCTCAGAGGGGCTGAGAGAATTTGAATTAGACACACATATTCTCTTAAATTTTTAAGGCTTGAAATACACATCTAAAAATCTCAAGGTTGTCTTATTCCAGAAGCTTCCTAATTCTTTGGTGCATTGGCTAATATAAATAAGTGAGAGTTAAACTACTCTTGAGACCATTGAAAGGAAGCATGGTGGCTCCCCATGGATGTTTATCAAATAAGGGAGGGCTAAGAAAATCACAGGAACACTCGTATACAGGCTTTAACCACTGCTCTCCCCTACATATAGATTGAACTGTTCCCTTGTATTGAGTTCTACTGCCAGCCCCTCCTGTCTGCCCCCCAGCCCAAGTCTTCATTATTTAAAATATGGTATCAGGGAATCATAGACTCCTGTGATTGAAAGGGACCTTAAGTGTCATCTAGTTCAATTTCCTTTGCAGAGCTTCAATTCTTCTGTAGCCTATGGGTCATCTGGTCAGCTGGCTGGTAACTAAGGGCTGTCCGTGACTAGGAGTTCCTCACTTACAGGGCAGCCCGGTTCTTTGGGTGGTTATTACTGAGAGGATTCTCCATCAGGCTGAATTGCCATTTGTTTTCTAGATTCTTTTCTTCCTCTCTTCCTCTTCTTTTCCTTTTCCTTATTTCCACTCTATTTTTCTTTCCTTGTTTTCTCCTTTCCCTTCCCAAAAGTCCTTCCTTCCGCCCTTCCTTCCTTCCTTTCTTCCTACTAGTAATATTCAGTGTCTCTATCTGATTAAATTTTAAAAAATCTCTAGGAAAATTTAGTAGGGAACTTCCTTCGCTTGCTAATGGCTACCTACTAATAACAAAAGGAAAACATCATATTTAAATATAAAAATACAGGATAATTTCATTTTAGGTTGGAGACATAATACATACTTAATTTATCACTAATGTTGTTCAGTGTGCACTGGACAGGGCACAATTCAGTAAAAAAATGAAAGAAATAAGAAATTTAAAATTGGAGAGGAAGATTCAGAAGTATAATTAGATATAGATCACAGATGTATATAGGATATCAAAGAGAATCAGCAGAAAAACTTTTGAAACTAATTAGAAAACATAAACAAAATTTTTGGCTACACATTCAATTAAATATATGCAATTAAGAGTGTCCCTCTATACCAATAACCAACCATAAAATTCAACAAGAAATGAGAGCATTTACAACATAATCAAAAATACACTAAAATATCTAAGAATTAAATTAATAAAGAATAATCACTTTAAGAAGATTAAAAATGTACATTTCAAATACAAGACTTAAAAGGAGATTTAAATAAATAAGTACTCTTACTACGTATGGATATCATTACCTAACCTTGTGAAAAGATAGGTTCACCCCTACATTTAATCTATCAACTTAATGTACTTTTGTTCAAAATTCCAGTGATGTTTTTGAAGGACAGCAGAAAAATGTCTTAAACATATAGTGAAATCTAAGATTATATTTAAAAATAGGAATAAAGTTGGGCACTTTCTTTATCACATATAGGACCACATTATAGGATACTTCTGCTCCCAAGCAAGATGGAATAGTAGGGACTGGGCTTATTCTTCTGTTTAAAACAACTGAAGGCAAAATAAATAAAAATATGAAACAAGCATTTCCAGAACTTGGCCGTCAGGCAGCACAGAGCCAGGAAAAACATAGGACGCCCACTCTGCCTGGAGAAAACTTCCAGACCATAGCCCCGAGAGAGAGAGCCCAGGAGGACCTCCTGGGACCCTGAATCGAGGAGCCAAAGCTGGGCGTCTGAGATGCCAAAGTGGCTAGAGTTTTCAGGCCACAGCCCTGGAGAGGAGAAAGCTGCCCAGTGGAGACTCAGTATCTGCAGAAAGCCCCTGGAGTCTTTGACTGAGTTTTCCTAAGAACACGCCTGTGAAAAAACTACAGGAGGCTGGGAAAAAAGCAGCAGGAAGCCCCGGCGATCCTGGGGCTGGACGGTGACAAGCTAACCGGGGATTAACCACCCCCCTGGGGCTCACATTGGGACTGGTGCAAACACCACACAGTCAATTGTTTGGTAAAGTGTGTTAGGAAAAATGAACTTCTGACCCTTTCCAAAATCATATATGAGAGTAAATTTAAAATGGATTAACAATAATATAAGATTCTTAAAAATGTCTGCTTGCTTTCACGGTATTGGGGTTTCAAAGAAATTCTTCAACGAAATTTTAAAAAAGTATAAAAGTTTAAAGAAAATTTTTCTGTGTTTTATTAAAAGTAAAGTTTCATATTGGGCAAAGACTATCACAAACAAGTAAGATTGGTGAAAATGTTTCAATGACCTAACCTTAATAAAAATAATTCTCAGAATATAAAGTACCTTCGACAAATCAGAAAACATAATGGCTAATAAGTTTAAGTCGAGATTTTTTTCAATAACAGTAACAGTAAAATAAATGCATGTGTTTACAATGCTAAACACACAATGTATACTATATTCTCAAAATTTACATTTAGTTAAGTAATGAATATATTTTTCAAATATCATCAAGTTACAAAAAGATATTTATAATGAAAAGTCTTCCTCTCTCTCCAGTCCCACGGCTACGCAGTTCTCCTGCCTTTACCCCCTAGACAATGGTTGTGAATTTCTTCTATCTCTTTCCAGAAGCCTTTTATGCACTATATAGCAAATGCAAATATTGTTTCCACTAATATTAATTTAACAATACCTCTCAGAGATCTTTCTGTATCAGTGCTTGTAGCGTTTTCTCACGTCGTGTTTAAAACTTGTTGTAACGACTGCTTGTTGAGATGTCCACAGAACAATAAATATTTCCAGAAAATACTTTTAAATATTCTCAATAAAGAACTTGTTAATTAAATTATTTTATAGTTATATGACAAAATTCTATAAATCTTTTAAAAAGAATAAGGGGTCTTTTCCTATAGAAGTTCTCCTTTACCTAGAAAGTAGCTTTATGTATAATAAATGTATGAGTGGCAGCTTCCATCTTTGACACTCTTCAATGGTTTACTGTCGGATAATAATGCTGTACCTGGCCCGGCTGGTGTTGCTCAGTGGATTGAGCGCGGGCTGGGAACCAGAGGGTCCCGGTTCGATTCCCAGTCAGGGCACATGCCTGGGTTGCGGGCCAGGTCCCCAATGAGGGCCATGTGAGAGGCAACCATACATTGCTCTTTCTCCCTCCCTTCTCCTCTCTGAAAATAAATAAATAAAATCTTAAATAATGATAATAATAATGCTGTACCAAAACAAAGACTCCATAAGGGTGTGGGCATTTTTCAACTTTGTTCCTGATACATCCCCAACAACTTGGATATTGCCTAGTCAATGGTAGATTCTGAACAAATATTTTAAAATCAGCACCCTGGTGTTCACAGCACCCGGAGAATGCATTGCTTCAATTAGAGTGTCTGTCTGTTGATAACGGCCATTCTAACAGGTATGAGGGGATATCTCATGGTGGTTTTGATTCACATTTCCCTCGTAGCTAGTGAAGCTGAATATCTTTCAATGTATCTTTTGGCCATTTGTATGTCTTTTTGGGACAAGTGTCTGTTCAGGTCCTCTGCACATTCTTTTATAAGATAATTTTTGTTGTTGTTGAGTTGTATGAGTTTTTATATATTTTGTATTTTAACCCCTTATCAGAGGCATTGTTTGCAAACATCTTCTATTTGGTCAGTTGCTTTTATGATGTATTGATGATTTCTTTTGCTGTGCAGAAGGTTTTTAGTTTAATATAGTTCCATTCAATTATTTTTGCTTTTACTTCCCTTGTATTTGAAGACAAATTTATGAAATCTTCTTTAAGATCAAGATCCCTAAGTGCCAGAGAGGTCGTGAAGTAAAAGAAACTCTCACACACTGCTGGTGGGAATGTAAATTGGTATAGTCATTATGGCAAACAGTATGGATGTTCCTCAAATGAATAGAGTTACCATATGACCCAACAATCCCTCTCCCCCCATGACACGGGGTAGTCCGGACCAGCCGTACCCGTGGGTGCCGTGACTCGGTTGCGTGTGCCGTGACACGCGGGGAAAGAAATACCGGGGCTACGTGGCTGATTCCTCCCATTTCCAGGAAAAAGCCTCGTGGCTTGCCCAGCCAGGGTTTTTTATCAGGGGCATTAGCAATTTACATAGGATTGATTATTCATGGGATTAAGCAGAACAGGTAGGATTACTCATAGCAAGGCATTGGGATGTTGATTCAGGTCTGGTGGCAGACAAGACCAGGTGAAAGCAATATTCAGAGATAAGCAAGCTGGAATTTTTTAAGATACACCTTTGCCAAATTCCTATTAGAGAATTCCCATCCCGCAGACATGATCCACACTTGTTCACACAGGAGTCACACGGAGCTGTGCTCAAAACGTGTAAATTCTCAGGACTGTGTGTTTACACACGTGTGGAAATCACTGCTACACCCCCAAATTTTTGAAAACATTTATTCATAAAGATATACAATGTAACCTAATGTTCATTTCAGCACTATTCATGATGACCAAGAAGGGAAACAACCAAAATGTCCTTTGATATATGACTGGATAAAGAAGATGTGGTACATAAGTACAGTGGTACCTCGGTACTCAGCATCAATTTGTTCCTGAACTCCAGGTGAGTGCGAGAACCCACGAATACTGCACTGTTTGCGACCTACCATGAGACTGACACATGGACCTCGTTTCATCATGAGAGAGGGGCACCAAGTGGTGAGCAAGCACAGAGTGCTGAAACATTATTTTCTTGTCAAAATGCAGTGAGTACAGGGTTTGACGGGTTCTGAAGACGATGAACACCAAGGTATGACTGTACGGTGGAATACTGCTCAGCCATTAGAAAAGCTGAAATAATGCCCTTTGGACAACATGAGTGAATCTTGGGACTATCATGCTAAGAGAAACAAGTCAGACAAAAAAAGTCAAGAACCATATGATTTCACTCATATGTGGAATAAAAAACCGAAAACAACAAACAAACAAGATAAACACAAACTCATAGACACAGACAACAGTGTGGCGGTTACCAGAGAAAAGGGGGTTGGAGGGTTGTAAAGGGTGAAGGGTTTCAAATAAATGGTGATGGAAGGAGATTTGATTTGGGGCGGTGATCACACAACGCACACACAGATGGTGTAGTATAGAATTGTCCACTTGAAACCTATACAATTTATTTTAACCAATGTCACGCAATAAATGTAATAAAACTAAAGAATGTCTGGGTCAGAGGGCACATAGCAATGGAATTTTGAAGGGCATGGCCCAATTGCTTTCACACAGGTTGTATTGACTTTAATTCCACCGACTCATGAGGCTGTTCTTTTCACATGATGTGCTTTAAATTTAAGTAGTTTTGTGCATCTGAGAGAAAATATGTGTACGTATCATCTGTGGGGGTGGGTGCATATATATATAACAGCTACAAGTTGCCACTTTATAGTTATTACATGGAAAAAATAGGAAATTTTAAGTGAATGTGAAAAAAGTCTCTTATATTCTGCTCAAAAAAGTATAATGTGCCAGAAAAACTTGCAAGCATTGTAGAGAGCATAATTGCAGGGCCGTTTGAAATCGAGTGTGTATGTACCTTAAGACAACTATTGGCCATGCCAGTAATTGGTTTTGGAATCGCATATGATTCAATCTTTGTCAACAGGCCTGAAAGAAAATCTTCTGAGAAGCATCTGGAAATTATTGCCTTTCTTTAAGAAAGGACTTATGGAAAGAATACTTATACTTCTGCCAATAGCTGGCATGTCTTCCAGTGATTCTCGTGGGCGGATACTGCGAGATTGGGGGAGTGCTGTACTGGTCGGGCAGAGCGGAAATGAGACAGGTATGCATGTATATTGTGGGCGTGGGGAGTGGAGATCTTAAGGATATGGTCCAGCCTTGGAACTATTCTGTATTCATATAAATGTGATGTGAGAAAATACATTTATTGATTGATTAAACTACTGCAGTTGCCTTTTTAAAGATGATGTGGCCAACGACATCCAAATGAAAGAGAACTCACTTATGTCAATTTTCTAGATGTTTAAACCAAGGCGTGCCCAGAAAGGTGCTGGGGAAATATCCAAATTTACACAGCTGTAACTACAGGTTGGTTCTAGAAACAACCAAGTCAGCTGAGTAACAGGTAAAGTTTGCTAGCTGAGTAAGTAAAAATATACTTCTCAGACAGAGCTACCAAATTCTGAAGCCAGCTGTAATATTTTTATTGCTTCCATATTTGGTCCACCATGCTGGGTAAGTTTGGTAAAATGACCGAGTAGAGAGGACTGAGAATTGCAGTCAAATGATCTAGATTCACATCCCAAATTTTCTCCCTGTTGGCTGTGTAATTTTGGATAAGCCATTAAACTCCCGTGAGGTTCAGTTTCCTCTTTCGTGCCCTGGAGACAAGAACTTCTCCCAATGGCTTCAGTGTTGTTGAGAGACCCAACCACGTGACAACTGAGATCAGGTGGGGACAGGAAGACAAGCCACAGAATGCTCTAGTCCACTGAGCAGCAGGTCTACTGTTAATTTTTCAGCCTTGAGAGCTAAAATAAATTATTTTAACTCCCTCAGTCTGAGTTGTCATAATGCCGGGGGGGCGGTGGTTAGAGCAAAACAGATATTATCTGGCTCTGGGGGTCAGTTGATTTTTATTATATATATACATATATATTTTCTTCTAGTTTTCTGTACAGAACATGTATTACTTTTGCAATCATAAAGAAGCTAAGCATTATTGGAAATAATTAGCAAAGCTCTTCCTAGTACGGGTGATTTGTGCTCCCCTTTCAGTGGCCTGGTGTGTTCAGGTTTGATAAGGAAATTGTTTCTCCAAAGGTTACTTTCATTTATATGTTGCATGTCTCTATGTGAAAGGCAAGAAGTTACCATTTAACAAAGTTCGTTTATACACATTCTGGTTTTAGCAGCCCAGAAGCCCAGAGCCATGGACAATAGGAAAAAAAATACAAGTGAAATATTTCTATGCTAGGACATATTTTATAACTACTTATATTTCTACAATGATTTATCTGTTCAAAAGCAATTTTATATCCATTAAGTTGTGTTATATTTATCATTTTTAAATGTAGTTAGGATAGGTATTTTTATGGTTGCTTTTGTTCATATTGGTGATGTTCCTTCCTCCCTGGCCCCGCCAAGAAATAAAGTTTCAGAAAAATTCAGTTGTCCAACATGACACAGCTATGAAAAGTAAAAGCAGAATTTCAAACTCAAGTTTACTTCCAAGTGAATTGAACTGTCACTAAAAGAGTCATGAGAAAAACAGCGAATACTTACTGTTCCCCGAACATACTCTACACAGATTGTCTAATTTAAACCATAAAATAAGCCAGTCGAGGAGGTACAGTTATCCCCGTTTTGGATTCAGTGAAAGAAACTAAACTTGAAAAAGTGAGGAGATTCACTCAGATCAGACAATAAATGATGTAAAGTTGAATGTGAACACAGGTCTATCTGGCAGTATAGCAGATACTTTTGTATTCTGTGCTCTTTGGACGCAAATTAAGTGCCATGCAGCTATCTTGATGTGAAATAACCGTCTCTCTTGCCTTTTTCCTCTTCATTTCAGCATGGACCTTGGCTTTTCTGAATCCATTCTGTAACAACTGTTGCACTCTGTTATTTTCAATTTGGTTCCCAGATGGATGCCTGGTCCCCTAAACCAATGATATTCAACCTTTTTCACCTCATGGTACACATAAACTAATTATTAAAGTTATGCAGCAATCAAAAAATATGCTAAAATTTTTGCTGGTCTGACAAAAAAAAGAGGTGTAATTTTGATTCATTCATATCAGCTATTGTGTTGGCTGTTGTCATTTTTGTATTTGACAGTCTCAGGGAACAGAGGTCGGTGCCCCTGACTAAATAGACAGGTCCTGCATGTTTTAAAACTCCTTGCAACACGCCAGCTGAAAACCGCTGCTGCAGACTGTAGAATAGTAAGACAAAGAACATCGAACACTGACGGCCTTGGTTAAAGGGCTTATTCTGCTGCTTATTTTGGGCAAAAATGACCTGAGAAAGTCAACGAACTTCTCTGAACCACAGTTTATTATTATAAACTAAGTGGATCAGCACATCTGCCCATATCATAGATTTATAGTGAAACAAAAGTAGGTAATAAATCTTATCTGTGTAAACTGTAATTTTTATTAAAATGTCTATTTAATTCATTTACAGTACTAATATTTCATTACTATCATAATAATATTAAAGATTCCTACTCAGGGCCCTGAGCTTAACTGATTTACATACATTGTCTTTTGTATAACAAAACTGAGAAGTATATTAAATATTCTCCACTTTGCGTAATGAAAAACTGAGGCTTAAAATGCTAAATAATCTATCCAAGGACATATATGTGTCAATAAAATATGTTCCTTCTCTGTGGCAACCTGGTTTATATTAACCAATGGCATAGGTTAACTCCGTAGGGTAAGGAAAAAATATGGCAACAAATGGTATTCATCCTGAATAATTTCAGAGGAACAAGTGATTTAATTACAATGCTGCCACACTCTGCCAACACGTTGCTTCTCTCTGATATGGGAGGGATATAAATATGAGCCAGTCTCTGAAGCCCAGATTGGACAACTTGACCAAGCTGAGGATTAGTTATTTGCTGGAGGCAGCAACAAAGGATTTTCCTCGCTGCTGCTCAACATTTTGTATCCAGTATTCATTTATTACTTCAGACGTAAAACACAAATATTTATTCTGTGTATTCATTAATTCATCTGCATAGGAAATCTGTCCTTTAGGAGGCTCTTTTAAAGGACAGACTTTAATTTTAATTATAGCATTAATATTTGGATTTTGTTTCTTTTCACATGTCACTCATTCATTTATTTATTGAGCATCAATTGTATTTAGAACACTTGATTCGAAGACCATGAATGGGTAGTTCATAGGTGAAGATTAGCGCCCCTCTGTCTACCTGGTTTTCAGGAATAAAACATTACCTCGTCTTAGACTCATGAAGAAATAGAATACCAATAGGCACAGCCTCCAAACATAGGTCCCAAATCTTATCATTTTAGATACAAAATCAGTGTTTTGTGATCAGTGGTTCCAACTCAATGGTCAGTGAAGCAGTGACAACTGGCAGAATCTCCTGGCCAGTGTATTAAAATTATGAATTTCTGTTTCATATACACACTAAAAGATTTTAAATCAGTAAATCTGGAGGGAGACTCAAAACATTATTTTTATACTGTAAGTAATCCTACTATACAGTTTAGGATCTATTGACTATATCAATATGTATTACTTTTTGAAAAAATGATAAAAGTTTAGGATCTTCCTTCACTAATGAATATGTACTTATATAAAATATAAACTATATATAAAAACTATTTCTCTCTCTCTCTCAATGTCTGTCTAGAAAGTATCCAGCCATGTACAATGAGAAAGAGACATTTATTGAAGAAGATACGAGCCACAGTAAACATTGTATACAGGACAATGACGTCTCAGTCCCCTTCAAAGTAGGCACTTGGGACCTCACTCAGTTCTCCCAATTGCCATCAGTATGCCCTGTCATATTTTCCTGAATGTCATTGGTGGTCTGAAATCTCTTCTTTTTTGAAGGTGATTTTAGTTTTGGGAAAAGCCAGAAGTTGCAGGGCACCACCTCTGGGCTGTAAAGGGGCTGAGTCACTTGGGTGATTTGATGTTTTGCAAAAAATCTCTGCACGAGATATGATGCATGAGTGGGCACTTTGTCATGATGAAGCTGCCAATCACCAGTTGCCCATAGCTGTGTCCTTCTGAAATATCCAATAGTTTCCATGGAATAATGTTCAAGCTTAACACAAAATTTGGTGCAGATTCATTGTTCTGCTCTCTCAACCATTTTGAATAGGAAGGCCATGCAGTACACATGCTCACTCAACATCATCTACCACCCCACCTGACTAGCACAGTGAAGTCGTCATTGTTCACACATGCACATTCCAGTCCACTCTCCTTGGCTGCCAGGTTACACTGATGTTGTGCACACTATTCTCATTATATTAACAATGTCTGGGCTTTTTCTGGACAATGGCTAGCGTTATAATTATTATATAATCTCAGAGGGTTTGCAGAATTCCTACAGCCCATTTATGTGTCTTTTGATGGTTGCAGACAAGATTAAGAACTCTCACTCTAGACACATTCCCACACTGGGCAGCTTTTAGGAGGCAGTCTAGGCTTCAGATAGTCCGGGCAAATAAGGGAAGCTGAGGCCTAGAGAAGCAGAGAGTCCCCCTGCGTGACTTAGTAATTGTATATTGAGAATTATTCTTTCTAGAGAAAAAAAATTATTTATATTGTCTTCTTATGAGGAAAGAATCACCAGACTGATTTTTAAAATGTTGGGTATATTTGGTTAAGGAGATGTCATTGAAGGCAACTGAAGAAAAATGGTTTAACAGAATTTTGAAAAGAGTGGAATAAAACTTGGTATTGGGGACCACGACTTACAAATATTCTTTTCTCAGTGTCCCCAGCTGGAGGACTTGGGATTTCAGCGAGGACTGAGGATGCGGGCATTGATTAAGCATTGGTGAATGTTCTAGATAGTAGAATGCAGTTATAGAGAGGAAGATCAATTGACTTTGTGTTGGTTACATTGTCTCAATTTTAGTTTTAGGTCAGAGAAATACAGAGTGGAGAAAGAGAGAGAGACAGAGAATTCCCCAGGCATAATTATTGAAGACCTAAAATTTGACAATTGTGAGAATTAAAAGATTTTGGCAAATAAACAGATCAGCCTCTCCTATGCTCAGAAGATCACATTTAAGTCCACCTCCCTCTTCACACACACACACACATGAAAAGGCAGCCAGACAGAAGAGAGAGGAAAGTATTAGGAAAGGCATATGTTTTTGTAATGCCTGACAAATTCAGATAAAATAAACCTATAGAGTCAGTGAATAGTCACATTGAGGTAGTAGATGTTATCGGTAGACACTCCCAAGGCATTTTAATTTAGGATATATTTGAAGTTAGTATGTACTTTTCAAACTCTTGTCCACAGAGACCTAAAGTTTCAGAGAAAGTACATTAGAAGGAGCTGGGACTTGGGGGTGGGTGTGGAGTGACCAGGGACAAAAAGTCACCCTACTCCCATGGAGCAGCTCTGCCTTATCTTGTTTTAAACATTGAGATTCTTATATAACATTGTGTTTGAAAAGAGAAGTTATGCTATTATTTTTAAGTATGCAAGTAATTGCTTGAAAGTAATACTTAATTTCTTAAAACATCTTTAATCAAGTATGTTCAAAATGCCCTATGCCAATCTGGTATAAATTTGTAATTCATTTACACTTTCTCGAGGAATGGTAAATATCCCAACTCTGTCATGTGGGTGGGGCACCACTAGAATCTATAGTCAAAGTTCATGAAGAAATAGATTCACATCAATGTGCCTTAAAAACCAGCCCCTGCATCCTGGTGTATAACATACAGTGCCAGGTTCATCTACTCCCATTCTGGAGGAAAGCATTTCAGAACACACTCTAACTACTGAGAAAGGGACCAACACTTTTTCAGGAACATTCTCTCTACAAGCAGCATGTAGTAGAGAAGAAATTAGGCTGATATATAATTTCTAATCATAGCTGTTCCGTGAGTTGTTTCGTGTGATCCTGAGCAAAGTAGCTTAACTGGTAAGCTTTATTTTTTCTAATCTTCATAAGAATGACTCCTATTATAAGTTGGATGTGAGAATTAAATAAACTAGCACAGTAATTGGTGGTCACTAAAGAATGTAGGGTTAGAGGACAACAGTCACTGGACCTGGAGCCTTTGGAAACCCTGAGAAAGTATTTGCTTAGTAAGTATAAATGCTTCCCCCACAGAGAGAATGGATTTAAACTTGATTTAATGAAATAAATTAGTTTTAAAAATTTCAAAAGTGCAAAAGGAAGTTTTCTTTATTCTCTACACAGTGCTCTATTCCCAGGGTTCACACCAGTGAGGACTCAAAGAAGAATATGAAACGAGCTGGGACTCAGAGGAGCTGGCGCGCCTGGCGGGGGCACCAGGGAGGCATGAATGGAGCTAATGGCCACAGTGGGGCTGCTGGGAGTGTGCTGACGTTTCATTGCCTTGAACACATTTTGCAGCAGTAGCTTAGCTAGGGAAAAAAAAAAAAATCAGACGGAGGGCTAAAATTATCAGAGCTCTCTTGATGGTTTATAATATTAGAAGATTACATATAAAATTGAATGGTTTGAGAATTCCAAGGTAGAATTCTGGCAAAGAATAGTTTCAGTTTTCTCTTTTAATCCCCTTTTGACAATTATCTACCTCTGTCCCTAATTGTCTATCACTTAGTTCTGCAGCAAAAATAAATGCATAAAATACTGCTGTTTCTTACTTTTCATAGCAGTTGGTACTTTTCCCTTATAAAACAGGTCATACAGTATGTTAAGTGTTTTTTATTTAATTTTATGGATCATCCTATGTACTTTAGGCACAGAGAGGGCAGACATTGCATCTTTTTCATTTACTGTAACTCTAGAGTCTTGTATTGTTTATCTTTGGATGGCGACCCCGCCCATGGGGATGCAGTGGTATCGCACTGTGGTTTTCATTCACATTTCCTTGATGAGTGATGATATTGAGAAATATTTCATGTGCTTACTGGCCATTTGGATATCCCAAGTGTGAAGTAAGTGTCTGTTCAATCTTTTTGCACATTTTTCTGTTGATTTATATGTATTTTCTTGTTGATTTGTAGGCAGGGATTCTTAATATATTCTGGATATGAGTTTGCATATATACAAGCTTAAATATATGGAAACAAATATATGTTTTTACTTATTTCAAAATCATTCATTAAGTGAAAAATTACTATTGTATATCTAATTACTTATTGTATATCTAATTAGTTCCAAGGGCAATGCTCGTTCTACATATCAGTGAGGGTTCTTTTATAAGTTGTTTATGCATGTTTACAGTAAAAGGCATTAGCACATTTTAAAGTAATAAATGGTTAACTGGGAAGGAGTGTGTTAGTCTCCTACCTCTGAATAACAGAAACAGACGCAGACACAGGGAACAGAAGGACGGTCGCCGGAGAGGAGGGGTGTTGAGGGGCTGGGTGGAAAGGGGGAAGGAATTAAGAAATACAAATTGGTAGTTACGGAAGAGTCACAGGCATAGCAGTTACAGCACAGGGAATACAGTCAATAATATTATAAAAACTGTGTATGTGGCCAGGTAGGTACTTGAAATATTGGGTGCACTACTTTGTAAAGAAGATGACTGTCTAATCATGATGCTGCACACATAAAGCTAATGCATAGTAATACTGAATGCAAACTCTAATTAAAAAAAGAAAAACAAGAATGTGGCCAATATCCCTGATGAACCTAGATGTAAAATCCTCAACAAAATATTAGCAAACCAAATTCGGCGTTATATTTAAAAGAGTATACATCATGACCGATTGGGATTTACTCCTGGAATATAAGTTTGGTTTAACATCAGCAAGTTAATTAACATTACAGAACACATAAACAAAATGAAGAATAAAAATGAAATGAAGAATACAATCTATGATTGTATCCTTAGATGCAGAAAAAGCACTTGACGAAATCCAGCATCCATTTATGATAAAAACTCTCAGCAAAGTGGGACTAGAGGAAACATATCTCAACATAATAAAGGCCATGTGTGGCAAACCCTCAGCTAGCATCATACTCATATGGAAATCTATAAGCTTTTCCCTTGAGATCAGGGACAAGACAAGAACGTCCACTTTCCCCACTCTTATTCAACCTAGTACTGGAAGTCATTGACACTGCAATCAGATAAGAAGAAATAAAAGGAATACGAATTGGAAAAGAAGAAGTAAAACTGTCATTATTTGCAGATGACATGATGCTATATAAAAGAACTGTAAAGATTCCACTGAAAAAAACGGCTAGAACTAATAAATAAATTCAGTAAATTCACAGGATACAATTCAGTAAATTTCAGAAAACTAGTTGCATTTCTTATACACCAATAAAATGAACTATTAGAAAGTACAACTAAGAAAACAATCCCATTTACAATTGCATCAGAAAATAAAATACCTAGAAATAAATTTAACCAAGGAGGCAAAAGACTGGTGCTTAGAGAAGTAAAAGACACTGAAGAAAAAATTAAAGATGATAATAATAAAGTGGAAGCATATACTGTGATCATGGATAGGAAGAAAATTGTATCCTTGAGCAGAGCTATGAAGGATTGGGACATAGAGAGAGTCTATATCTAAACTGTCTAATACCATTGCCTTAGCCACCTGTGAATATTTACATTTAAACTAATTAAAATAAGAGAAGATTTAAAATTTAGTCCCTCACCACAATTATCCTCATTTCTAGTGCTTCACCAAAAGCTGCGTGTGGCTTGTGTCTGCCCTATGGAGTGGCGCAGATAGAGATGGTCTTTATCACTCAGGACGTTCTCTTGGTAGGGCTGACCTAGACAGAAGAACAGGAACACAACTCGTGTGTAGGAAACTGGATGGTGTATATGCAGGGTACATATTTCCCTGTCTCTGAATTTAGGTAACGTAAGGATAAATGACTGGCATGAGCTGGTTAAACTTTAAATTCATTCACTACTTGTATAATACCCCTTACAACAAACCTGGGTATATTGGGTATATCGGCTCTCACTTTGTAAATGAGGTTAATTACTACAGATTCTGAACCTATATAAAATATGTATAATAAAAAACTACATAATAGTTAAAATAAAAAAGTAATAGTATATATATAGTGTGATTGGCACTGTTTTAAGTATTTTATTAATCTCATTTAATATTTAATACCCATTCCTAACAATCTCATGAAGAAGAGATTAGCATTCCTATCTTCCTTTAACGAGAAAACTGAGATTTTGCATTTTTACGTAACTTGTCTAAGTTCACCCGATAACTAAGCAGTAGACCATGATTTGGATCCAGGCCATCTGAGTCGAGAGGCCACTCTAGTATAAAATAAAACGTACCTCTTTGGCTCTAAAACCCATTTGCATACTTACAAAGGAAAAATCCTCACATTTAGTGATTTGGGTGGGTGTGGAATGTGGTTGAAAGGAAGAAAAACTAAACTCTTAGATATAGGTGTCACTTTTCAGCAATGTACTATAACAATGCCCTGATTTCACCTTGTCCCCTGAATAAAGCCTCTTGGGAACCAAAACCAAGCCTTGACTTCCTTAGCCAGGCCGAGGCAGGGGCTTCTGGAGCAAGATTTCAGACACATCTCTGAACCCAATACTTGAGACGGGGTTACTTGTAGTTAGGACCCATTAGTTGTTTACAAGCCTACAGGTGTTGGAACAATAAGCAAGGAACATATGCTCATTCCTCGCTTAAATATCCTTATGCTGATGATCTGCTGCTCTCAGTGACTGACTGACACACTTACTGTATAGAGCTAGGCTGTGTTGGCCAGGCATCCTCCCCTTCTTGCTCTCCTCTGAGGAAGGCATCGTGTATCACTGTGCAAGTGGGGTCCCTGCCAGTGACGGCAAATGCCAAGCCCATTAGGGGCAGGGCAGCAATAAGGAATAATAGCCACTGAGTCTGCGTTGCATTGCTCTTGAGAAATATGAGAGGTGCACCTCTGCCATTCTGACACGTGAAGCTAAGAGTAAGAGGTGGGCATACAGAGTTGAATGAGAGACAGCATTTGGGTCTAAAATTCAGCAATTAGGACCTATAATTTCCCCATATGGAGAGGCAGTGTAGTACAATGGGAAAGGCTGGAATATCAGATGTGAATCAGCCCACCCTCACTCCCCACGAAGCCACTTGGCAATAGAGGAGACGGCTGAAGGTCCAGGTCTACAGCCTCTCCCTCCTCTCTTTTCTCCTGTTCTGCCCCCTCCCACCTACTTCTTTGGTATAACTGCATATTTTGATCGGTTTACTCTTGTCACTAAAATTGCTGAATTTTGGATATCTGTTGTGGGACTAGCTGTGGGACTGGATGAGTCACATTGCTCTCTGGCCTCAGATTTCTCATTTATGAAATGAGGTGTTGGAACAGATGGTCTCAACACATCCCTTCTGGCCTTATGAGAGTGTGAGTGAGGGTTTCTGTTCCTCCAAATCCACTCCCTTTAGAGCTTTGACATTCGAGGCTCCAAGCAGGAAAGAATGCTTTGCTCCATATTCAGCATGTCACAAATTTGAAGTTCTCATCTGGAGCTTTCGAGTGTGTTCACATGGCCAGAAGAAAAATGCCGTGCTGCATTTATAAGCTAGTGATTAATGTGACATGAAACACTTAAGATGCAACACCATGCAGACATAATGGCTGAATATTTATCAGACAGAATATTTTTATCTCAAAATTAAACCAGTAAAAGTGTTTAAAATGCTTTAATTTGTGACTGATCTTAACCACAAATTGGTGTTATAAAATATGGCTCAGTTTTAAGCCATGGTGAGACAATGCCTCAGTCCTTTCTCTCACATGGATTTTTTCCCAGTATTACTAAACCTTTCCTCGGTGAGGGGGAAAACTTGCAAAGAGTTATTCTCCCCGTCGTACAAGTTTGCTCATCAAAACCCCTCTTTCTTTGATCTTGAATTTAGTATTCCATCTCTAAACTGAGTAATATGGCCATTATGACATGATGGAATTCTTGTCAAGTAATGATAGTTTCTGGGATGAAAGTACAAAGGGAAAGAACATTTAGTAATCATTTGACATGTGCCTAGCCCAGTGTCCAGCTCCCAGGAAATTCACTGAAAGCTTGTTAAAGGGGTGGATGAATGAGCAAACACAGGGTAAACGCACGCTACAGATCTTTCCCGTTTAGTGTCCGATGCAGCCCTCCGGGGTAGCGCTGTAGCCCACTGCAGTTCAGGAGAGAAACGTGCCCGAGATTCCCTAGCTGGTAACTGGTGCAGCAGGAATTTGAATGGATACAAAGGTCATTTTTGAGGGGCAAAAAGTGGAACTTAAAATGCTTCCTTATGACACAGATACAACTATATTATTGGATTTGCCTCTACTCTACTGGGGGCATAATATGCCTATCAATAATAGAGTGTCAACAAAACAAACAAGAGAGCAAAATATAACCAGAGACGTTGAAATTCAGAACAAACTGACAGTAGCCAGAGGGTAGGTGGGAGGGGGCAGTGGAGGGAAAAGGGGGAAGTGTTTTCTGGAACAACTATAAAGGCCACATGGACAAAACCAAGGGTGGGATCGGGGAGGGAGCGGGATGGCTGGGGTGGGGGGGAGTGGGGGGATAAATGCAGACTACTGTACTTAAACAACAATAAAAAATAAATAAAAAAGACTTTACCAAAAAAAGAGAGAGAAGAGTATAAAGAATGCAGATTTGAGATTAGAGAGATAGGTTTGATTTCTACATTTCCTATTTAGTATGTAACTTTGGGTAAATTCGGTAACACCAAGAGTCAGTTTCCTTATCTAAAAAAGGGGATCGTATTACCTAGAAGGGTCATTCTAAGGATTAGAGGAAATACCTACAGAGGTTCATCATATATCCTGATGCCTTCGGTTGTTCAACAAATGGCAGCTGCTATTATTACTGCAGGGCTGATTAAATATTTCATAAATGGTAGCCTCAATTATACACACCGTTAAACTGCTCAGTACCATCTCAACTCCTAAAAAATGCAATAACACATATAACCTTTTGAAACCTCTAGTGAGCAAATAGAAACTGAAAGCTCTGGCTACAAAGTCATTACTGTAAGAGAGGTAATTATTAGTGAGAGCTGCCTGGAGTGTCACTGACTTGACTTGTAATTTTGTTTTGGACGAAGATTTTAGCAATGCCTAATCCGTTAGAACTGCTACAAGAAAACAGATTTAGCCTGAGTTATATTCATCCATTCTTTTCCTACTTATGGAATCAAGTTCCTTGTTATGTCCCTCAAGATTTACACACCGTTTCTGTAATCTACAGGTAATTTTTGTGTTGTGCTTAGCAGTCACAAAGTGAGTAGCATAACTCATGCACCTTGGTTCCAGTACAGCAGCTCTTTCGATTACACACCATGATGTACGGGGCTGCACGAGGGACTGAGCGCGGCTGCTGGTGGAGTTTCTTCGCTTACCTTGCAAGAATGGAGAGCTGTTTGGGTTTTATTTTCCATGCAGTGGAGCTAGGTAGCTCTCCGTCTTCCTTCACATGCATGTTAACACTGAAATAAGGTTTCTGATGGTGTTGCCATTCCAAATCTTGTAATGGGTATCAACATACAGACTTTACTTTTATTTAAAAGTAAACATCAAATTTAAACACTTGCCTGGTGCTTGAAAGAGATAGATGCTGGGGGAGGTGGGGAAGGCAGCAGGTTTATGAGGGCATAATGTCTAAAGACAAAAGTCTTTGGTTCAGATTTTGGCCAAGCAAGCCATCACCATCTCCCCAATCATCACCAAAACAACAGTGAGAATAACTACAATGACAAGTAAAACAATAACTATCTCCTTTATGCCACGTACAGTACTAGACACTTTACATGTCTTATACCACTTGAACTTCATAACAGTATGAATACAAATATATTGTCTTTTGGTTCTTAGGTCAAAATTGGGTCCTGGGTCTCTCAGGTGGTAACTGATAGAACCGAGACTCACATACTGGTCCAACTTCGAATTCATGCTCTTTCTCTATGGCACTCCCCATCTCCACTCATATTCTGTGCATCTTATCATATTCAGGCCACAGAAACTCTCTAAAGGTCTGTTCCTCATCTGTATAGTTGTTGTCATTAGCCAGTCACAGAATTATTTGAGGTAGAACTGCAATAATACATAACAATATTGATACATGGCTGTCATACATTATATAGTTAATTATTAAATTATTGTACACCTTCAAGAGATACGATACACCTATCGTTTTAACAGCAAGCAACAATATCTGCCACCTCTCCTCCTCAGTGACCCCGCCTCCAAGATCAGGGACCTGATTCCGACAACAGGTACGGAACGTGACCGCCTCCCCTTGTTGCTTTACGCAGTCACCAGATGGTGCTGCCCAGTGGCAGACATCTAAGCAGGGAGCAGTCCTCACTGCCAAGATGGCCACAGATGAAGGCACATTGGAGGGTGTCTTGCAGTTGCCCTCACTTATGCCAAGCTCCTCAGCAAGGAGATCCTTAACTAATCTGCAGAACATGGGTTGGAAATGGAAGATTCAGTTAAGAAGCGTGGGACTAGACTCATCGCAAGGACATCAGAGTCAGACGAAGAAGGTTCCCACGCGTATGCTCCCTTTCCCAGCACTGCAGTCTACCGCCGTGCTCTGCCAGCTGCTCCCTGCTAAGCGGGGATAGCCAGGGGTGTGGGAAGGAGATGACAGGTTTGGAGAGGGAAGAAGGAACGGACTCCTTCCCACTCTGGTGGGCTTACTGCCTGCCCATTTCTCACGCGTACATTCTCGGAACATCCCTTCCCGCCACCAGCGGTGGTTCCTTCCAGGAGCGGCAGCTGAATGCAGGTCGGAGGTTTCACAGAGCTTGCAGCAAACGCTTGCAGCTCAGGCACACCCCCTGCGACACTCCAGCATTAGGGACCATAGCCTTGTCGTAGGGGTCCTGGCCTCACAATGAGTCCTTTGAGCTCAGGAACTTCAGCACCGACTGAGCAGAGCGGCCCCTCCTTGGAAGTCTAAATTCCAGCACCTTAGGGCCTCTCCTCCGAGCTTTTCAACATTCCGATCTCAAAGTAAAGATGATGTATCCTTGAAACCTATATAATCTTCCTGAACAGTGGCACCCAAATAAATTTTATTTAAAAATTAAAAAACATTCCAACATCTTCCCTTTCTGCAGTTTCAACCTCTGTGATACTTTGGTGTTCTCTTTTTGCCTTTTCAGTGATTGAATTAAGGACTTTATACCTACTTAACAAAGATTTTATGTTAAGTATTCTTTGCTCAGATAAGTAGTGTGGGTGCTGCCGCCTGCCTCCTCCACCCTGTGTATGTGCCCTCCCACCTGCCCTCTCAGCGAGATAGTAGGACTGACCGGTGTAACATCTGGCAGGAAGGAACTGGGAACATAAAATTCAAGTGTCTGAAAGGTTATGATCTTTTGGCTGGGAAGTGAGAAAGGACTTCCACTCACTGAGATACTGCTATGTGGAAGCACGGTGCTAAGTATTTCATATACGTTATTTCTAAATCCTCACAACAAAACTGCAAGCCAGGCGTTATTGAAACATTTTATCCATGAGGTTTAAAGAGACTAAATAACTTGCACAAGGCTATACCAGTGGCAGAGGTGGGATCCAAATGCAGGTTTGAGTGATATTATAGTCTAGTTTCAAGGACAATAAAGGACAACTTCTAGGTTTTATTCTACTTTCTTAGGTCCGACTCCCCAGAGGAGAGCGGGAGACGGGCAAAACACTTGGCTTAGGAGTGAAGGTTGTTCGTGTTTACATTGGGCTGTTGGCTCAGAAACATAAACAAAACGGATCGGGCTGTGGGAAGTGCTTGCTATTCACCCCTGGAGAGGAACTGGTCACAGCAGAAGACACACAGCTCCCCGCTTCTCGACACGCACTGCCGTACACCCCTGGAGCAAAGATGGACATTAGAGCTTTTAACGGACATATGCGCATCCCCTCTCTACCTGTTCCTGGGCTGTCATGTGCCCGGCAATTATTTCCCTGGAATTTCTAAGGGTCTTGTGTTTCTATTTTTTTTCTCTTTTTACCAGCTTGAGATAAAATTGGCACATTTAAAGTATACAGCTTGTTGATTTGATATACTTATATATGGCAAAGTGATTACTACTGCAGAACACTTCTATCATGTCACGTAATTACCTTTTCTCTTGTGTGTGTGGTGAGAACATTCAGGGTCTATTCTTCCAGCAACTTTCAAGTACATAATGCAGTGTGATTAACTACAATCACCACGCTGTATTTAATGCATCTCACAAATGAAAGTTTATATCATTTGACCAGCATCGCATTTTCCCTCCTAGCCAGGCCCTGGTAACCACCATTCTGGTCTCTGTGTCTGAGTTTAGCTTTTTTAGATTTTTACATGCCAGTAATATCATTTATTTTTTGTCTTTCTTTGTCTGACTTACACGGTCTTGTAGTTGAATGTTGACATTCTGATGAGAGTTTAGGTGCAAAGAGAGCATAACCGTACAGAACACATACATACGAAAGTAAGAATTATGTTCTAGGAACTGCGTTTTAAGTCTGGACAACAGGGAGAAGGTACGGAGGAGTGGAAATGAGCCCAAAGAGACACAAAGGGACTCGATCCTGACGCAATGTTAAGGTTTAGTTCTCTGTCATACAACCGCGAGCGCAGCGCATAGCAATTAAAAACCTTACTTTGAACGAAGTTTTGATATAGTCACATTGCAAACAGAGTAGCGTTAACTCGCTTCGCTCTCCCTTCTTCCCTGGTGTTAATCTTACACAAGCCCAGTACACTTATCAAGAACGGACAATTTCATAAATACAATATCATTAGGTAAACTGCAGATCTTATTCAATACGCATTGGCTTTTCCACCACCGTCTTTCATTGTCTATTTCAGGATCCTACCCAGGATAGCACATTACACTTAGTTATTTTTTCCTTGTTCCCTTTAGTCTATGACAATCCCTAAGTCTTTCATTGTTTTTCATAATCTTGACACGTTCATAAAGTAGTGATCAGCTATTTTGTATAATCAGCCCCAATTTGAGTTTGAGGTTTTCTAGTGATTAAAGTGAGGTTGGAAATTTTTGTCAAAAATCATGCTTTGTTCTTAGTGCATCAAATCAAGGGGTTCATAATATTGCTATATCTTATCACCAGTGATATTCATTTTGTTCACCTGGTTACACTGGTTTCTTCTGCATTTCTTCACTATCAAGTGTCTATCATTTTCCTTGTAGTTGGTATCATGGGGAAGACACTTTGGGATAATGCAAATCCTATTTTTATTCAAACCTTATCCACTGGAACATTTCGCCTGCAACATTAATTACTGTGGTATAAATACTAGTGTGGATTTTCTATTTTCTTCTTTCATTTTGCATTTACTAACCAGAGTTCTATTTTGAGGAAGTGCTAAGTTGGACGACAATATTATAAAAATGATGTGTTATAGAAGACTAGCATAGCAATGCTGGACCGACAGTAGCGAGGCTGAAGTGGCTACTCGGCAAAGGGAGAGAGAGAGCAAGGCACAGAGGAGCCGTCTGTCTGTGTGGCTGGTGCTGTGGGTGACTGACGTGGGAAGCCCTACAGAAGAAGTGGGCCAAGATGCAGTCTCGTTCAAAACTCTATCTTCTTTTCATCTCCTCTAGAAATTGTCCCCCACCTAAAAAGGGAGAAATGTCCACAAACTGACCAAACCAGAGTAGGTGAGTACGTGGTCTAAAGGAACGAATCTGTACCTGTGCGAGGTAGCGTACACACTACGTTTTTTTAGCCTGCAGGCTCCCTGGTGCACAGGATGAAATACAAATACATTCGGACAACACTCTGCATGCTCTGGCTCTTGCCCTCCCGTGCCCACGTCTCCAGTCATGCCTCACCACTTCAGATCCCGGGCTCAAGCCACCTCACACAATGGACAGATACCTGACTGTGCCCAACCTTCCCCACCTCATGATTTCACAGACAAAGCTGCCTCTTTTGAGCTTACCCCTTTCCATCCCCCCATCAACATTACCACATCTTCTGGTTGAATCTTACTCATTCTTTCAGTTGCAATAAATGTGTCTCCTCCTCTAAACCTCTCCTGAAACCCTAAGGCATCCGTGAATAGAATTTGCATATATCCCTGTTATTTTATTAAATACATTGCATTACAATTATTGGCTCATACCTTCATACGACTTCATAACAAATGTTAGTATTAGGGTAGATGTAATACCTATTCATTTTTTGTTATACACCAGCACTTTACTGGTGTTATTTTATTTCCTTCTCCTGTGAGGTGATTACTATTGTTTTTACTAATCTACAGACTAGGGAACAAGCTTAGAAACAAGAGACAATTTGCCTAAGGATGCTCAACTGGCAAGTGGTGCCCCAGGCTGTCTGGCTGCCAGGGCTGCGTATCAAACCTCTGTGCCTCTTACCTCTCTCTCACCTCCCTGAACTTTCATTTAAGCTTTCTTTTTTAGATCACTTCATAGACTGAAGAGAAGACAAGTCACGGAAGAGCCTGGCATCTCTTAGTTCAGCTTTTTGGGAGTGGAGGGTGTGGGAGAGGGCCCTGGCCCTGCAGCGCTCACTCGGCCAATGTCCCCTTAGCTCTCATCGGTGTCTCAAGCAGCCAGGCATGCTCCCTAGAAAAGATGCAGGACCTGTGTGTCCACAGTCCCCCAATGCACTCTCTCAAGGCTGTCTCCCAACCTCTTCCCTCCGGCTTTGTCACATGCACACAGGTGAGCTGGCCACATGTGTGGGAAAGGCTCGTGATGCGTAAACAAAGTATCTGGCAGGATGGGTTTTGTAACGCCTGTCGTTTCCTGGTCTTTACCCTCCCCCACAATTTGCACTGGTTCTGATTGTGATCAGCTTGGAAGTTCCAGTTGCATCTGCTGGGATAAAATAGGCGCAGCTATGGAAATAATAAAAATGAAAACTCACTCTGAGTTGGAAGGGGATAACCTTCACAAATATCCACTGCGTATCTAACATGAAAAAGTTGTCTTTCTTAACAACTAGCATTGCAGTTTCCCAAGGTGCAGTTTCCTCTGCTTGTGGGCTCACACACAATGGATATTTTCAAATACATGGCAGTTTTGCTGGGGCTACAACACAGGCATGAGGCTTAGACTACAGTCTCTTAACAGGCTTAAAGCAGATGCGCCAGCACTTTTTGGGATGCAATTATTACTACTGGACTGAAAAGGCACAAAACACCAACAAAATTTTTCTAGGAGTGTAAGATCAATCTCCACGCCACTTCTTACTTGCTCTCGCCCCCACTGCACCAGACCATGCTTTCTATGGGATGGATATTTAAGCACACTTTGATGAGCCAACTGAAGGATTCCCCTCGACAGTGAAAAATGTGGGAAGTCAGAAAGAAATGGTGAAAAAGGGACAGACTATGTATTTAGCTCTTATTATTTGCTGAACAATATCCTTAAAATTTATTTACCTTGTAGCACTTCAACCTTTTGACAACCTAAAGTGATTTTATATTCCTGTTTTATAAATAATGATGACTCTGAAGCTTGGAGTCGGGGGAAACCTGTAAAGGTTTTGAGTATCACCACTCCCTGTTAAATTAAGATCAGAAAACTAACTTCTCCCCTACCACCTGTGGCCACACCCAGGGCACAGCTTCAAGCTCTCATTAGGAGTTCCAGGGTTAGATACAGGGGCTTGCATTCTGAATACATCATTTACTAGCTGCGTGGCTTTATGCAAGTTAACTAATTTTTTTTTTTTGCCTTGGTTTCTCAATCTAAAACACTGAATTAATAATAATATCCATTCCACAGTCTTCTTGTGAGGACAAAATAAAGATGAAGTCCTTTGAATAATGTCTGGACCCTAATGATAATAATATTAATAACCATGATGTATTCATGCAAACATTGCAATTGATACACTTTATAGACATTATCTCAAATCCATATAACAGCCACAAAAAAGAAATAATTATCCCTCCTTATCTGTAGATCAAGAAACTGGGGCCGAGGTGGTTCAGATGGATTTTCAAGCTACAGAGCTAGTAAATGAGGCAGCTAAGGTTAGGATTTGTCCTCTTTAGTTTCTGAATAGCATTTATTTTACTATCAACAATTATATTAACTTTTTAAAAAGATTTTATTTATTTATTTTCAGAGAGAGGAGAAGGGAGGGAGAAAGAGCAATGTATGGTTGCCTCTCACATGGCCCTCACTGGGGACCTGGCCCGCAACCCAGGCATGTGCCCTGACTAGGAATCGAACCGGGACCCTCTGGTTCCCAGCCCGCGCTCAATCCACTGAGCTACACCAGCCGGGCCAATTATATTAACTTTTAAAATTGATTTTTATAGTCTGTTTCTTTCACTAGGCTTTAAGCTCAAGAGAATAGCAACTGTATGTTTTATTTATAACTGTTTCCCAGCACCAGGAACAAATTATTCTTACTATTGAATGAGTGAATGAATGAATGAATGAAAGAAATCAAAACATACAGTAAATGGGACCCAGGCCCCCAGAGGGCTAGGATTCTTCCCAAATCCACCAGTGTTCTTCTGAGGGATGCTAAGTGGGTCTTTCCATTTCTTTGAGATTTACTTTTCTTGTCTCCAAAATAAAGGTGCTGGACTAGTTAATCTCTGAATTTGTAAGTAGCATTTTTTTTACTACTCAATATCCTAATTTCCTTGGTTCATTTAAAGAGAAGACAGTAACGCCTTGGTATGGCCATTGATTATTGCATGAAATGTTACATACTTTTCATCACCATTTTTCCTTTTGTTATAAACAATATGAATCTTAGACAAAGACACATCCTTCCTCCTGGGGACACCCACCTATCTCCTCTGTCCTTTATAGTGCACTCATTCTAGGGTGATAGATATTTCCTCTTTCTCCTCCTCTTTAATCTTCATCATTACCATCACGACAACCATCATTCAACAAAGACTCCTCCTATGTCAAGCACCCTATTACATACTTGATAAATACAATCTAAGTGAGTCCTCTGATCAAATCATTGGGAAGGCAGTATCATGGATCTCCTTTTATAGGAGAGGTAGCTGAAGCTCAGCAAGTTTGAGTGACGTGCCTAATGCCATAGAGTCAGTGGTGGAGTAAATGAAGATTTGCTTTTAACCACTACTCAGATTGCCTTTCCCAAACACAAGGCATTGGGAATTTCAGAGTAGAACTGAAACACAGTGACACATAAATTAAAACTCCTTCTTTACAACAAAGGGAAAAGGTTACACTGATGCTAAAATAATTAAATATATGTGTTCTTCTGTTACCTATACCATATGGCCTCACGCCATTGCTCCTGAAGGTAAATGGCAAAAGCTGTTAGCAATTCCATTAGCCCCTATTAAGACTTTATAACCAACCATTTTATAAAGGCCCATAAATGCTAAGCAACAAGCTAAACTTACTGGGATAATCAGAACATGAAATTAGTGTTCATCATCAAAACGATCCTTTTAAATATCTAAAAGATTTTCATAATGCATGTTTAAACCAATAAATGACAATATTTCCCAATGCCAATATCACCACTTTTTTACATTATAAGTATCAGAATCAATGTTTGCTGAGACCAAACAGGAGTAAAATTAAATATAGTAATAACTGAGTGCTTATATAACAGAATTTTTTTTAAGTAGACTAATGTTTTATTACATTTCAGGGATTCCATTTCTGTCATTACATTCTACATTTGTTCTCAAAACAGTAATTTAGGACACATATTCAGCTAAATAGAAAAAAAAAAAACCAAGGAAATCTGACTACTCTGTACTTTTTTGTATTTGACCCACTTTACTCATTTTGATTTTACTGTGACATATATAAGCATTTGAGTATAAACCCCTGTTCTATGAAAACTCTTAATGTTTCAAAAAATTATATTGGCATTTACACCTCCCTTTTCACCATAAAAGACTATGCGTTTTTCCTCCAAACATTTAATCTGCACTTACATATAAGACGCTATTTTAAATACTTTATTTACAATAGCTCATTTAATGCTTCCAACTACTTAATGAATGAACGTACATTATCTCTATCAATCTGATGAGGAAAATGAGCATAGCGAGTTTAAGTAATTTTCCCAAGGTCATATAGTTACTGTGTCTTAGAACCAGAGCTCGTCTTTGCAGCCTAGCACCTGGCACGTCATCTGTGCTAATAAGCGCTCAGTTCGTAGTGACAACGGCAGCTTCACTGGAGTGTCAGCATGATCTACACCAGATGTCAAAATGTCTGAGAGACAAATCGTCATGTGCACAATTACCGAAAAAGAGAGCAAAATCTGTTTAATTGCACTTGAACCCTTCTACTTACTTAGAAAATGTTAATAAAAGAATGAGGATGTGGAAGAGAGAGTTCAATTAGAAGTGTGTGTGTATGTGTATGTTGGAGGGATTCTGTCCCCTTTGCCTCAAGGTTAGAGAATAAAGGGCGAATAGGCTGACTCAGACTTTGCTGTGTGTGTCCCTGAGTTGGGACCTGACTCCTGCCTGTTACGTCTCCTGGCCTAGAGCCTGGTTGGTTGTCTGCTTCAGAGTGGGTAGAGAACCACTGCACTGAACCTATCCTGCAAGCCCGAAAGTGATCAGGGCAAAGGATGTGCCAGTGGTTTCTGAGGCCTGGATGTGGGTTAAAGAGGAGGGAATGCTAAAACAAGAGTTGTCTTGAAACCTAATAGGCTCACAGAGAAAGCAAAAGAGACTTCAGTCCCTGGACATTGAGCCTGGGTTATTAGAGCTAGTTAAAAAGTCCAAAGGATGGCCCTGGCTGGTGTAGCGCAGTGGATTGAGCATGGGCTGGGAACCAAGCGGTCCTGGTTCGATTCCCAGTCAGGGCACATGCCTGGGTTGCGGGCCAGGTCCCCGTGAGGGCCATGTGAGAGGTGCGGGTTGGGAACCAAAGGGTCGCAGGTTTGATTCCCAGTCAGGGCACATGCCTGGGTTGCGGGCCAGGTCCCCAGTGAGGGCCATGTGAGAGGCAACCATACATTGATATTTCTCTCCCTCATCCTCTCTCTAAGAATAAAAGTAAAATCTTTAAAAAAAAAAAAAAGTTCAAAGGACCATCAGGAAGAGTGATTGCCTGGGTCAAAGTGCAGGAGAAAAACACTCAGTAAAGGGAATCACTGCAGAATCACAAACGTATCCATGAGAGAAAGCATCACAGGTAAGCATCTGCAAGCCTGAGAGTAGGAAGCCGATTTAAGAACTGAGGAGGGGAAGTAAAATACTTCCCCATCACCTTGGTTATCAGATAGTGACTACGCAGCTGGGTGGTGGCATGAAGAAGCCGGCCTTATCACTACTTCCAAATTCTTCTTATCACTATTTTCAAAAGCTTCTTCCCTCTAAAGAAAGCTTAAGACATGATTTAATGCTAAATTAAGTATGCACTTTGTTAAAAGTCTTAAACTTATTGATACTGTGTTTGTAACTTAAAGTGACTTTATGACGGTGATATCTGATTGTGAGCAGAAGAGTTATGGGAGCTGCTAAGTATTCATCTAGCAGTGGAAGAAAAGTTAATTTCCACTAAATAACTTTTATAGGGATGGTGGGGAAGGCAACTAAATCTGTGTTTTGATTGTTATGAATCAGCTTTTTCTATACAGAGGTTACAAAATGATGATGATGACGATGTCAACCATTTGATTGTTTTTTGAGTAGCTTAGCACAATGATTAAAGGCAGAGTTTTGAAGATCGACTAACTTGGGTTCAGACTCCTTTTCTGTTATTTACTCTCTGGCCATAGGCAGAATATAGAATAGTTCTGAGTCATAGTTTCCTCTCTGTAAACCGGTTCTATTTATAAATAGCTTTAAATGTTACATAGAGGAGTTAATAATGCAAACAAAGTGCTTGATATATACCCTGGATTTATTAAGCACTCGATGACAGAAACAGGGTACCTCTGTGGCGTGAGGGTTCCTGCCCCCTAGGGGGGTGAAGGCTTGGCAGTGAGAGCCCTGTGCACCTGCCATCTCCCTAGAAACTCTCAGCCTTGTCTTAGCCCTGGCTTCAGCCTCCACAGATCACGTATTCATGATTTTAGTTACCTTGGGCTGGCAATACAAAATACTTTAGGCTGGAAGGCTCAAACAACAGACATTTAGTTGTTCACACTTATGGAGGCTAGAAGTCCCAGATCAAGGCCCAGCAGAGTTGGTTTCTGGCATTGTCCTCACATAAGTGTGTGCACACAGAGAAAAAGAGAGGCATCTCTCTTTCTCTTTTTATAAGGCTACCCATCCTACTGGAATAGGGCCTCATCCTTATAACCTAATTTAGCCAAATCACCTCCTTAAGACCCTTTCTCCAGATAAAAGTCAAGTTAGGGCTTCAACATGAATTTGCGGCAGGGGAAGGAACCATTCAGCCCACAGCAATCTTCAAAGGAATTCAGTGGACATACAGAAATAAAAGAGAATCACAATCCTCTAGGTGTTCATAGACTTACAGACGTGAGAGAGACCCAAGAAAAGGAATTTTATTTTCTGGTGTTTATGGGTGGATTGTGAGCAACTGCTGTAGTAGATACATCAAGACAGTGAAGCCTATTAAGTAAAATTTATTACTGAAATATAAAATTATTAGTCATAGATCAACGGTGGTTGTGCACACAGCATTTATGGCCCCATTTATACTGCTATCGGACTTAATTCTAAAAGGAGCCTTAGAGACTGGCATTATAATGATCTCCCTTTTACAAACAAGGCAACTGAGACTGGGAGGTTGGGGGTTTGGTTCTAGGTGGCTAATAGTGAGTGCTTGAGATCTCAACCTCTAATTTTTAGAAGGACCAATACTTGCACCTGAGTCCTGGGAGAATAATAATAGATTCAGGACTATGTCACTGGAAGACTGGTTACAGACTTGTATAAAGGCATGAATGGAGCCAGACGTGAGGGCTTCAGGAATTTACCTCTTGAGTCAAGGTGTGGATGTAGAATGTGTTGAAATAAAAATATTACTTTAATACTTATGCAATTTCTGTTCTAATAATACACAAGCACTTGGCCAAAGAAACAAAATGAAGCTGTTAACCTCTGGAAGTCACATCAGAGTCATAGGATGGGTTTTGACGATCTGCAACTTTTCCTATCTTCCCCAAGAAATGTTTCCTTAATCTATGTTTTCTTTTGTCAAAAATGTACCCTGAAAAGCAATTTAATGAGTCAAAGCTTCCTGTTAGGATATTTTTCCTGTATTTGGAGTAAGGACAGATTCTTATTTTGAAAAGAGAATGCTGATTTCTAAAAATCGTAAGATGGTAATTTATGATAAATTCTCAAAATGTTTTAGTCCCAGTAGGAAAAGATAATATAAAGATCAGCAAGCATTTATAATATTGTAGGTCCTAAGTGAGTATCTAAAACCTGTGCATTTTCTCAGTTAAACTTGGAAAAATGCAATGAGGGCTCATCCTCACCTCATAGACTGGAACTGGGGTTTAGCGAGATGGAATGAATTAGTCAAGTGGGGAGTGGGGCCAGGATTCAACCTTGGGCAGCAAGATTCTCGAGCCCCTGCACTGTCCTGGCCCTGGAACTGTGCTGCAACCACACCGAGACAGGGGAGGACAGTCGTGTCCCAGTTACATTCCATCTTTTGTAAGGGCCAAAAGGAACCTCAGAGCTCGCCTCATGCAGATGGCATAGATGGGCTTTTGAGGTTCGGTACACATGGGTGAATTGCTGAAGAACCAATAGTTAAAGGGTGTGACAAAGATAAGCACTCCATAAGGTAACATATTATTGAATTCTCGCTACATATCACATACTGAGCTAAGGATATTGTGAGTATCATTTCACTTCTTCCTTATAATAACCTTACTAGACAAGTATTATTTTCCCTATTTGTCAGAACTGAAACACAAAAGAGAAGTCAAGAACGTTTCCCAAGTTAACCCAGCAAGTAAGTGGAAGGATCGGGCTGCGAACCTACCCACATCTGCTGAATTTGACCCCAGGTCCTCTAACTTTCAGGGGAACCCTTCCTCACGACCTGGAAGATCAGCTGTGGTACTTCCTTAGGTGGCCCACCTAAGACTATCAGATTACAAATCATTATAATAGCTCGTAAGTGTTTATGGATATAAAATATATAACAAGTTTAGTATTGTTATTTCATTTGACATTCAAAATAACCTTATGGACTATTTAAAAAAGAAAAATAACTATTATCATCACATTTATTATTATTGTCCTGTGAGAGAGATAGTCTGGTTTTAAATATATATTGGAGAACTTGGACTAATGAGTGGCCCAAAGTCACATATCTAATTATTATTTAATACAGTATAGTTTTATTCCACATGTCCATCCAACAAACATTTGTTATGAACCTACTATTTAAAAAAAAGGTATGAGATAGCTTTGAGATCCAGCAAAAAAAAAAAAAAAAAGGCACAAGTAAAGTAAATGCAGAAATAAAAGCAATGTAAAAATAAAGGTGAACTAGGACAAAAACCAGTACCCAACATAACATTCTTTAAATCAGGGGTCCCCAACCCCTGGGCTATGGAGTGGTACCCGTCTCCATAGCCGTTAGGAACTGGGCCGAACAGCAGGAGGTGAGAGGCAGGTGAGTGAACGAAGATTGGTTTGTATTTACATCTGGTATTACTTGCATTACTGCCTGAGCTCCGCCCCCTATCAGATCAGGGGCAGCATTAGATTCTCACAGGGGTGTGAACCCTACTGTGAGCTGCGCATGCGAGGGATCTAGGTTGCACGCTCCTTATGAGAATCTAATGCTAGAGGATCTGAGGTGGAGCTGAGGCAATGATGCTACCGCTGGGGAGCAGCTGCAAACACAGATCATCACTAGCAGAGAGGTTTGACTGCACAGAGACCTTAATAAATCAATTGCCTGTGGACTCATATCAAAACTCTATCAGTGAGTAGCAATAACAATTAAGCTACATCTGGTGGCCAGCTATAAAACCACCCCCACCTGCACCCACCCCAGACCACAGAAATATTTTCTTTCAAACTGGTTCTTGGTGCCAAAAAGGTAGGGGACTGCTACTTTAAATTATAAATAATTTTTGGTGGAGACCTGATGAGAAGAGCTAACAAAGAAGGCCTGAGACTGGATTCTTAGAAAGGCCTGCATGCAAAGGTGGGTGCCTGGCTGGCTTCTGGGCACGTGGACTGCAGGAATGATCTCGGACTCATAAAAGTGCCTCACTGTGACTCTGCAGTTTGTATGAAAAAGGTGGTTTATGCTAAACACTTGCTTTTCTACCGGGCTTCCGGAATTCAGACATATGCCAGACAGAGAATGCCCAAGTGACCAGACCCCAATAAAATCCTTGGGCATTGCCTCTTCCAAGAGCTTCCCCAACAGACAACATTTTACACTCATAACTCACTGCTGGAGGAATCCAGTGTGTCCTATGTAATTCCACTGAGAGAGGATACTTAGAATCCTCTGTCTGGTTTTCTCTGAATTCACTCCATGTACTTTTTTTTTTGTGTGCTAATTTTGTTTTGTATCCTTTTTCTACAATACATTGTAGCTGTATACCATATAACACCATCTCATTTATTGTCCACGACAATTCTATACCAGAATTAGTGTGCTCGTGTTAGGAAAAGAAAATTAAGTCTCAGAATGGCCCAGGGTTAAATTTAAGAAGAGGCCTGTGTTTTCAGCTAGCCACTGTGAATCACTGGTAGCTTCTTATTTTGCTCAGATCAAATATAAGAGAAATTTATTCCATAGATCTCTAAATAGGAGACATTGGCATTACACACTCATTTGATAATATCTCTGCAGTAAAGTCACACGACTCTGGCAAACTATCCTTCTACGCAGTCAAGGCAAAGCAATCCACTTCAGCCACATAGCTCTCAGGTTGGAAGAGGAAACCTGAACCCAGATCTTCCAACTCCAAATGCTCTGCCACTGCCTGCTCATTTATAAACATCCCTGCATTAGATGGGCTCAAACCTCCTGCTGTGGTCTAAATTCGCTCTGCACAATACTATTTGAAAGATACTTGGTCTGGAAGGAAAATAACTACTCCATGGGAGGGAAGAAACAAAAAAATCACATTTTGTTTGAGGATTTATGAAAACTCTTGAAATGGAAATCCCTCCGCAGGACTCCTTTCTCCGGTTTATGGAAGACGGAAGTGCAGAGGGCGCATCCTTCTGGTTCCTCTCCGTTGGGCTGCTCTCTCTCACTTCTCTTCCTTGCCTTCCTCGCAAGTCAGGGGGGTATCATAAATGAACAATTTAAGATAAATAAAACAGCATACTTTTTGTAGGGCATGCCCAAAGGCCTCCCCCTTATCTTACCTTAGAATCCTCTTCTCTCCACTCCTGTCCCACCTGTGGTCTGGACTTTTATCCCTCCCACCGAGCCCACTCCACTAAGGACCGCTTTCTGCTTGGGTTCTGAAACTAGCTTATTGTATTGTAAATAAAGCAACGAGAAGGGGGAGAAACACACACACACACACACACACACACACACACACACACACACACACACACACACACTTCAAGTTTAAAAACCAGGGCATTTTTTTGTCCTAATAGTTATTTAAAAATAACCTTAATGGATTTTCCATCATTTTTTTCAACTCAAAATACTTCCTCTTCTCCCTGTGTTCACACCAGTGCCCTGTGTCTCACACACGGTTGCCCTGTTGCTGCAGGGCCCCGTCTGCACACTGTGAGTCGGTTTCCTGCAGCCCAGAGCGGTCTGAGGCCAGTGTACATTAGAAACTGGAGTGTTAGGGACTTGGCTGTTACACTTACTGACACTGTCATGCATTTTACAACCATATGGAAAAATCTGTTACGGTTCATGAAAGTTCACTTATAGCTTTATTAAAGCCTTCCTGGGCATTTAAATAGAAACTGCTGCATCAGGCCTGTCAATTGGCTAGGAAGCATCCGTCATATATACTGTCCCCTATTTCTTGATATTTTTCAAAAGCTTGCATGTTAATACTCTGGTTTCTCTTCAGATCGTATAAATCTTTCGCCTTTTACTAAAAGCTTGCATGTTAACACCACTTAGATACACCAGACTTTTGGAAGATAATTTTGAATGAGAAAAATCAAATTTCTTTTGGTCTTTTCAACTTCTTTTATTTTTTTGCTTTAATAACCTGACGTTACACCCGATAAACTGATGTACAACTCTCCATTCTTGAGAGCTACACAATTAATGTTTTAGTTTTATCTCCGTAAAGTAGAAATCTTATGCAAACACCAGGGAGTGCATCAGGTGCCTACAACTTACTGGCAGAAGGTTGCATGAAACACAGGGTCCAGTGAAACAGCTGCTGGCCATATTGTGGCGGACTGTTCCTGGGCCAGGTGTAGTCGGACAGGGGAGCATACAGCAGTGATTCTTTCTTATGAGAATTCTTTCTCTTACAAACGAGAAAAAGATGCCTGAGCTTGGGCATCAAAGCATCTGCATTTGACTGCCAGCTCTCTGAGGGACACTGGGAACGGGGACAACCAGCACCTGCTGCTTTGGTGGGAGGGCGCGGTTTGCACAGGCCCTTCCAGGGAGCATGGTGGGAGTACCAGTGTTAGCTAGTGCATTGCCACAGAGTGTCAGCAGGAGGTACCGGGGCCACAGGCAGGCACTCCTGTTGTCTTTTCACCCTCAGCAGCCACATAGGATATAAATGGACAGACTGGCTTGCTGGCCAGTGGTTCCCAGAAAGAATCCATGATCTATGGTAAAGGCTCAATTTAAGTAGATATCTCCCATTCAGAAGTGTAACTGATTCAATTGCATTGCTATGCATTTCACAACCCATTTATTTTGTAGGCACATTAGGGCATTCTGTTTTTAAGTTAATCATTCTATGGTACATAGGACGGCCTCGGTGGGGAGTGCATAGTAACACCTGATTTACGGATCTTAGATGCTAAAAGCATGTCATTTGCTGAATGACTATCTAAATGAATGAATAAACAAATACTGGAGTCATTTTGATATGGAACACTAGATTTGATCCAACACTAAAGATTGAGAAAAATCTTAATTGTCTTTACCTCACCCACGGATTCTGCTTCATTATCTCTAATTAGAGGTAGGAAGTCTATACCGTTAGGCCCTGACTCTCTCAGGTCTTCCTCTTTCACGAGAGGGGGTGAATTGAATCCTGCCTCCAGTTCAAATGACTATTAAAGCATCTGAACTCATCCAAAAACATAAAATAGGTGTGTGTACAGGGGGTAATTAGGGAAATGTAACCTCAACTCTGCTTTTTGTCAGTATTTACCCAGAACATGATTAAAAGACACGGTGCTTGTGGAAGAGAGCCCAAAGCTTGTCCCTGGACACTGATACCTGTTCTGGGGTTAGTCCAAAGGAGCAGAGAATGTGTGTAGCAGGAACTGTCTCACTTTATCTCGTAGCGGGTATGTATCTATTAAACTGTGACTTAATTTGATTCCATCAATATTTAGTGACAAATAACATGTAAAGACAACCCAACTTTTCAACTGAGAACATGCACCATGAGAATACTGAGGAAAACATTGCCTGTCACATGATACACGAGCCTGAATTTTCTCTGGTCACCATACTAGGGATAAATAGTGATGTTGCTCCTGATGCCCGTTCCATTTTTAGTTTGTGGGTATTTGTAATTTTGTGGTTTCCTCTTTGCATTGGCTACTAGAAAGCTTACAATCAAACTTGCGGCACAGTTGCAGAAACCACACAGGACATAACTAGCAGAATGTCTTGTGTATCAATATTATCATATTTTCATCTCAATCTTCATTCCTCCTCTTTTCCTCTCTGTGTTTCTCTCTGTATATTTAAAATTGTTGTACATTTTTAAGTAAGGTGCCTTAAGTAGTGGCTGGAACAAGACATAGAATAAATAAATATTATATAAACTGTCTATTTACTATTTAACACTGTGCTTGAGTAAAGTCAACATGAGCAGCCTTGATTCAGGACTCTTAGAGTAATCAACTCACACACACTCACATTACTGAGTCCCAAGCAAGAGGCAGCACCCGGCTCCCTAGGAAACTGCCGAACAGAGGCTGGGCTCCCAAGGCCCTTGGTGGTATTTCTGCCTGCATCGTTCTTCTAATCCGCTCCTGCAGGGGGCATTTTCTGACCACCACATCCCTCCTCCCTACCACGGATAAAGTGAATTTCCTTTGGGCTAGCTCTCTGCCTCGCATACAAGTTCTTGACTGCATTTAAACATTTACTGTACTCTGTTTATATGTGTATCTCTACTACTAGTCTATGAGTTCCCTTGGATTGGTCCTTGCCTTTTATATACACATAGCTGCTCATAAATTATCTTTGAAATAAAAATTAATTTAAATGGGGTAGAAACATAAGAAATATGGAAGAATTCAAAATCAGAAGTCATTTCTAGTATCCTAATATAAAATAAATGAATTCAATTGAATTAATGAAAAATTGACTACCAGCAAACCATTTTGCTAGGTATGGAGATAAAACTTTTTGAATCAAACAATGTATCTGTTATAGCTCAGATATGACCAACGTCTTGTCTGATGGGGCGACGGATACTTAGAACTTATATTTAGAATGTGGGTTCTGCATACTCAAACATTAACCTAGAGGCAGTGTAAGGTAGAGGTTAAGCTTGGGTTTGATCTCTGCCTTCATTCCTTGTAATCTCTTTGCTTCTCCGATGCAGAACACAGGCATACTGCTTGCCTCATGGGGTTGTGAGGATCGAAAGACATCGTGTTTATAAAGCCCTCAACCCAATGCAGAGCACTCGACCAGAGCTCACTACCCATTATAGTACCTACTTCATGCAAAGCTCTGTGCTAGGCACTAGGATAAAAAAGTGAGCAAGGCACGCTCCCTCATCCTCACAGACATTATAGGTTAGTGATGGAAACTGAATAAGTAGGTTCTCAATAAAACAGGGTGACTAATAAAAATGAGGACTTGGCATTGTGAGAACACAAAAAAGGGACCTTTTAGTCCTGTATCTTTACACAACTCTTCATGCTTTAATAATAGTAAAATAATAATTTGAATTATTTAAGGATGTCCTCCACTTTGTAACAGTCTAAATACTGATGTGATAATGAGGTTGCCATTAATCTAAAATAAAAAAAATTAACAGAGACTTTCTAAAATCAAAAGTCTTTATCTAAATATAAAAAAGAAATGGTTTGAAAGGGAAGATGAACCAACAAATTCCTGTTTCTGCCCCCTTCAACAGTCCCAGATGAGAAACCCCTTCTAGGCTGAGGTGAGGTAGGAGCGGAAGAGGACACAGAGAACACAGGGGTCTGTTCTGCAGCCTCGTCCCCTGTCACCACAGGGGCTGAGGGGCGGGTGAGGAGGGAGGAGTGCAGAAGTGAGAGAAAATTTCATGTTGAAATTTGGTGGGTTACAGAAAAGAGACAGCTGGGGCCTTCCTTAGCCTTTTCTGTACTTTGGATAGGTGTATGTCCATGAGGGCTGTTACAGTGACCTGAGTCTCTGGTGCAAGTCTGGATTTTTCTGTAGCGAGTAAGTGACTGAATGATATAGGAGAAACTGAGATTAAAATCCACGGCAAGTTAAGCCAAGGAAACGCCTATCAAAAAGACGTGGTGTGATTAGTCCCCCATGTAGTTCAGGAGAAGGCACTGTGACATCTCTACAAGGCGTCAGTGCCAGGGAGCCTCCTGGGTGCCTAAAGTCTTCCCAGTGGCTATGCAGCTCCTTATACTGAGTGTGCAGCGGATTGCATTGGGAGTGGAAGACCAGATGAGACTGAGGCAGACGACGTTCCAGAGAAGAGGGATCCTCCAAGACAGCACTGTGTCAGCAGCAGAGCAAGCCCTCTGAGCTTACCATCAGTCCTAGGGTGGACCTGGAGGGACAATCTCCTAAGAAGGAGTCTAAACAGAATGTGATTAAGTGATACATTTGGTAGACTGAAAAATCACTGCATTAGGCTGCATTTATCTGAAAGTAACCAGATTTACTTTCTGTAGCAGGTGTGCATGAGTAGGTATTGATGAAAGTGTACCTGCTACTTAGCATTTGCCTTTTATATGATTTTTTCTTGGAGATCAACAGCCAAAAGGAAAAATAAAGAGAACAATAAGGTCCATGAAGGCTTCAAACATGCCTACTTTGCTCATGATAGTATCTCAGAGACACACACAGTGCCCATTGCAACACAGTGTGACGGCAGGCCTGCCGAGGTATTTAGGGCGTATAATTGTTGAAGTGACTAATAGTAATGAAGATGGTTCAGATAAAACATGCTATGAAAAGGAACTCTGTTTTTGCCATCCCAGGCTTTTTTAAAACAATTTACCACGCTGAGGTCCCCAGTCTTCTAGGGAGAAATCCTGGATGTCCATTATAATACACATGTGTAGATCTTTCGGAAGTTCTGGAGTTACATACAACTCCCTTAGGCTACCAGCTACTTGTGGAAAGCCCACGATGCGCATTTGCATAGACCTTCTGCTCCAGCCTGTGACTTCCCCGGAGGCCAAGGCTCCTGCTTCATTCAGTTTTGTATCTGCAGTGCCCAGGAGACACTGATGTATACAGGAGAGATTCAGTAAATATTTAATTCAAGTATATCTACAACATCAGGGCCTTAGGGAATACTTTTTTTTCAAATTAAAAGAAAATCTGTTCTTCTGAAATTTTATGTCTCAGATGTGTGTGCGCTAACGTAATTGAAAAGCCTGTCAGGAGGTTTGGGAGCAAGCGTATATTACAACGGACTTGTATGTCACAATAAAGTCTTACATATTTATAGGCACACAAATTTACAGTCATCTTTCTCATATGACACTTTTTATTTTGTATTTTTGTGCATACCATGGACTTTTATGTGCCAATAAAATGTCATAAAATGTTCCATTTTGTCAAGAATTGTTTCTTTCAATAATTATAATACTTACAATATTCCATAGAATGAAGGCCCTGGAAGATGACTATAATTGTACCAACATGGATGAGGATGTTGAGATTTATACAAACCAAGTAACTTTCTCAGGGTATCATCTGCGACAGACGGTGTTTCCAAGGATCGTCAGAGAATTAATCATAAAAAATTGCTTAAAGACTAGCCAAAGAAACTTTAACCAGGTTGGTATTAGTGAGTCACTAATTATACTAAATTATATGTATTGGCAAAACTCCTCAAATACAAAGGAGTTCTATATAATTGAAAGTCAAAATACTTCGAAGAAGAATGGGAAAAAACACTGGAAGAGTTGATTTGAAAGGAGGATTTAGACATTAGCAGAGCTAGAAAAGTTGGATTCACCGACCACGAAGACAAAGCCCCACACGGCACAGTCACACCTTCTGTCGCCGCAGGAGTCACGCTCTCCGCAGCAGGAGTGTGTGAGCGCACACGGCAGCAGGAGTCACACTCTCTGCAGCAGGAGTGAGTGAGTGCACTCGGTGTCAAAGGAGAAAGATGTCATATGCTCAGCTGTGCTGGCCTTTTTTCTGAGCAGGAATTTGGCCTTTCTGTGCTTGTCACTGTTCGGTGCCTTTAACACTGCATAAAATATTTGGTTAATAGTTCCCTTACAATCTGTTAGGTTCCTCTCTTAACCAGCTGCACTATTGTATAGCCAACTTTCTGCCACAGCGATAATATTTTTGACACGTACATATGATCATTGGCATCCAGCACACTTCTCTGGCTTAGCTGCCACTGCTGTGGGTCCCCATGGTCCATGATGTTTTAACTCTAGCCTATCACGTAACTCACTGCATCATAAGTGTCTAGTTACTTATGTTTCTCTACTGAATTGCAAATGCATTAATGGCAGAGACTCTATCCAAAAAGCGCCTTAAGGTGCCTGACACATGGTAGGTGTTCAAGTATATATTGATCAAGCCAATGAACAGCAGAAATAACATTAAGTACTTAATACTAAAAGGGAAAACATTATTACAGAGCCCTGGCAAGCCAGTCCACAAAGATTCATCAACAGGTAAAACTGACAGAAAGAAGGTGTGCATGTAGTCCATGTGGAGAGCCAGATCAGTGCTGACCCACCTGTACCATCTCTTCCTGCTGCCCCCTCTCTGCTCCAGAAGATAGAGGGTAGGATAGGCAGAATGGCCTCCCAAAGCTATCAACCTGCGAATATTTTATGTTACATGTAAGAGGGACTTTACAAACACAATTAAGATTATAATTGACCTTAAAAATAGGTTTATCCAATCAGGTCCAGTTGAATCACATGAGCCTTACCAATAGAGAAATTTCTCAGTTTGGGGACAAGAGAGTGGGGCAGAAGTGGATGCCAGGAAGAAGGGATTAGCTATACATACAACTGCTGGCTCTGGGACATGAGTGCCTCCTGCAGACACCAGAGCAAAGTCTCAGGAATACGAGTGCCGCTGTCAGCAGACAGTGAGAAAACTGAGACCCGTCCTTCACCTGCAGTACATTAGAGTCCGCCCCCAGTTTGCATGATCCCGAAAGCATATCCTCCCCCAAAGTCTCCAGAGAAGCACACAGCTTGGCCAACACCTAAGTTCTCCCTTTTTGAGATCCACAGCCTGATCGGACTCTTGACCCTAGGAAACTACGTGCTTTAAGCCACAAAGCATGTGGTGATCTGTTACTACAGCTATGGAAAACTAACACAGAGGGGGCCCAAAGTGATTCCTATTAAGAAAGGTTAAGGAAAAAAACCACGAAAGAAAGGTTTAGGGACCTCACCCAAGCAGAACAGGGGCTTGAGTGCATAAAGACAGAACAACGTTCACTCCCAGGACGTCATGCTCACACCTGTGCCAGAGAGCAAGGGTCCCTGAGTAGGAACAACTTCCCTCTCTTGACATTAGGGAGACATTGATGAAAAAAGATCTTTACAATTCTTAAAAACAGAGTTGTCATGGAGCCTTGAGCAGTGGTGTTGGGCCTTTCGGAAGGTTTGGGTTAGAGAAACACCCGGTTAGGGCTCAGCCTGGTGCTTTCCTCTCTGAGTGCTTCTTCCACAGGGATTCATTGGTTCAGTGATTCATCACGTCATGCGTTGTTAGTACCTCCCTTCATCTGGTTGCCAACAATGCCAGGCACTCTGCTCAGTGAGGGAAATACAGGGTCAATGGAAAGTAGTCCTAACAGTATCAGAAGTTTAAAGGAGGGGCGGGGAGAGAGGGGAAGAGGGGGAGAGAGAGAGAGAGAGAGAGAGAGAGAGAGAGAGAGAGAGAGAGAGAGAACATGAGAGAGAGGAGGAGAGAGAATGAATGAGAGTGAGAGAGAGAATATAAACAGATATAAATAATCTTTACATACAGTACACTGGTCACTTCACCACTACAGGCTTGCCCTATGCCTGGCATGTACACTCCATTTTTAATGCTCCCATCCCCTGCCATTTAATTCCGTACTTACAAGGTCATTGCAATTACCACCTGTCTCATACCTATGTTTACCATTGAAATACTGGATCCACTCAAATAGGGCATCTCTGCTTGGTCCTGTGCCCATTCTCTGAGGAGCAGTGCTGTTGTGGTCTGCCTACCTTGGGTCTCAGGATCTCACACTGCCAGCCATAATTATAAAATGCCCCCACCCCCCAAAATTCCCCAACCTAATCCCTGAGACTGTACATTTCATGAGACAACACACCTTGATTATGTTGCTAGTAAGTGGGAAAAGAAATTCTGTAGATGACATTAGGGTAAATAATCAGTACACTTTCAGTTAATCATAAGGATTATTCAGGTGGGTCTAATCATATAAATCCTTTAAAAGCAGATAGTTTTCTTTCTATGGCTGGTGGCAGAAGGGAAAGTCAGAGATCCAAGCATGACAAATTTGCTTTTGAAGTCATAAATTTGCCTTTGCTGATTTGAAAATACTATGAGGCATGTGAGAAGAAATGATAAGAATTAGCCAAAAGGAGCCCCAGCTGACAGCCAACAGGGAAACAGACCTCAGTCCTCCAACCACAAGGAACTAAATTCTGCCAACACCCTGAAAGGACTTGGAAAAGAAACTTGACTTTCAGATAGAAACACAACCCAGCCAACACCTTGATTTCATTCTATGATATAATTCAGTTGAGTCTGTTTAAACTTCTGTTCTACAGAACTGAGAGATAATTTGTTACAGTTATAATAGATAACAAATACATTATCGTAATAAAAAATTCACATTCTCCTGAGGCAATTGTTTCCTTTGTTAATCATCCATGAGCTACTTTAAATAAATAGTTAAGTGAAAGAATAAACTTGTGCTCTCCTTTTGGGGCCTAGACTTTGAAAATCCAGAGTGTCTGGAATGAGCTCTTGGTTGAGGGTGATACATGGCACCGAGCACAGGGAAACAGACCACGTCTGGGGGCCTCCAGCCCTACTACATGGACCCAATCACACAGTCAATGCCATGCGCTTGCTTATCTCCAATCTTTGCTGTTCCTAAGCTTTTAGACAATCTTGCCATGACTATTACAGCGTTTCTGAGTAATTGTGACAGTAAATGAGGAGGCAGCATCTCCGTATTTATCCAGAATGTAGTGTCAAGGCTAGTATTTTTGCTATTAGTGATATTCTTAGGGTAACATTTCGGTTTGCAATATTCCACCTTGAAAGTTCTGGGGCATTTTAAAAAGGAAGCATTATTTCTTTAAGTATGATGACTTCTAATGTTTGTTAAAGGTACTTTTCCTGAAGAGTATCTGTTATATTAAATAATATTGAATTGCTGACATTCAACAATTTAAAACTTATAAAAAAACTGTTGCTTTATATAGTTAAACCTAATAAAAAAGATTATTCAGGCAGGGCTTTAATTTTTTAAAAAGTTTAGTCACAATGATTGAAAGGCTTTATGGAATGAGTTATATATAGGTTATTAAAGAACTCATATGTGTTCAGGAAATAAAAAAAATTCTCATGCCATTATGGTAGTTGATAACTGTATTTGACATTCACTCATGCATTTATCCAATTACTCATTAATTTATTCACTCAAAACTGTCACCAAGCATTCATAATACGAACTTACAACATGCCACAAGTAATCCCAGGTACTGGTGTACAATGGTGAAAACCAGAGTGTATGGCTTCGGAATCTAGTAAGCGAGTCATGCAGTTGTCATAGGGCATTGCGAGCTCTGTGATGAAAATAAGCGAAGACTCTAGGTAAGTAAGAGAGGCGTGCATTAACAGGTTGTGGGGAGGAGGGAGTTACTTGAGGAGGTAACCTATTACCTACAGGACAAGGATGGGTAGAAGTTAACAAAGCAGAAAGAGCGTTTCGGAGAGAGTGGACCGCTAGCCCAGGGACAGGAGAGAGAGAGAGAGTGTGGTCCACCGGGGTAAATGAGAGAGCACTGCCTGAGACCCTGGGCTGCGGGAGTGTCAAGGCTGAAGAGAAGCCTGGAGATAGATCGAGACTAACTCAGTAGAACAATATTGGTTCCTTGCTAAGTTTGGTCTTTACTCTCTGCCACTTAACTATTTTTGACCTTTTGTGGCTTTATAATTTCAAAAGTAATGGAATGTCACGAGTATCTTTACCATCTCCTAGATAACCTTTGTCTGAACCAGCCAAATTCATTGTCTAAGCCTCATAACCCAGAGTAGCTCCCTCCTGACAGCCCCATTTTTTTTCTTAGCTGGTGCTCTGGCTATTTAATACTAGGTAATCACGTGACAGCCACAACCATCGGACGAGGAGCTCAACTCGGGACTCCTGCCGTGGCAGGGAGGTCTAGTGATAGACAATCCAGCTGGGCTCTAATACCGAGCTGACCAACAGATAGGGGTGCCCAATTTTCCCAGTTGCCCAGGGCTGTTCCATTCTTAGCACAGAAAGTCCCATTCCCTAGAAATCCTTTCCCAGAATGCTTAAAGCCACGCTATTCAGAGATGATCACAAAAGGTTAGGGAGAGACAAATACAGCATGATTCCACTCACATGTGGAATCTAATGAACAAACTGAACTAAGAAGGAAAATGGGGGCAGACTCATAGATGGAGAGCAGGCTGACAGCTCTGGGTGGGGGAGGTTTTGGGGGTGCCGAGATCGAGCAAACACGAAAAGGGACTCATGGACATGGACAATAGTGCGGTGACTGTGGTGGGGGGAGAGGGTATAAGAGGACTAAATGGTAATGGAAAAAATGCAATGAAGATTAAACTAAAAAAGGTCAGGGAAAAAGTACAAAACCCATATGGTGGTATTAAAGAAAGAGGGGAGGGTGATGAAAGCAATGCATCGTCAGCGGCAAATGGGTAGCAAACAGGTCGTGTTTTTCACACTTGCTGTTGCCAATTCCCCCCGACCCCTGCCGTTGGCAGCTGTGACTTGCAGTGCACATGTGCAATGTCTGAGTATGTGACTTAAGTGTGCAATTCAAGTGCATTGGAATCATGACTACTCACCGTCTATCTAGGGCTCTGCCTGAAAAATGACTGTGGTGCTTTATATCAAGACGGTGCTGGCGTAATTTTTAACATTTTGAATACCGTGACCATGTTTTCTAAGAGGTCAGATAATGAAAAAGAAAATGAAATGGATGACAATGCAAATGCCAGCATGACCCAGACACCAAAAATTAAACAACTGTGTTCTTTTTATGACTGATGGAAGAACACATACAACTGAATTAGGGAGGAAAATGATCCAAACAAAGCATATTGAACAATAAAGAGAAGAGACTATTTATAGGACATGCACGATACCCAGGGATTTGGAATTTTGGCATAGTAGAGAAAGAGATGAGAAAGAAATATGAAGTTGTGAGACTGAATCTTACAATTTCAGGATCAGCTAGACAAGTATTTCTAAAATAATGATTTTTTTTGGTAATCTTCCAAAAACATATCAATACGCAGGGGAAAATAAGGGCTGTTGAATTAGCTTGGAAATACTTTATGAATGAACACACATTATCTTATTGTTCCCTTGATTTTTCTATGAAACTTAGTGAAGTTACATTTCCTGATTCACAGATTGCAACTAAATTGTCCTGTGACAAACAGAAGGGAAATTGGCTCCTGGCAGAGCAGAGCTGTTACTATGAGATATTAACAACAATCATGTCGTGTTTTCCGCTGAGTCTGGGGAGTGATACATTGAATTCCAGCAACAAAAATTAAGTTGCCCCCAGCTCTGATGTACTTTGATTTGAAAAGTGTAGGTGCAAATTACTTTTTAATTGTATGAAAATTTTGATGACACGGTGGAAAACACAGAACAAAACATTCCTGATATCGTGTCCAAATGCAAGCTAGACTTTGCTTTACCATCTGCGTGTTCAACAAACAGTGCAAATATGGGTTCGGGCAGATTCCCCTCCATTAATAGACTTCTTATCAAAGAAAGTAAAAAGACTCACTAAAGGACCTGCACACCTTCTGTCCGTTGATGAGGAGGGGTATGATTTATTTACCTGTGAAATGGAGGCTTTCATAGTGGAGGTTTATGATCTCTTCTCAGTTTCCTCAAAATGTGCAGGAGCACTTGATGACATTTTTGACTTCATGGAAATGGAAGGAAATGATCTCTTTCAACATGTGTCTATAAAATAGTAATTGTTCTTGCCTGCCATTGAAAGGTGTTAAAATATTGGTCTGCCTTTATTTTCAAAGTTTGAAGAAGGCTATCCTTCTCTAATACGGGAATAAATTGAGGATAAAAATGGAAGGAGGATTATATAGTAACACAGAAATGTATGTATTGTTTCTCCAAAGCTGTGTGATAATCTTTGAAAAGGTCATAAGGGGCTTAGAAAAAGATGAACTGATTGTGCCAAGTTGTCTGACGTTATATTTAGGCTGTAATGAAAACTCATACAGTCAAAAGAATGACTCACGTTTTGAAAATAGGACCGCTTTAGAACTAACCAAAGTCTCCAGAAAAGGGCAGTCAAGTTAAATAGCTGTTTCCAAGTTTCTTTACGAAAACCGTAACTTACTTGGTATTCAACTTCACTTTCAGAAGTTCAAATCACCTCTGCACACAAACCATTTTTCCTCAGAAAGAGAAGTTTAACTTAGGATGACACCTGATATACTTCCGAGTGTTTAAAAAGTGGTGCATATTTTTAGATATAAACAGCAGGTAAGATGAGTGTACAGATGCAAAGGACATGCCTGATAAACACAGTATGAAAACAGGCCTGTAGACACAAAGTGGATGGACATTTTGGGAAAGCAGGAAACAAATTCCTACAAATCCGAACTTCTACTATTGCTCGTGGGTAAAATCCTAACTATTTTGTGTGCAAACAATTTTTCTAGAGAATATTTAGGTGATATCATTGCAGTTGTATGACAGCAGACACCACGGTGCTGTGGGCTCTATAAAAGCAGAGCTGTAGGTTAGAGAAGGGTTATGTTTGATTGACCACCACATTAAAGGGAAGAAAGATGTCTTAAAGCTGCAGTTCTGTTAATGATATCGACTTTACAGGACTTTCTGGGCTGCTTTCCTTTTAAGAAATTTTATACTGAGGGGGCTGAGCAGGGCAGGGGAGAGTAATGGGGAAAAATGGGGATAACTGTAAATGAACAACAGTAAAAAAAAAAAAGAAAATCAGAGGTTACAGATAAAAAGGAGTTATATACCTATATACATTTATGTAACTTAAGAATATACAAAATAGAAACAATAAAATTAAAAATTCCAATCCAGAGTTAAAAAGTTAAAATAAATTGGTATATTAGAGGATAGAAAGAAACCTAAAATACTGTTATAGTTTCTCATCCATATTATTTGTTTAACTAGTTATACTACTGATTACTATGAATTGTCACATAGTCTTATAGCTGTTTTGTTTAAACAAGAGTATTTTGCCCTGGCTGGTGCAGCTCAGTGGATTGAGCACGAGGCTGAGAACCAAAGGGTCCCAGTTCGATTCCCAGTCAGGGCACATGCCTGGGTTGCAGGCCAGGTCCCCAGTGAGGGCCACGTGAAAGGCAACCATACATTGCTGTTTCTCTCCCTCTCTGTCTCCCTCCCTTCCCCTCTCTCTAAAAAATAAATAAATAAAATCTTTAAAAAAAAGAGTATTTATGTAACAAAGAAGTAATTATACAGAATCATATATAATTTTAAATAAGTATCTCATTTTTAATGTATACAATAAAGTAACAGCTCATTTTTATAGTTATGTATACTATTTATTTTGGGAGCCTGGTGTAACTGTGTCCTGTGTTAGCTTGGCTTTCTAAAAAGTTGGTCACACATCCGAAAAAGTAATTTGTGCATCTTTGTAACCCTAGATTCTCAGGCCCCATGGCTACAGTTACATATCAGTAACACAGCCTAGACATGTATGTTGTAAGAAGCACCCGAGTACCTAGCACGTCGCTCAGTTTGGAACCATTGTAGTGTGGTGCCGAATTCTTAGAATGTGTCTCAGTTCAGGAAGGTTTGTGCTCAAACCCACCAAACGGTAGTACGACACATGAAATATGAAAGTCTTAATGACTTACCTTTGACCCTGATCTCTTCATTGTCCAGGGGTTCTACTATCATTTTCATCATCCTGGAGATGAAGAAGTGCGGTGTAATAAAATATGTGTGGATGGCAGGACAGAAAATGAGGAGCCTGGTGGTAGGAACGGAGGTTCCAGCTGCCTGTGTGTGTCTCCAGGTTCCGCCATTTATTAGTGGGTCCTGGGCAGGTGAAATGTTGTCATCTTGTTTTTCCCAACTCTAAAATGTCGATTATAATAGACGACACTCAAAATATTGTACACTGACTGGAATTTACAAAATATTCCTTAAGTATAAACAAACAACAAAAAAAAGAGAATAATTTGAATTCTTTCCCTCTCCATTATACAGACCTCAATCTTCAGATAAAAACCCAATAATGAGTAGAATTAGAAATGCTTTTATTATTTTTTAGGGGGAAGATGTCTCAATCTGGGATACGTGGTATGGGAAAATGAAAAATGTAGCCATTTAAGGGCTCCCCCTTTCCCACATCTTGTTTGACCTTGAGGCCTGTGGAGCCCTGGTTTTAACCACTTCACATTACAACTTTAGTAATAATGACTTTACATGACTCTTTTGAATCAAAAGAATGGAATGTTTTTTAAAGGTCTTAATAAATATTAGAATGCTAATTAAAGAGCAGATATCTGCTTCTTGTGTGTGTTCAAAACTATTGCTTGTAAATGTAGCACCGACATACAATAATTGGAAATAAAATAAAAAGTAGTAAATCTGGACTGAAAAGACAATTTTCCTGGAAGTTGGATAGTTTTATGAGTTGCTTTATTTTTCTTAAACAATAATTGAACTTCAAAGAGAGGAACGAAAAGTGTGATTCGCGTGTTATAGATGTGCTTGATGGAGCCTGACGCAGAAAAGAAAGGACCCTGTCAATCTCCAGAGGCCTCCGGTTTTTCTCTTTTCAGGTGCCATCCCTGTTTTCCTCCTGTGTTCGACTGATCATGTACATTGTACCTGGCACCTCAATAAATATTTCATGCTAGCTGAACACTAATGAATTGAGATTGTGAACAGGAACTTAAATTATAGAACCATCATCTAAACTCATTCAAATTTCGAAACTTGTCAACGAATGCTCACAACTGGGTGAGCAGGGAAACCGCCCAAATTTTGAGCTACCAGAAAGATAACTAACCTGAAAATCAGCATTTCAGAATATTTCTCCTAAACCTGTGTAGGTCCTGTAGTGCTGGAGGTCATGGAAAGAAAAAAAAAAAACAGGAGATGACAGTGAATTGCTTTTGATAATGATTCGCGACCTTATTTGAACGATGTAAAATGCCTAACAGTGTTGTCAAAAAGCATCTCTTGACCATGACATTGTTTGTGCTTCTCACCAGGAAACCCACTGAGGGCCTCCCTCAGTTCAATCCGAGCTGCAAACCCAGTTGTGACATAGCGGAAAGAGCACAAACGTGTTAGAAAAATATTACGAAATTACTCTTCCAGCTCTCTGACCCTTATTATGTGAATAATCTCAGGATAAACCTCTCTACACCTTAGTTTTCTCATCTGCAAACTGGAGCATAAACTTCCCCAAATAATTGTTCCAGATGTTCAATAAGTTACTGTTAGTAGAAAATATTTCTGTACTGTAGTGCTGTGCTAGAGAAAAATCAGCTTTGTTTTGTTTTTTAAATCAGGTAGTTCCTGGAGCCAACTCCACATAGATGAGATCAAAGATATCATACACCTGTTAATTTCTGGAATGGGTGGTTTTTGAGGAAGTTGTATACTTCAGAAAAACTGCTATAATTTATGCAAAGGTAAATATGCCTGTGTGAGGAAACCACATTTTTGCATAGTGAAGAGAGATGTGGTGAACACAAAATTTAAATTCAGTTCTGTTTGGACTTCTTGTTAAAATGGTGGCATTGAGCCATTTTTATTCTATTCTCCTCCATTGAAACCCTTGGATTCAGAGGAAAATCCAGGAACACTTTTTCAATGAAGCAAGGATATGATAAAATATCAAATCAAAAACTTCAAAAGCATAACTTGCCAAATGTTTCAAAATTTGGGCCAAGGTGAGAGGCTAGCAAACCTTGGAGAATCCCTTCCATATTCTGAGCGAGAAAGATTTCTAAGTGAATAGGTGGGGCCGTCCTGAAATGCCACCAATAATTGTCTAATGAAATTGGTAAGCTTTAGGAACGTGAATGGGACATAGGAAAAGATAAAAAATAAGTGTCTGAAGTTTCCAAATCTCACGTCCTAGAACGTCAGGGAGGTAGGGCTGAAAGAGCCGGATGATGCTGAGCCTTTTGACAATCTGTCCTATTGGCCGAGGGAGCTGAAAAGGGGAGGCACAGCCACCTCAAAGTGGCGATTCCTCAGGCTGCCCAGAGGGTTTGTCTGTGAGAGGAACGCTTGTATATGGTCCATGGTTTGTTGTTGCTGTCTTCACGGCTGCTAGCCTGTCAGACTCCTGCTTGTGTAGACGTGCGGTTATAAACCCGGTGATTCTCCCAAATCGAGGATCACTGATACGCACTCGAGAACCAGATGGTTTCACTCTCAGTGCCCTCACTACTGCATGGTGAGCTTCCAGAGGGTAGGGAAAGAGCACCCAGGGTTAGAGCCCTGCCCAGGAGCTAATTGGTACTGAAAAACAGTTTGTTTAACTAAGCCAAAGAGTTGAACAATTCCCTTTTAATTGAGAATCCTAGGTGATAATGTTGTGTGTTGGCAGTGAATATATATATATATATATATATATATATATATATACACACACACACACACACACACACACACACACACATATATTATATATATACATATATATACATATATATTATATATACATATATATATGTATATATATATATACATACATATATATATATATTGTATATATATTATACATACATATATATATATATATAAATATATATATATATATATATATATATATTTGACTTAGTACTTAGCATTTTGCTGGCCCACAAACTTCATGAATTAAATGACTGAATGAGGACACTTTGAAAATGCTTAGACATCGCTCTATTCTGATTTCATTTAACTTGGCCTGATCCTTTCGCACTGTCGCAAATGTCTTTTTTTCTCCCTCCTTATTTGAATTATTTTTTATCACCAGGAAAGCAAACCAGGTCAGTGCTCTTTGAGCTCTAATTGCTTGTGCAGAGGTTATAAAAACGACCAGCACGCACCTGCACTAAGGCGTGAGACGGCTACAGGGCAGTGGGGTGATTGCTACGTCTGCGCCCCTATGTGCCGATATCATCTCATTCATCCCTCGGAACGACCTTGCATTGTAAGCCCTATTTTCTCCATCTTACCAGCTGAGAAACTCAGGTGGAAACTGGCTTGTTTAAGGTCACCTAATTTTAGTAAATAGCACGGTTAAAGCTTTATATTAGGTCACTGAATTGAAAGCCCATGTTCTGTGTGGGTTACTGCTTTCCACAATGAGTTAGTTTAAAAGGACAGATACCCTTGAATTAATTAGAATCTGTGACGAACTCAGAAAATAAATATGAAATGTACCAATTATATCTAATCCTCCTGGGTCATTTTCCAAAGGAAAGCATAAGTCATGAAATCATTTTAAATCAGATAATAAAATAGTACAGCGAAAAGATTCTCCTGATACTTCAAGTGACCATCATAACCACATGGAGAGGAATCAGTGCAACATAAATAAAAAAAAGAATACTAAGGATAACAGTGATATCTATTTAAGTTGCTATTATCTATAAAATTATGCAGAATCCATAAATAATGAAATTGCTTAATAAATTTTTATATCCAATTATTTTTGCACATCGTCTTTACCTTTTATTTTTGAGCTATATTTCAAGGAATATAAAAACACTGTACTTCATCAAAAAGGAATTTTACATTAAGCACCAAATCCTTACTCTATCTGGAATCCCAGATGCCACCATTAACCTAGGAGAGAACTACACTAGTGCTAAAGAGATTTCCCTTCACATTCTCTTTGAGTCTCCCTGGAAAAATGAACAATGCATCTGGACGCTTAGTGTTTTCATCTGAAAGTTTAAACCCCAACCACGACAGTGACTGGCTGGGTAGAAAGGTCATTTCAGCACCACTCCAGATGGGCACTATCCCCTCCAAATATTCTACTCTACTAGCCATTGCTGTGATTTAATCAGACATCATGGGGCCATGAATTTCAGAAATTTCTTTCTTATTCACAGCCAATTTAATCTGACCTTTGATCTGACTGAATGAGCTGTACAACAATATTGAGCAACGAAACTCAATCAGAAGCAAAAAGACCTGAAGTTTATTTAGACTAAATGTCTTTTCTGTGGATGGTTTGTTTCCATGTGGCACTATGAGCCATTTATTCTTCATTTAAGAAAATAGCCATTGCATTTTTACCTCATACGAAGTACTGGAAAAACAATGAAAACAGATGCAAGTGGCCTGCCTCCACAGAGCCTACAGTTGCAGCAGACAATCTGCAAATACTGACTTTTCTTCTGATAATTTCTCCTCTTTTTCTGCCCTACCCTCAATTCGAGTATTCAGCACATTTTGAATAGATTACCCCTGCGGAGGCATACAACACGCCGCAAGAAGAACACGGCTATCCGTGGCTTTCCGAACCACTGAAGCCTAGAGAATGGCAGGGCCCCTATCTCACCACCCCCTCTACGACCCCTTGTGAAATCTGGCGAGCCAGCACAGTCTCTCGCCCAGGGCTTGGCGGTGGCCTCCTTAGCTACTCTTCTACTGTCCTTGCTCTAAAGTCCTTTTCCCATAAAGCAACTGTATAATGCACGTAAAACTTAAGCCGTATCATGCTATACTTTTGTTCAAACCCCTCCAATTTCCTCTTATCTCTCAGAATAAAATCCAAAGAACTTGCTGTGGTATAAAGGCTGTCTCTGAACTCTCTTGCTTCCCTCCTCTGAGCTCATAGAAGTTACCTTGCTGTCTTCTGGCTACAGAAAAAAGGTTACAAGAAGACACGCCATTTTCAGAAAGAAGTAAAGGTCAGGGAGGACATACCTTTCTTTCTCTGTGGCTGTATTCTGTAAAACGCATTGTGTTTCTTCACTGACCGATACATAACCTTAAATATATAGTCAAGAAAGAAGACAGGAGGATCTTTTTAGCTTTTCCTGATTCTACTCTGCGAATATTGTCTCTGACAGACAAGCCAAAGGAAACTGATCTTTTAGGATGAGGATTTCATTCCTTGATTTGGAGATTAAAGTTTAGGCTCTCTATAGATTTTTCTTAACCCCATTCGTGCATGGAGTTTGCGAAATGTATTTTTCTGTTTAGTCTGAAGTGAAGAAAGATACTCATAGTCTTAAAACTTGCCCTGAGATGTTGCTTTACAATTGCCGTTCACGCCATCCTAACATATAGTTACGGACTCTGTTTTGCGTAAAGTGATAGAAGCTGGACATAGAGATATAATTAAATGAACCGCCGCCTCTACAGGGTGCACATTCTAGAGGCAGAGACAGAGCCTGTGGCTGAGTCACGCGCTACTTTTTAGTTGCAAAGTGTTGTGAAAATACCACAGCCGAAAGATCTAAAAATAAAACGTAATCCTGTGTATTCTTAGTCAAGCCACCTGACCTTTCTTAGCTTTAGTTGTATCATCTGCAAAAGCTATTGTGAGGATTTTACCATCTTTTTTTTTTTTTTCATAAAGATCCTAGTTTAGTGATAACACATAGTAGGCACTCAGGATAGGTGATGATTACTTGAGTGCACAAGAAGTGGTTCAGGGTGTTGCCCTGACTTCGGATTTCTATGTGTAGCCAGCCTGCATTGTATTATCCAATTAATCTAGAAGCTAACAATCAATTTGAAAACAAACCAAAGCTGGGCTGGGGTTATGTCAATAATCAGAAAATCAGGAAGTGAACAAAAAGGACATACATAAATATACATTCTGGATCAACTGCTGTGTTTCTTTGACATGGCTTTATTTTCATTCTTTAAAAGCCCAGCTTCCTCATAACTGTTTAGGCCAGTCCTCAAATCAATCAAACTTGGCCATTATGACAGAGTAATAAAGTCAGCCATTTAAAAATCTGACCTCTTTTCATACACCTGTGATACAGGCAACAGGGCTTTGTGCTGCTACCTATTTGTTCTTGAACCAATCAGAGACCGGGGCAGAGACTCCTGTCCATAAAAACCCGCTTCCCTCTGGTCCCAGGAGAGCACTTTCTCTTTCCACTGAAGACTGAAGGCCACATTGCCTGACTACAGCTGAGACACTGAAGACATCGTGCTGGAGCAGAGCGTGCAGAGTGGAGCAAAGCAGCGTTCCGGAGAGGGAGAGAGGCCTGGCCCAGGGCCCCTCACAGCCGTGCTGTATTACCATTGGACCATTTACACCGAATGCAGTTTTTTCTTCACCACAGCCCACACTGGGGATTTCTGTTGGCACTGAATTAGCACCAACCACCGGTCAGTTGACAACTTCTAGAGGACAGCCGATGCCATCCCCTTGATTCTTATGTGCTCTGCAGAAAACCACATGACACACAACTTAGTCTGTGGAGTGATGAGAGACACTGAGAGCTCACAACTGGGTCTTGGTCTCCAAGCCGCAGCACTTCTCAGTGAAAACCACAGTAGCAGCCTGGCGTACAAAGAGCCTCGGCCCGTGTGGGTGGGTGAGAGTCAGTTCAAGATGAGGAAACGTGACATTCAGGTTATCAGCATTGGCCAGGCCAAAGACTTCACATAGGCCTTTTCACACATAAAACCCTGGGTCGAACACTTTAAATGGCTTTCCTTCCTGCAGGAATTTATAGAGCTTTCAGTACACTAAAGCACAGGTCCCCAGCCCACAGACAGGTACCGGTCTGTGGCTTGTCAGGTGCTGGGCCACAGCGGAAGTTGAGCAGCGAGCAAGCAAGGTAAGCTTTGCTCTCATTGTCACTGGAGCTCTGCCTCCTGTCCCCACCCACCACGCATGGAAACACTGTCTTCCGTGAAACCTGTCACTGGTGCCAAAAAGGCTGGGGTCACTGCACTAAAAGTACATATCATGAAACTTAAAAACAATTTTTTTTTGTCTGAAGTGATTAGTGTTCCATTGTATGCTTTGGATACAACTGTAATAATAATTTTAAACAGTAAAAATAACAAATTAAACTCTGGTCAGTTCTTCCTTACCCATTACCTACATACCGTACATTCACAGTAGTCCCCTTAGCCTGGGGAGATACGTTCCAAACCCCCAGTGGATGCCTAAAACCTTGAGCAGCACTGAAGCCTCTACATACTATGTTTTTGCCTGTGCACATATGCTTACGATAAAGTTTAACTTACAAAGTGGGCATGGTGAGAGGTTAACAATAATAATGAAAGATCATAAGAATATACTTAATAAAAGTCATGTAAACATGGTCTCTCTCTCTCTCCAAATATTTTATACTCATACTTCTTTATCTTCTTGTACTGATGGGAGATGATAGAACAGGGGTGTCCAACCTGCAGCCCTCCAGAATGCGCAAACGACGTCGTAAATTTACTTAAAACACTGTGAATTTTTTTCGTGATTACATGTTGCAATGTATTTCACATGTGGCCCAAGACAACTCTTCTTCTTCCAGTGTGGTGCAGAGATGCCAAAAGGTTGGACACCCCTGTGACTTTCACTTTTTCATTTAAAGGAAGCACTTTATGGTTTCTCTCTGGCATAACTGAATTACCAATGTTGTAACTCTTCCTTTTTGGGGCCATTTTTCAGTAAAATAAGAGTGACTTGAACACAAGCCCTGGGACACCCTGCCCGTTGCTCTGATAGCCCAGATGACCACCACGAGGCTGAGGGGCAGGGAGCAGGCACCACATGGAGATGGGGGACAAAGTGATGAGTCACACGTTGGATTGGGTGGCACAGTTACCTGATTTTATTTTGTCACTCAGAGTGGCATGTGTTTAAAACTTATAAATTCTTTATCTCTGGGATTTTCTATTTAATATTTTCAGGCAGAGGTTGACCACACGTAACAAACTGCGAGAGCAAAACTGTGGAGGGGGAAAACCATGGTGTGCTTCACGAGTCAATGGAATGACAACAGCGACAGAGGTAGCAGCTGTTTATTAAGCCGTAGTTACTTGCCAAAAACTGTGTTAACTTTTTCTCCTCATGAAAATCCTGTCCATCGGGTACCATAGAATACTAAGAAACAATATAATGAAAACATCCTAGACTCTGAAGCTGGACCCCTGAGTTTAAATTCCAACGCTTTCACTAGGTAACCATGCCTAAGGTCCTAGTCTTGCTATATACTTCAACTTCTTCATTCACAGAGTAGGTATAGTAACGCACTAGGTATCAGTATTATACACTATTCATCCCATTCTGAAAATGAAAAAACTAAAGCTGAAAGTGACATTACCATTATACTGAAAAAAGTGAGGCAGTTGTCCTTCAGGGCAGAAGACCTGCCCTGGCGACCAAGCTTTGCCCGTCACAACCTGCAAGGCCTTGGGAAAGCCACTTCTCCCTCCGAACCCCACCCCGCCCCAACTGACCTTGCATGGGTCAGAGGAGATAATGAGTTGGAAAACACCCAGAATTAGGCTTGGTGTACCAATATGCAGTGACTGTTTCTGGAACCTAAATGTTCTCTTTGTACCATTTCTCCCATTAAACTTCAATCAAGAAAATAGTGTTTAAGCTAACAATGATAGAAAATTGAGTCAGCAAGTAACTGTGTAAACCAAACATATGTTTTTTGTTTCCCCTGTTTCTTCTTTTTCTTTCTTTCTTTCTCTCTCTCTCTTTTTTTTTTTTTTTTCAGAACACACAATTTTCTCTGAAACTGCAAATGTAATATCCACCCCGTGGAGCCTTTGCAAGGCAATTGCGTCTTTCATTCATTTCTCTTCTAGGATGAAATTTGCATGCATATGTTCTTTCCCACCTGACTTTCTCCATACCCTACCCAACACGTACTTCTTTTGACTATCACTGCTTCTACTGTTCAATGCGCGTTTAATTTCTGTATTGATTTCACTAGAACTGTTTTAGTCTCTAGACACATGAGGGCATTTTTCAATATAAAATAAAAATCAAATGGAGCTCGCTCACTCTCAAATACCTCCCCTGATTTCAGATTTACCTCTGACCACTGATTATCTGAACAATTTGTAGCGTGTACATAGAAGAGAAGCAAACTCCCTGTCGAGTTTCTCATGGAGACTTCTTGAGCTATTGCTGTGATGTCTGGCCACTCCTGTTGATTGCAAGCGCTTACCTCACACTCAGGCATTCACCTTTGGTAACTTCACCTGCTAATGCCTTGTATCACTTGTATTTCACTCTTCTATTTGAAAAGCATTTATTTACCATGTACCATTTTCTATGCACTGGATATCTTCGGGGTGGGTAGTATGGCTACATATTCACTTGGACCTAATAATATGTGTCCAAATAACTTCTGTGCAATCGCCATTCGTGACTGTAGAAGCACGCTGTGAGAGCACAGAAGGCAGAGCAATTGGTGGTGCCCTGCAGATGTGGGGAAGGCTCTGCAATGGAATTCAGTCTTGATAAGTTAGCATAAGTCTTCCACGAAGAAAATAGCTTGAAGATACAGAATTCCAGGTAGAAGAAACAGCATGATCGAAGGCATGCATGTGGGAATGACAGCACAACTGGGGGGAAAAGTGTATAAAGGGAAAGCAAAACAAAAAATTGCTACAGACTGAGGAAACCAGAGCAACATTTATAGAGAGAGAATAAGGTTTCCTATATATATGGCAAATAACCATCTTGTGTTTTCCCATACGAGCAAAGGCAGATTTCTATAGGATTAGGAAATAAATTCTTGGTGAATTTTGAAAATGAGTGAGCTTTACATATTTAGATCATGGGAGGTTATGGTTTATTTAGAAGGGTGTGAAACCTTTTGGCATGTCTGGCCACCCTGGAAGAAGAAGAGCTGTCTTGGGCCACATATTAAATGCACTATGACATGTAATCACAAAACAATCTCACAAAGTTTTAAGTAAATTTACAGTTTTGTGTTGGGTCACATTCACAGCCATCCTGGGCTTCATACAGCCTGTAGGCAGCAGGCTGGACACACTGATTCCCATCATTTTTCAATCTTCCTTTCTCTTCTTAACTTTTAGGATGAAGTCTAAGAGCCTTAGCAGAGGCTGCAAAGTCTTCCTTCTATAAATTGCTACCACTTTACTGCTCCAGCCTCATCCAGCCTCATTCTGGCCAAGCTGATCCTATACCCCAGCTCCAGCCAATCAGTTTCTTTCACTTGAGTGCCTTGCATGGGCTATTACCACTCTCTCGAACTCTGTCTCCCTAACCCAAACTTACCTGCCCTTTATAATTCCTGATTATCCTTCAAGTTTCTTGTTCGGGTACTACCTCTTTTGAGAAGCCTCCTCTCAATATCCATTCTCAGTTTCCCTACTTTAGAACACTAGGGCGGAAAGGCCCGTCTGGGTTCTCACAGGACTCTATGCTCCTATCGGCCTGAACAGCCATGTAATTTTATTGTTTCAGTTATTTGTTGTAACAGTGGGGCATGAGCTTTAGACTCTTTCACTTGTTTATTCATCTGTTTTCTTATCAAAAGTACAGGGGTGGGCAAAGTGTGTTTACAGTTGTTCTATGGAAAAATAATGCAATGATTAATAAATAATATAAGAATAAACTCTTATGTTTTGTATACTCGCAACTATAAACCTACTTTTACCAATACCTGTATGCTGAGGACTGCTTAAGCTGGACACTGTGAAGAAGACACAGGTGATTTCTGCTGTCACAGAACTTACAACCTAGTGTGAGAAGTGAATAGACAATTGCAATAGAGTCTGGTAGTGCTGTGATGGTAAAGGTATAGGATGTTTCAGGAAGCATATGGGGAGGACACAACCTGGTCCAAGTTGGAGGAGAGAAGAAAGAAAATGAAGAAGGGGGGCTGAGGAAAGCTTCTTGAAAAAAAATACTTTCTAAGCTGAAGCTCCATTCAACACGTAATTATTGAACGCATACAAAATGCTGGGTACAATTTGAGATGCTTGGGATAGATCAGTAAACAAACGACCGACTTCCATGCCCTGAAGACTTTAGTTTGTCTTACAGGGAAATGGGAAGGAAATAACAGTGATAAAGATTGAATTATACAGTGTATTAGAATGCTCTATGACACATATATGTACAGCTATATATATGTGATACATGCCACACATGTGTAATATATGTGGCATATACTTACATGTAAACATATACATTTATAAAGAGGAAGTTAAGTGGGATTTGGAGTGTGAGGAATGCTGGGTAGGTATTGGAGAGACTGAAACAGTCAATGACCTTTGGTGAAGTGAGGTGTTTGGAATGAAAGATGGTGTAGGGCACACCGGAACCTGCGGCAGAGGAGCTATCACCAAAGGCCGTAGAACACTGAAGTTAAAGGAGGAATGTATCAATCAGGGTCAAGTAGAAAACATATGACATACATTAGGATTATCTGAGGAGGGTTGAACACAAGAGATGTGGTCCTAAATGTATGGAAAGGATACAAGGATGTAACAAGGGGCAGGCAAGTGCCCAGTGTTAAAATCAGTGGAATCCCATTACCTCTTTGCCCTGAAGAAGAGAAGCATTTGCCAGGCCTAGAGACAAAGGGCTGTAGGGAGAGGACTGCTTTAGGGGAGCTGTGATTAAGGGGTCAGCCAGCCGTCAGCAGCCTCACAGGCAGCGGCCAGTAGAATTTCTGCCCTGGATTCACTCTCCTTCCTCTGTCTGATGTCTGCCTGTTGCTCTCTGTGAATGGAATCCAGTGGGATCAGAGAAATAGTTGGAGAGCAGATTTGGGGGGATAAGTGGAAGACATCCACACAGGGAAATGCTGATGAGTTTATTTATATGAGTGGCTTATGTATAACTAATATGCTTAAAATATATGTTTAATCAAATAAATAATAAAAGACATGGGGTTATAAAGAGGATTAACAATACCTACTGTAGATGGAGAAGAGTGTTGAAGTAGGACTGAGCAGGGGATGATAAACCTTGTCCATCAGTCACTGTCTGTGAGCCGCTGTTACATCCCCACTCAGGAAACTGCTGCAAAATACTGCTTATGTCTTTTTTTCTGTGAGAAGAGTGTTTTTCTCCTTTTAATTTTTATTATTTTCAATGACCATTGAGGTTCAATATTACATGAGTTTCAGGTGTGGTTGGACATTTATATGCTTTATGAAGTGATCCCTCTGGTAAGTCTAGTTCCCACCTGGCACCATACCTAGTTATTACAGTATTACTGACTCTATTCCCTGCACCGTACTTTAACATACCCTCTGTGACTGCCACTTGGTATTTCTTAATCCCTTCACCTTTTTCACCCGTCCCTCCGACCACCTCCCCTCCGCCACTGTCCCGGCATCCATCAGTCTGTGCTCTGTATCTATGAGTCTGTTTCTGTTTTTTTTTAAAATTTTCCATTACCATTTAGCCCCCTTATAACTCCTCCACTCCCTTCAATTACCACACTGTTGTCCATTTAATTGCCAATGTTATGATTGTGGTGGTTAAAAGCCTTCCATATCTGGTTCTTATTCTTTATGAGAAGGACCTTCTTTGCCAGCAGGAGCTCAGAATTTAGGTAATAACACTCAACAATTAACGATGATGTGATCTGAAGGAAATTAGTTCACATGCCAAAAAATAAAGATATAGAAAATTCAGAGGAAAGAAGGGAAGAAAGACTGGGCATATTTTTTATTGGTTTGATGGCATCCCAATTCATGTTTCATTGATAACTGATGGCATTCATATTTATCAGAAAAAATCAGATTACATCAAGATATCATTGTAGAATGAGAACCATGATGCAGCTGGCAACAAATGCACTTTGACAAGATACAGATGAATCTTCTTTCTCTGACCCTGCCTTATAGCAATGAATAAAGCCAGGAAAATGACACTGGAAAAGCCAAATGTCAGAGTGGGAACAGGGAGCAAAGCTGTTTTATTTGAGTGCTATGAAAATGGGATACTCATTGACTTAGTGGTCAGATTTACTGGTCTAATTTCCTGACTTGGATCTTTCTTTGCATGTATTCTTACCTTCCATAAAAAGGCTGTATCAAAGTTTTCTATCTAGAAATAGCCAGCATTCTAATTCCTTTGCTAAAGCTGAGTGGAGAGTTTGCATGATCTATGAGAACTTTAAGTGACTGGAAAGAGACTTGACATGTACCTGTTCTTTATTTGTCAAATATATACAGTGTCATGAAGGAGTCCATGTCTTCTGGATCTCTCATTCTCTCTGAGCTTCTTCTCCCTGTGGGGAAGCCCATCAAGGATGGAACCAGTTAGTGGTCTAAGGAACATCTTATCCATGGTTTGAACTGGAGGGAGTTCCAGAGTGTTGACTCATAACAGAAGACTTATTTCCAACTGAATAATGATGCCTGGGGACTATGGTGAGCCCTTGAAATGTAGCTGACAGGTACAATTAAGAAGTGAAAAAGAAAAGGCTGAGAAATAGTAGATATGAAGAAGTCATCAGAGGTCAGATTGAAAGAAAACTTGGAAATGGTGAATGGAAGGTAGCCGATGAGGGCAAGGACAGTCAAGACCTAGTAGATAGAGGTGGGGATTAGAAAAGTGTGCAAGAACACTGTTACTTTGGCCTTCAAGTTCCTGACATTAGGTGTGTGTCAGTAGCTGCTATCTGTAGCACATTTTGAACAGATGTTTTCATGTGGATTTGAGACTGGGATTTTGAAGGGCTGTAGACCAGAGTAAAAGGACTGATGTAGTGTGAAATTAGAGTTGTAAGTGATTAACAAAATGAAAGTTTCTGCCCTATAACTGTTAAATGGCCTTGCTAGAGTATATATTCCACGCTGATATGCAAATATTAACAGCTGACAAGTAGTTAAGCTTATCAGATAGACTTCCCATATAAACCATACAAATCTGATTTCACACAGGAACATACAAGGTGGCCTGACATTACTTAATGGCTATTTACTCCATAACTACTGGCTTCTTTCCCTCTCAAGAATTTGTTTTATGTAGTCAAACTACTGTAGGGAATTGTACCCCATCTCCTAACATTTGAGTGTCTAGAGAAGTGGCATTGTTTTAAAAGGTAAAGACGTTTCTTCAGAGGCTGATAATTTAGAATCACAGCATTCACAGTGGGAAGGGAATTTTAAAGCCACCTGATCCTGCTACTCCTCTGTTGCTAAAGTATATTTGATCAGGAAATCAATGATGATATTACATCTACCTTCATGGAACTTCCAATGGAAAAATACAGATAATTTAAAAGAGAAAAGTGTATTTCAAGAAATAAATGCAGTGATTTTGGAGAACTACAAGCACGATGAAAATATTTTGAAGTACAGTTAAAACTAGCTCTCTAAAAATGTTTTCAAAACCCTCCGACATCTTATCCAAGTCTGTCCTTATTTTTTATGGGCAAAGTGATGACTATGAATGTGGGCGGAGGAGAAAAGTAGAAAGTGCATAACCATCCATTTGTCCCATATTCATTGAGCCTTTTCCATGTGCCAGGCGCTGAGGAATATTAGGCCACCAAGATGAAGTCTTTTTGTTGTTCACCGCTGTGTCCTCTACAGTAGTACCTGGCAAAGGGTAGGTGCTCTATCAGTCAGGGTTATCTAGAGAAATGAACTGGGAGTATCCAGGGCAGGAGAAAATGGATCTCTCAGTCCAAAGAGAGAGAGAAAACTTGCCCTTCCCTTGCCTTTTGTGTCCTATCGAGGCCCTTAATGAAGCGATTGATGCCCACACACACATTAGTTCTTTACTCAGTCTACTAATTCAAATGCTAACGTCTTCCAGAAACCCTCTCACAGACACACCCAGAAGCAATGTTTACCAGTTTTCTAGGTGTGCCTTAGCCTAGCCAAGTGGACCCAAAAATAACCATCACAGGTGCTCACTGTTAACTGAATAAATAAATACAAGGTGTTAGAAAATCAATAATTAATAAGTTCATTACTGTATTATATAGCAAGTCTGGGAGGTGGAAGGTTTTAAAGTTTTATGAATGAGAAGGTTCAGTCTTAAATGGCTAAGACAGTTGGTTAAGGTTAAACAGTCTATGAGAGAGGGGCCGACACCCAGCGCAGATCCGCCCGTCTCTACTCTGTGTGCTCATAGGCCTCTAGGCATGACAACGGACTCTAAAGAGGTAAGTTTCTGAAACAAACCATGATCAGGTACTCCTCAGCAGGTTTTCTTTTCTTTTCATTGATTTCCTGACTCATGGAAATAAAGGTTTCCAAACTTTAGATTTGAATATGGGACCCTCCATCATATTCTCTCTTCCTCAATGTAGTCTCCATTCTAAACCTTCATACCAACCTCTCCTCTCAAAATTCTTTAGTCTACCACATAAACTTATTTGCCTTGAAAGTATCACATTTCTTACCACATTTATGCTTTCCAATGCTATCCCTCTGGATCTAATGTCCTTCACTCTTTTTGCTTCTAAAATTTCTACTTATAATTCAAAACCTAGCTGGAGAGCCGCCTGCTACATCAAGCCTTCTCTGAGCCTGAAGATAGCATGAGGATCCCTCTCTGATTCTATATTTCTCTGAATTCCCCTCCACCATGCAACTTACAAAATCCCCAAACTGCTCCTTGTGTTGATCTGCCAAGAAGGCTTTGAGCAATTAGAAGAGTAGGTCTATTTTATCATATTCCTATACTTTTCTTACATAGCAAAATGTTTGGTATAGTGGGCATTCAGTGAATATTTCATTGAAGAGGTGCTGAATAAACAAATGAATCTAGGAATAAATAAACAAGACTGTGGTGCCTATGCACATGCACCCTTAAGAGCAAGTTCTAGAATCACTCTAGAATGACTAGGATGTTAGGTCATTGACAAAAAGATGGCAGACATCAGCCATTATCAGAATGAGGGGATAGGAAAGGAGGGTTAAAACTCATCAGAAGCAAAGGCCAGGTGTTTTGAGTTCCCATGTGGTAATACAGCCTGGTGAAATCCCAGATGCCAAGGATGAGGCTGTGGGAGAATGGGTGGAGACATTATTTGTATTTGGTAGGCTAGAAATCAACTGACGCAGCTCAGGAAGCAAAAAGGAATTGAGAATTTGGTCATAAGAAGAATGACTTATGTTAGCTTTTTTTTTTTTTTTTGGTCCTCTTCCAGGTTCTCCTGAAACCTTGTACTTTTTTGAAGAGGTTTTACTACAAGTTGAATTGTTTAAAGCTGCACTCAGAGACTGTTCCACCGTCACTGGAATGAATTACCCCTTCACGAATTTTGTACCCAGAGAACATCTCTTTCTCTTTGGAGCTCTTCTGGGTATTGATTTTGACTCACACTTATCATACCAAAATAAAAAAGAAAGAAAGCTCCCAATCAATTTTTGTTTTAGTTGAAAGCAATGTAGCTTTTCAAACTAGATATTTTTTCTCTAATGGAGCAAAATACATAAGGTGAAAAAAAGCCTAGGATTGAGAATTTCGATCCTTTTGAATTTCATCACTTTTTATATACCCATCTCTACCCAGTCCTTAAGCAGTATTGTTAATTGTTTATCTATTCTGGCCTGTGCAGCTATGTTTGCTCCTAGCAGGTGCCCACTAAAGAGTAGTCAAGCAGAGTTAAACTAATCATAGTGGTAATCATGCAATGGAAGTTGAAAATACTTAAGAAAGACAAAAGCCTGATTTCCTTAATTTACTTCAAAGGTTGGCAAATATAAAGCATACATTCTGAGATCAAACTGCCAAGATTCAGGTTCTGACTCCGCCCTTTACGGCTATGTGGTCTTGGACAGGAAATGTACTTCCCTTTGCCTCATAACCTTGTACGTAAGAAGGAAATGAAAATAACACCTATCTCATAAGGTGCCTGTGAGAATTTAATGTATTAATATAAGCAGAGTGCTTGGAACCTGGTCAGTATATATTAAGATCCTATAAATGCTGGGTATGTGAACTATTATGAAAATTTCCCTCACCTCCAATATTTCTGTGAATTTTTTTTTCCTGGAAATGATGTTTAAAATGAGAATTTGGAATATCTTACTTATGTATTCATTTCTTTGTTTGCTTATAAATTTCACTTATAGAGTTACCCTGTGGCCCACTAGCCTGTATCAAAAAAAGGTACATAGCCTTGGATGGCTCAAAGACTGTGAGTGACCAAGGAGATAACCGATTTAAAGCAATTTAAAATTAAGATATGTTTAGACAGTGAAATTTACACATGTAAAAAGTGTGGATTGTTTGTCAGCTTTTCTCTACTTCATTCCACACTGGATTCTCTGCAAAGACACTGTCTGAGCCATCGTGGTGTGGTGGAGAGAACAAAGGGCTTGGCATTGATGTGAACCTGACCTTGAACACTCACTCTGCAACTTTATATGAACATATGCCATGATATTTCTGTGAGCCTCGTCTTTCACATTTACAATTATAATAAGGTCATGCTAGTAATATGATTCATTACAATTTAAGGAATAATTTTTAAGCTCTTAAATTATACATACACATTCATACACACTATATATACATATTCACACATGTACATGCTAATAGACATATATTAATCTACATATCATCATTACAAGTTAATTATTATTATGTCAGTTTTACAGAAGTGATCACCTACATTCAAACATGTTACGTAATTTGCCAAAGTCACAGTTAAGAAGTGGCAGATCTTGGATCTGGACCTGAATTTTTCTGGCTGCCAGGTCATAATCTCCTGCTTTATCCTGCTGCTTCTTATTACAAAGCCCATTTGAGGATTAGATACAGTAACAAAAAGTATTGAATATGAAATCCAGCATATGGTAGATTCCCAATAGTATGAGTTACTTCACTATTCTTAAAATTAATAGAATGATTTGTAAAGGTAATGAAGATGATGATAATGGGTTTAATGATAACAGAAACTAATATCTACCATTTAGCATTTATCAATATCATATTTATATGCTTTGCATTTGTTAAGTCATCTAATCAACACTGTGCTAGGACAGGAACACTGCTATTATTATGCCCATTATAAAGACTTTTTAAGGGAGGAAAGGAGGGTTGGAACTTTTCCAATATTGCCCAAGATTTAATCCTAGACTGAATGATTTATTGGTATATAGCAACCACCTTGCTTGTGTTTCAAAAAAGAAAACAAACAAAAAAAAAACCTTGCCTTTTGAAGAATTATTCAGTTTTCCTATTCCCTAATAAAGTCTACTGAAATGACTGAGTACTTAAACCACATGCACATCACTTAAATTATTAGTCATGTTGGTCTTTATTTTTCTATCATAGAAAGAGTTTTATGCCAGTCCAAATTTATGGTACTCATTTCATGCTCAGTATAGAGAGCTTAGTACCCAAATACTAAATTGAATGAGAAATAGACCTAATCCTTGAGTTGGCCACATAGAAATCTCAAGCAGAGGGGGTGTACTGTGGACCAAAATAATATTAAATTGATTTCTCAAGTGCATCCATCTAGCGAGTGTCCTGAGTTCAAATATGAGACTCTTTCTAAACCGTTAAGCTGCTCTCCCTCTATAGTATGCTGTACAAATTGGGACAAAGTTTCTTCTTATTCCACATATATCATTTAAAACATTTAATAGAAGCTTCTCACTCTGAAATTTGATAGCGGCCCATGCTTATCTGTGGGGGAAGTGTTCCAAGAGCCCTAGATGATGCCAGAAAACTGCAAATAGTACACATCCCTATATATACCATGGTTTTCCCTGTACATACTGATGATAAAGTTTAATTTATATATTTAGCACAGTAAGAGATTAACAATAATACATAATAATAAAATAATTATTATATGTTGTAATAAAAATTATGTGAATATATTCTATTTCTCTCTTAAAATACCTTATTATCCTCTATTCACCATTTTGTGCTGATGTGAGAAGATATAATGACTGCCTAGTGAGAGGAAGCGAGGTGAATGGTGCGGGTGTTGTCACCTAGAGTTAGGCTACTGCAAGGGTTACCTGAACACAAGTATCGTGGTACTGCCACGGTAGATCCGAAACACCAGACGGTCACTAAGTGCCTAGCGAGCAGGTAGTGTAGACTGCATGGATTCCCTGGACGAAGGGATGGTTCACATCCCAGGCAGGATGGAGAGGGGCAGCATGAGATTTCATCACATTATGCAGACCAGGATGTATTTTAAAACCTGTTAGTCACTTGTTTCTAGAATTTGACATTTAATATTTCAGCCTGCATTGACCCTGAATTACTGAAACAACAGCAAGCAAAACCATGGATAACATGGGACTACTGTGCAGGGTCTGTCAAGTAGCAGCCCAGCCATTGTTAACAACAATGGTTTGAGTGGCATCGATGTAACCTGGCAGCCAAGGAGAGTGGACATGTGTGATGCACACGTGTGAACAATGATGACTTCACTGTACTAGTCAGTGGAGGTGATAGATGCCATTGAGTGAGCATGTGTACTATGTGGCCGTCACATTCAAAATGACTTAGTAGAGACACGAATCTACATCAAATTTTGCATTAAGCTTGAACATTCCTCCACAGAAACCATTTGGATGATTCAGAAGGCTTTTGGGAACGATGTAATGAGTGCCACACAAATAAAAGTGTGGCACAAATGCTTTAAAGATGGTTGAGAATCTGTTGCAAGTGATACACATTCTGGAAAGGCCTGAGCAGAACACCTGAGAATGTTGAACATGTACTGGCTGCAATCAACAAAGATTGGCACCTGACGGAAAGAAAAAGAAGCTGATCTGGGGATTCCAAAAACTACTGTGTCTGAGATTTTGTCACAGGATCTTGGCATGAAATGTGTTGTGGCAAAATTCATTCCACAGCTTCTGCTACCAAAGCAGAAACAACATCATGCTATACCTGCTAATGATGCTGAGAGAACTGTGAGGTCCCCAGGTACCTACATGGAAGGGGACTGAGGTGTCATTGTCCTGTGTACAATGTTTCTTGTACCTTGTATCTTCAATATAAGTTTCTACTTTTCATATTGCATGGCTGGATACTTTCCAGACAGGCCACATTGTACATGCATATTAATGTAACAGATTTTGCTCCTTCTAGTCCCCTTAGAGTTCTCACTACAGAGAAAAGAATAAGCACCCTTTCCAACATTGCTGATATAGTTCCACAAAGCAAGTCACTCTCTCTGGCTCTTCCCCGTGGCTCCATGTTTGTAAGTGTCACGATGTTTTGACTCTTCTTAGACTGTAAACTTCAAAGAGTCATTTGTCCTGTCTCCAAAAGCCCCAGAAAGTACAATATCTATCTAGAGTGTTTTGAAAACTATGGAAACTAATGTAAGAAACAATTCCCAGAAGTAGTTTCAGGCTCAGATGACTTGGACAAAATGAAGAATACAGTAGGTCCTCAGATAATGTTTCATTCAACATCTTTTTTTATACTATTGATGAGATAAAAATATTAATTCCCGGCCAGGGTCACGCGCTCCACATGTCTGCATGGGTTTTCTCTGCGTCCTCATGTTCCCTCCTGTATCCCAAAGATGCTCACGATAGACAATGGCGTGTCGGGATTGTTCCAGTTTGAGTGTGTGCATGTGTGTATATGTGTGCACGCACGCACACCCCACTGTGGAAGCGCATCCTGCCCAGCGTGGACTCCTGCCATGTGGCTTGAGCCACCAGGATAGGCTCTGGCCACTCCTGATTGTGATATAGAGTAAATAGTTATCTGACTTATTTTTATTAATACTTCTGAAGTGTATGTATAGCTCACATTTACCTCAATATTGAATTTTGCATATGTTCTGTGTACAGATTAAACAAATAGAGATGAAATGCGCCTGTGTCTGACACCTTTTCCTATCGTGAATCATTCTGTCTCCATAGTCTGTCGTGACAGTGGCTGCTTGCCCACAATTCAGGTTATATGTCGGGACGATCAAGTGCTGAGGCACGCCCATTTCTTTCAGAACAATCCTCTAGCTTTTCACGATCCAAGCAGTCAAAGACTACTATAGTCTATAAAACACAGGCTAAACTTCTTCTGAAATTCTTTGGAGTGCTCCAGTATCAAACAAATAGTACTCATAAATAAATAAGTGATGGAAGCAAAACTGGACCCTGGAGAGAGTGGCTACAAGAAGGGGGCTGCCTGATGATGTGTAGCCTTCAGTAGAGGGATGCAGGTAACCATGGTAATGCAACCGCCCTCTCTGCCTGCCTCTCACCTCCTCCCAGCACTTTCTACTGGCTGAACCAAACCCGAGCTGGACCAGAGGACAAGGGAGAAGTATACTAGTAAGTCTTCTGTGAACCAGAGCAGAATGAAGAAAAAACAGACAGCAATTGTGAATCTAGAGAAATAAATTAAAATAACCAGGACAAAAGGAAAGGCTCAGCAACAAAACTAAGGAAATAACCATAATGCATTGAAGCATATGTAAAAGTAGGAGGATATTTAAAATTTTATAAAAATACAGATAAAGGCAATTCGAATATATGTTCCTTGATATTATTTTCTGCTTAGCATTCATGGTGTCATGTCCTTGCAGTTCTTTGGGGCCTTTAGTTTGAAAATATTAAAAGAACCTTGGACTATAGTAAGAATATCTTCATTTCTGGTCCTGGATCTCTTGAGTTGCCTATAATTCAAAGGTCAAAAGACTAATCTATGGTCTCAACCTAAATGATTCCCACATGATGTTTCAGGAGTTGTTTACATTTTTCGGACTCCCGTAAGGTCATCTATAAAATAATCGAGCAGAACACACTGATCTCGATGACAGATTTAATTTCTAGGATTGTATGCTTATTTGTGTGGCTTGCATACTTGCAGTGCAGAGATGGAAAGGGACTAGATTCCAGCATAAATATGATTAAATTTGCTCAGGTGAGTTAATGCAGGGTACAGGGCATGAAAAGTGAAGTCTTCCTGTTTGTATCCTTATATTTTAAATGATCAAAACTTTGTGGCCTGGCTGGTGTAGCTCAGTGGATTGAATGCAGGCTGTGAACCAAAGGGTCGCTGGTTCAATTCCAAGTCAAGGCACATGCCTAGGTTGTGGGCCAGGTCCCCAGTCGGGGCCATGTGAGAGACAACCACACACTGATGTTTCTCTCCCTCTCTTTCTCCTTCCCTTCCCCTCTCTATGAAAATAAATAAATAAAATCTTTAAAAAAACCCCAAAAACTTTGTACTGTCATCCACACCGACAATTTCTAATGATAATGAGCACAATTAAAAATCATTGTCATCCTCCACCCAGGCACCTTTCCACAATTAACAGATTGCTGGTGTGAATTTTTCTGTATTGCTTTCCTCCAGCCATCTTTCAATCCATGTGGAAGACAATTGGAATTAAGTCTGCAATTAATTTTTTACAAGCAATTGCATCAAATACTTTGGTAAAATCAACACTTACATCATTAACACAACCTTAATTATGTCGTCCCCTAACAGAAGGTTAGGATATCCCACAAGGCTCTCATGTGATCTTTGGTGGACATACTTTTAGCTTTTGTTTAAAACACAATTTCAGTGAGTGTTCTCCAAGTGTCAGGCACTGGGATGCGTGCTTTTACCCTCGTGACCTTACTGATCATTCAAAACAATCAGTGAGGAAAGAGACACATTCTCCCTTTTACAGAGAGTTCATCAAGTCCCTCTTTCTCTGGCACATGCTCTCCTTCCTGCCCAGAGACATTCTTTTCCCCGATTCCTTCGGCTGATCAGATCCTTATTCATCTTCCAAATTTAACACAAGTGTTAACCATCTTAAGAGATCCAGAAGACAGGCATGTGGAATGGCATTTAGAACTGTGAGATTTGGTGCTAGATTGCTTAGGTGTGAATGTGAACCCTGCCATTTGCTAGCTGTGTGGCTTTGGTAATTTAGTTATTTAACTTCTCTGCTCTTCAGATTTCCTACCTAAAAAATGGAAACATTTCAAATGTATACTGCACTTATCATCTTAATTTGTACATAGATGTGCTATTTCTGAGAAATACCTTTTAAAAAGAACGAAATTCCCTTCATTATCCATTCTTCCTGCAAGCTGGAATTGGGAAGTGATGGCTGGAGCTACAGACACTACATTGCATAATGAAGTGTCTTGGGATAACAGACCATATATTATAGAGGACCAAATGGAAGGTGTCCAGGTCCTTGTCATTGCAGACTCTGGACATCTATGCAAATGAGAGAGAAGACAAACAAAAAGTCTTCTATAGTCAAGCCACTTTTGTTTTTTTTTTCTGTCATAGTTAAATCTATTTACCGGTATATGACCAAGAAAGAAGGAAGAGAATCAGAGATGAAGGTGCAGCCAGGAATAAGAAACATGCATCTCTCTTACACTCACCTGTTCTGGGTGATTGAGGACCAGAAACACACTCACATCCATTGATGAAGCTCCCGATGCAAGTTTAGCACTACCTCGATGGCCCTGCATCCTGGGGTTCTCCTTTTCCTTTACGGCCTCTCATTTCTTAGAAGACCTAGCTGATGGCACCCTATTTCTGAGCAGATAAGGTCCTCTACATTATCATGTCTCATAATACAAAAAAAAAAAAAAAAGGAAGAAGAAGAAGAAAAGTGTCATTTGGACCAAGAAACCTGCACTCAGTCCAGCACCTTTTGGTGAAGTGACACTATAAAGGAGAATCCGCTCCCTTGCCACAAAGAGGACCATGTGCTGTCATATCTGGTGTGCAGGAGGAGCCCGTTACTCTCTTTACTATGTTTTGTTTTCAACTGCTCTGCTCAGTTAATATGCTAATTACAGCTAGCAGGGTAAGATATATTATCTCAAAAATATCATGTATGTATTGCATGTATGTATGTGCATGTATGTCTATTTTTTCTTTTGTTTTAGGAGACTTGATAGTCCTGTGATCTAACAGAATTAGGTCACGTGGGTTCCTTTTACGTTCTACCACTTACTGGCCATAATGACCAACAAAAGGTCATTTAAATGCTGAACTTTAATTTTCTCCTCTGTGCAGATGGAGATAATAAGAACACCCACTTCTCAGGGTTATTCTGAGGATTGAAATGGTTAATGCACAGAAAGTGAGCCATCTCCACATGTTTGCTTCTCTTTTCCAGTGGTGATCACCTGTCAAGAACTGCCACGAGGCGGGCTGGAGAGGTACGTGCCAATCATTTCCAGGGCTGAGGTGGAGTGAATGTACTGGTATCTAGCGAAGTGAACAGTGCATGCAAATACAAATTACAAAATGATTCCTGGAATGTACAGAAGCAATCAGTTGATTAGAAATGCAGGCTGTGAGAAAGTGAGTTCAAGCCCATCCTGACTATAATGAGGCATCTGTCCCGAGGTGAGAAAGTCTCCCAATCTGCTAAGACTGTGGAGTGAGGCTTTCAAAACTAATGTTCCCTGCTTCCTGCAGTCTGGGCCAGCTTTGCTACTGGGTTTGAAATTTGTCTGTAGAAAAAGGTATTGAGAGAACCTACAGAGCTGATTTTCAATCCTTGACCATTATTCTCCGAGGGCAGTTGGTTGACACCCAGCCTTGCCTGCAGGCATGTTCTGAGTCACACTGAGTTCTAAGGCTGCTGTCAATAAAGCTGTGCTCACACTTGCCCATGCGTGCATATATCCATACAAGCTTAGACTTCTGGGAGGGGAAAAAAGTGTTTTCTTCAGTCTACTCCAACCTTTTTTTTTTTTTTTTTTTCTGAGCATTTCCCAGTGAACAAAAATCTGATGCCTGGCTGTAGGATTAGACAGATCTTCCCTGAGATCCAATCCTTGCTGCATCTTAACTGGTGAGCTTTTGCACATGTGACCCTGTGGTATTGATCTTTATTTTACGGAGATCACAGAGTTGTGAGGACAGGGAAGTGAAACTGGAAATGCTGAGGGCATGAGCTGATGATATTATATAAACACTAATCATAAGTATAGATATTCAAATTCTACCCAACCTTCAGGGGCTAGCTCAAAACCCCTGCTCTTTTTGAAGGCTTCCTCGTGATTCCAAGGCATAATGATGTGCCCTTCTTGAAACTCCTACTGAACAATATGTACTTTGTAAGCAGTTTGTTCTCTCAGTATTTTACATCCATTATTTTTCCTTCCCGAGCTCTTCCTAAGCTGATTGCATGTAGAGAAGCATCATTTTTGACCTGGATGAATTCTCCCCCAGATCTAAGCAACTGCTTAGCCCTCACTGGAGTTCAATAAATATACAGTTGACAGAGTTTAAGATTTACACTGATTTTGAAGTCCAAACTCTTAGCATAACATGCAAGTCTCAGGACACCTTCGTAGCTGTTTTATTCATCGTTCTCACAGCCAGTGTTCCAGCTGCAACAAAAGATTACCGAGTCCTTCATGCCATTTACCTTTGCTCACGCCATTCATGTCACCAAGAAGATTCTTCCTGGCCTTCCTCTTTCTAAATTCTGACTCTTCTTTCAAGGCTCACATGAAATCTATTTTCTTTTGCTGATCTTTCTTAGGCAGCATCGGATGCTGCCAGTGCATGACATCCATGAAATAAAACAATACAGTCATCACAATGTAAGTTATTTCACATTCATCTTCTCTTCCAAACTCTGACCTTCACAAGGACAGAGATTACAGCTTTTAAAATGTTTATATCTATAATATTTGGCACATCACATAGTATGTACTCAATTGCATGTGTTAAACTGGATTCACTTGATTTTTCATTCTGGGCTTTAAAAAGATCTACAGTGAACATTTTGCAATGGTGCATTAGCATTTGGATACCAACATCTTATTCTTTCTGACCACTAAGTGCCTGTCACTCTCCCTGATTTAGGCTAACATCTGGCGTATCTTCAGGTTGATTTATCAGATTGCTTTCCCACCAGATGTGTGGCAGCCAGCTGGCAGACCCTATCTGTCTGACTGTTCCTGGTGCCATCTAAACCTGTCAGTTCAGGTGCCTTTAGGATTACAAACACTAAATCTGATCCTGCTTGAGAATCTCAGAGTATGGTCACAACTATTAAACTCACTGTAAATCTGAGGAGTTAGCTTCCTCCAGAACTGAGCAAATAAAAAAAGCTAAATGCATAAACTTGAAACAGAATAACCTTCATTCTGGCATTTATTAAGTTTTTGACTCTGGGCAAGTTCCTTACCCTACTAAACTGCAGTTTTCCCCTCTGGAAAATGGGGACGGAGGCTCATTGTGGGGACTACATGATGATGCTCATAAAGTCCTTCGCACAGTGCTCAGGACATACTAAAATCTCAATAAATGATACATCTTGTTACTGCAATGACTCACCTTAACTTTCTGTGAAGGCCACTGTGTTGTAGGCTTGTGTTAGGGATTGATGTAGACCTATGAAAGCAGAGTCAACTAAAGGGATCTTTGCTCCCAAGAACTTCAATCATGTTGGAGCAAAAATAAAATAAAGCTAAAAATTTATAACAAGGGGATTTGTGAACAATGCTGGTGATACTCAGAGTAGAGAAGCACAGAGATGGAACCCAACCTAACGAGTTCAGGAAGGGTCCCCTCCATCAAGAGGCAGTTGAAGAGACAGGAGAATGCCCACGCAACCCGAGTAACTTTGATCTCTTCAGATAACCTCATCTCCATCAGTGGGAGTAAAAAGTGTCCCCAAGCACTGGGACTGAGTACACTCCATCCCTGACAAGGGTCAAGGGACAGCCCAGTCACACACCCAGTGGGATCACTAATGCAGCCTCACTGCCAGTACAGATTTGAGTTTAACGGGATTCACCCCCATGCCTTCTATCACTGTGCTTGTCGCCGGTGCAAGAATCTCCTACTCCCCCATCTCCATAAAGCAGAGTCTCTTGTTCCTTTCCCTTTCTTATCTTTAAATCCCTCCACTGAAACCCTTGGAATGCAGGCTCCATCATCAGCAAAATCTCCTATACTCTCAAACTCTCTCTCAATGTTTTTGTCAACTTTTTGCTCTAACAGAAAACTGGCTTCTCTTCCTCCCCCAAGGCCTCTGCCTCCCATCCACCCCTCACATAGGCCTTCAGCATCTTTTTGCACTTTTTCAGCGTTTCCACTCATTCTCACACTGTACTCCTGTGATGTGCTGGACTTCCTCTAGGCCTGTGCCTGGCAGTTGACTGTGACTAGAGAAAATGGAACAAAACACACCCACGGACTGGTTAGTTTCCCTTTAAATCATGGTTATGGGCATTAGGTCAGAGTTCATGATTGTGATACATGCTCACACACCCCCAATCCATTCACGTCCTCACTACTGTAGCAATTTTTCTCGTTACGGTAGGCTGCTCTCATTGCCATAACTTCTTATTTCTTTCATAATGAAACGGAATTCTTTGTAACCCACCTTTCAGCTGTTATGCTGGTTCTTAGCTTCCTTCATACATTTAAATGCCTTGAAAGAGTTATCTGTGCCTATCTCTGATACTCTTCCTTAGTTTTGAACTAGTTCAAATGGACTTCTATCCCTACCATGCTACTGAAACTGCTTAAATAAAGATCACCTGTGACCTTTTCTGTTGCCAAACTCAACGGTCAGTGCTCAGCCCCTTTACCTTCCGTGAACTACCAGCACCAGTTGAAACAGTTAATCACCATTTCATCCATAACAATATCACGCATTCCCCTTTCCCTCCTACCTTACTTCTGTTCCTTCTCATTTTGATTACTAGGTAACCCATTTCTCAGCGACCTCATATGTTTCGAGTACCCGAGGGCTCAGTCCTTGGTCTTCTGTTTTTTTTTTTTTCCAGTTACAGTCGACATTCAATATTATTTTGTATTATTTTCAGGTCTATTGCATAGTGTTTAGACAACCATATGCTTTACAAAGTTTTTTCCCTGATATTTCCAGTACCCACCTGGCACCATACATAGTTATCACCTTATTATTGACTACATTCTCTGTGCTGTACTTTACATCCCTATGACTACTTTGTAACTACCTTCTGTACCTGCTCTCACTCTCAGGGTGAGCTTCGCTAAGGTTGTGGCTTTAAACGCCATCCACAGGCAATGCATCTCCAATTTATTATTTCAGCCTGCAACCCTGTCCGGAACCACTGTGTTCTTCAGCACTTGCACTGATGTTTGATAGCCATCTCAAAGCTAACATGCCCCAAACTGAACTCTTGTTCTTGATTGGGAAAGTTGCTCAGGAGAAAAAAAAATCCTTGCTCCTCAGTTGTGCTCATTTCAAACTATATAATGAAATTCTGTAGTCTTTATCTTCAATATATATCCAGAATCTGACCACCTTTGTCACTTCCACTAGACTCTCTTTCATTTCTCACCTGACTACTCCAATCATCTTCCTTTCGCACTTGCCCCACTGCAGCCTCTTCTTAAGGTAGCAGCCAGAATTATTTCTTTAAAAGACAGATCAGATCTTCCCACACTCTCCAGTGTCTCCTATATTCAAAGAGAAGAAACGTTCCTTGCCTTGTTCTATAAGATTTTTTCTGTTTGTTTGTTTCTTGATTTGCTCCCACTTACCAATTTTAAGTCATGTTTACTACACTCTTGTCAATCCACTGGGGTGTCTTTGCTTATAAGAACATACCGAGCATGAATCCAACTCAGAGGCTTTTGCAGGAGCTATTTCCTCTTCCTGGAACACTGTTCCCACAATATCCTCTGTGCTACTGGTATCACTTCCTGAAAGTCTGTGCTCCAATGTCATTTTTCCAGCGGGAACTACTCAGACTATTCTAGTTACAGTTAGCACTCACTCCTTTACTGACTCCTGTCTCAGGAAACGTCATGGTTCATGTGCTGTACTCTCTTCCTCTTTCATAGCACTTATTCCTCTGTGCTGCCTAATGCCTTCCTTCAATATGTTTATTGCCTGTATCCCCTTCTACCCTGTGACCTTCAAAAGGACAGGACATTTAAAATATTTTTTAACCTCTAATTTATGTCTAATATTCTTCTAGAAAGTGTTTGGCATGCCGTAGACTCTCCACAATATTTTCTTAATAAATAAGAAACTGAGATGAAAAATTTTTAACTGCAAAAGTTAGTCAGGGAAAGCTACGTCTTTTCCTTAATTCCAGTGTTTTTAAGGTCTTCAGCTACTTTATTATTTAGTGAATTCACTGCCTGTGTTTATGCCACAAAAACAAATCCATATTAAAAGCTGCATCTCAGAGGAATTTTTTTTGTCAATTTGTCCAAATTGTTGCTAAAATTTCTGTCATCTCACAAAGACAATATTACAAAATACTGCCATCATGTATTGGATACCAGTGACTTTTAATTATGCATTAGAAAATCTAAACTTCACTGGAAATCCATTTATTCCGTTGTAATTGAGCATATTATCCACTTAAGTTTATTTTTTCAAGAATTATACTAAAGAACAACTTATGGTATATATTAGGCACTTAGGATATAGTAGAAATTACAAAATAAACATGTGCATAGTGGTGAATGAATGATTTAGCCAATTAAAATATATCCTTTTAGTAAATGAGAATTTCAGTAAAATAAATTATGTGTTAAAATAGTTTGTATTAAATTTAATTTGGTTTGCATATTGAATAAAGTAAAAGCCACATTATACTTATACCATGTAAATCATATGTTTAGATTTGCATTATTAGATGATGATATCTTGGTGTATTATAAAAAGTTTGATTTAGGTCTATGGCAGAAAACATCCTCCAATTTGGTAAAGATCCAAGAATAAGTATACACATGTTCTACAATTGAATGTTACATTGATTTATCCAAAAATATAGGTGTGACTAATATGGGAGATAAATAAGATTTAGATATTTACTATGTGGCTTTTAATCTAATCAATGTTTTCTTCTTTAGCACAAATTATGTTTTTCTTCTCAGTACATGTCACAAAAGGTAAATTCTATAGTCCTCTAGAAAATTGATTGGTATGCCACTGACTAGTACGTATAATAGTAATGAGAAAATTCAATGACACTGCTAACTGCACACCCCTTTCCCTCAACTTAAGCATAGACCTTGACCTTATAGGTTTGAAGTGCTTGGTCATTATGTATAAGGTGAAACTGGACTATTCCTTACTAGTCCATCAAATGTATTAGGTCTCCTCAAGTCTGCCTCATGAGGTTAGAATCAGAAAATGGTAGACTCATGCCTAGTGAAGGTCATGTTGGCTTTTGATGAGTTTGTCCCCAGGGATGTTTCTATTACTTTTATATCCTATTCACTTACACTATTCTGGTTTATTCTGATACTCAAATCTTTCCGTTATGAAGTCTAGAGTCCCTAGCAAACAAGAGTGTGTAAATGTGGGATACTGCCATAAAATACCAAGAAAGCAGAGTCTACAATAGTGATGAAGCATAGCCCATCCTCCAAACACACTTTGAAGGCCTCATACTCGCCGAGAAGTCTGGATTTGGAATGACTCAAGGCAGAGGAAGTGGCTCTGTCTTGGTCTCCCTGTGTTACCATGTATGAAACCCAGTGACGATCTGTATGTCGCTGTGAGAAACAAATGGGGCAGGATGTGTGAGTTTAGAAAAACATGTCATAGAACTGCAAGGAGCACAATGCTAGAAATGATTAGGGTAACTCATTTTGGAAGGCTTGTTGCCAGTCAAGAGGAAGTTGCAAGGAGTGAGGAAGGCTTGTTGCAAGTCAAGACAGGCCAAAAGCAAGCCTCGCACATGAAATAGCCGAGCTGTGAATGCAAAGAGAAAGTTCTTGATGGAAATTAAAAGTGCTGCTCCAGGGAACTCATGAATGATAAGAAAGTATAACTGTCTTATGTCTGTTACGGAGAGAGTGTTAGTGATCTGCATAGAAGATTGATAAAACCCACGACAGTCCCTTAAGCCAAAGCCTAATTCAGAGGAAGGTCCTAACTCTCTTCAGTTGTATGTAGGCTGAGAGAGCTGAGGAAGCTGCAGAAGAAAATGTTGAAGCTAGCAGATGTTGCTTCATGGCGTTGAAGGAAAGAAGCTGTCTCCATCATATAAAAGTGCAAGGTGAAGCATCAAGTGCTGGGGTGGAAGCTACAGGCAGCAAGCTATCCAGATCTAGCAAAGATAGTTAGTGAGTCTAGCAACAGATTTTAAATGTAGATAAAACCACCTTCTACTGGAAGAAAACACCATCTAGGACTTTCATAGCTGGAGAGGAGAAGTCAATATCTGGTGTCAACGTTTCAAAACAGGTTGACTCTCTTCTTGGAGGCTAATGTAGTTGGGGACTATGAGTTGAAGCCAATGTTCATTTACCATTCTGAAAATCCTAGCGCCCTTAAGAATTGTGCTAAAAGTACTCTGCCTGTGCACTAAGTATGGAACAACAAAGCCTGGATGACAATACAAATGTTTATAATACGGTTTACAGAATATTTTGAGCCCACTGTTGAGACTTACTTCTCAGAAGAAAAGACTGCTTTCAAGATACAGGGTGTGGCAAATTAGGTTTGTAGTTGTCCACCTGAAAAGTAATACAATATTTCATAAGTAATATTGTAACCTACTTCTGCCCCACCCTGTATTACTGCTCATTGACAATGGAACTGGCCAGCCAAGAGATCTGATGGAGATTAACGCTGTTTTCATGCCTGCTAACAACATAACATCCGTTCTGTAGCCCATGGATCAAGGAGTCATTTCAACTTTCAAGTTTTATTATCTAAGAAAAACATTTCTTAAGTCTTAGATGCCAAAGACAGTGATTCCTCTGATGAATCTGGACAAAGCAAATTTTAAATCTCTGGAAAGGATTCTCCATCCTAGATGCCGTTAAGAACATTCATAATGAAGAGGTCAAAATATCAACATTAACAGGAGTTTAAAAAAGCTGATCCAACCCCCATGGATGGCTTTGAGGGCTCCATTAGGTCAGCGGGGAGAAGTAGCTGCCGGTGTGGTGGAAATGGCACGAGACCTACAGTGAGAAGTAGAACCTGAAGAGGTAACCGAGTTGCAGTATTGCTGTGATAAAACTTTAACTGATGAGAGTGGCTTCTTATAGACGAACAAAGCCATTTCTTGAGATGGACTCCATGCCTGGTAAAAATGCTATGATAACAATTAAAATGATGACAAAAATTTAGACTATTATATTAACTTAGCTCATAAAGCAGTGAAAGGATATGAGAAAATTGACTTCGATTTTGAAAGTTTTCCTCTGGGTAAAATAATATCAAACAACATCACATGCTACAGAAATCACCCGTGAAAGGGGGAGCCAATCACTAAGGCAAACTTCAGTGTTCCTGATTTCATGAAATGGCCGCAGCCATGCTAACCTCCAGCAGCCGCCACGCTGACTGCTCAGCGGTCACCAACATCAAGGCAGGATCGTCCACCACCAGAAAGATCACAACTTGCTGAAGGCTCAGTTGACGATGGTTAAAATTTTTAGCAAAAATGTATTTTTAATTAATGTGCATTGTTTTTTAGACACAATGCGAAATTGCCTACAGTATGATGTAAATATAACTTTTATATGCAATGGGAATCCAAAACATTGGTATGACTTGCTTTATTGCAATATTTGCTTTTTTTTGCGGTGGTCTGGCACCAAACTTGCAGTATTTCTGCAGTCTGCCTGTACTCTGGGCCAGGCACTGTTCACAGTACATGTGTTAGCTTCTCTAACTTTTACACCACCACCATAGTAGATTATATTATGATCTCCATTTTATAGATGAGAAAAATGAGGCTCTGAGAGGCTACAGAACTTTCCCAAGCTCAAGCAAGTACAATAGCCTAGAAGGGGGAAACAGGCAAGGGAGACAGCAACACAAAAACTTTTCTGAATGCTGGCTGTTGGAAAGCTTTCCTGCTCTGGTGAACAAAATGTTAGCATCATCCATGTGGTAGACATCTAACACAAGGGATCCACAAGTGGGCAGAGAGGAAAAGGTCAGCATGGCTGGGGTATGATGCCGGGAGGGGGAATGTTTCCCTAGCTTTCTACAGCATATGACTCTACGTTTCTAGAATATGTAAGGGAATGGGAGCTCCTCATCTGTCTTACATTGTATTTATCTCTTTCACAGGTTCCCTTCACTTTCTAAACCTCCAAGGGCTTCCTGTTGCCTTCCAGATGAAGCCTAAACTTTTTTTCCATCCTTAATGAGATATAATTGAAAAATAAAATTGTATCTATTGAGAGTGTACAATGTGATGGTTTGATATACATAGACATCATAAAATATCTACCACGATCAACTCTTATCTCACTCAGTTACCTTTTGCACGTGTCCCTGGTAAGAATGCTTAAGATCTACTCTCTTAGAAAGTTTCAAGTATGCAATACTGTTAACTATAGTCACTAGGCTATGCATTAGATCCTCAGAACTACTCATCTTATTCCTGAAATTTTGCACCCCTTGGCTGACATCTCCCTACTTTCCCTTCCTCCCAGCACTCTGTTTCTATAAGTTTAACTTAAACAAAAATTCTATATACAACTGATATAATACATTATTTTTCTTGCTCTATCTGGTTTATCTCACTTAGCATAACGCCCTCCAGGGTCATCTGTGTTGTCACAAATAGCAGGATCTTCTTTTTTTTCTTTCTTTCATTACTGTTGAATAATATTTCACTGTGTGTTTGTGTGTGTCACCTTTTATTTATCCATTCATCTATGGATGGGCATTTAGGATGTTTCCATACCTCAGCTTATATGCATAACGCTGAAATGAACACAGGAGTCGGGATATCTCTTTAAAATAGTTATTTCATTTCTTTCAGATATACATCCAGAAGGAAGCTTGCTAAATCATGTAGTAGTTTTATTTTTAATTATTTGAGGAACCTCCATAATGTTTTCCCTAATGGCTGTACTAATTTACATTTCTACTAACTGTGTGAAGAACTTCCTCATCTTCACATCCTCACTACCACTGATCTCCTTTTACTGAGAATAGCCATCCTAACAGGTATGAGGTGACAGGCATCTCCCCGGGTTTCTGTGAAACCTGAACTTGTTAGTGTGCCAGTGTAGGCTATGCCCTGGCATCTCTGCGCCATTGTAACAGGGTGCGGCCAAGAAGTGGGCCCAGATAGGAATTTGTAATGGGGTCCAGAACTCAAGGTGTCCAGGAAATATTAGAAAAATATGTATAGGATGTCCTTACCCCCACAAGTCTGAACTGGGGGGATAGGACTCCTGGAGCAGGGCCATTCAGAGCTGTTTTGTATAGCAGCAGCTTTGCAGCTAACCTCTGGCATGGTCATTTAGCATATCTATAACCTTTAACTGGTTTCATGGATATGTTAAATAGCTGTGGCCTTGCTTTGAGCTAGGGCTATGGAAGTGACTTTGACACAAGATGTAACTGGGAAGGGAGAGACACATGGCTTTTGGTGAGAGGGGAGAAACCTGTGGCTTTAGAGCTCCTTTTGCCATGCGGCCTAGGAAGCAGGAGAGACTTTGCCTGGAAGAAAAGGGGAGAAAGGACTCTTGCTGGGGGGCCATGAGAAGGTGCCACATGGTTTTGGAGATCATGGTGGCGACACAGTGGATGGTGTTGGAACCGAGGGTCTGCCTGAATCACAGACTTCTACTTCTTTCCCTGAGATACAGTACCCTGGACTGGGCAAAGGGGAGAAGGAAGAACTGTGTGTGTTTGTGGGTATTCTAGAGAACTCTACTATTTTAAAGGAGACCTTAAGTCATTACTCCAAACCTGTAAAACTTGAAAATCAATAATTCCTTTCCTTTTCACCAGTCTCTGGCATCAAGAGACCTATTGCCATTGGCGGCAAGCATAACGAACCAGGTGCGGGGTTGGGATATCATTGGGTGTTCCTGCCCTGCTCTGTAACACCATCAGTCACAGTCACTACACCCCTTCTATTTACACACACACACACACACACACACACACACACACACACACACACAGCTTGGTCACCATGGGACCAGTGATGGTCCCTAAACACTGCTAACACTTTGTACAGCTACACCTCGCTACAGTAAAAACACTTGGTTTAGAAAGCATTTGGTGAACTTCTACTTATCCCTCAATGGACATTCAAGTAACACCTACTGCATAAAGATTTTCCCAGCTCCTCCTAGAAAAATTAATTCTTTTCTGTTTTCCTACACTGAGGTATTTTTACTCTAACTGCTGTATGGATTGTAATTAAATGCTTTAATGACTATATCTCTCAGTAGGATATGAGCTTTTCCAGAGGCAGAACCATGCCTCGTTCATCTAAATATCACCTCTCATTACCTGATGATTTGCTTGATACATATCAATTTTCAATAAATGTTTACCAAATGGAATGGGATTAATTATATCATAAACACATCTAGAGAGAAAACCATGCATCCTTCATACTTTTCTGAATAGCAAGCAGTAACATTGTTGAAAACTCATAAAAGAAGCACGCTAGAAAAAGTACTGAAAGACAAGCACAGGCACTGGAATTTTGGCAAGGTTATTTTCATATGTTCAGCCTTTTCACTGGGAGAAGTGATAGCAGGTGGGCTATAGGAGACCGTTCTCCATGGCATGGGCCCAGCTCCGACTCAGAAAGGCCAGTGGAAAGTGAGGGCCGGTACACAGGACCCACACCCATGGACAGGTTCTCCCGTGGCAAATCAGACCTGCATTGTATCTAGGCCACTTTGAGACTTGCTTTTTTTGTTACTGCATATCTTTATTTTTTTTTAAGATTTTATTTATTTATTTTTAGAGAGAGGAGAAGGGAGGGAGACAGAGAGGGAGAAAAACAGCTATGTATGGTTGCCTCTTATATGGCCCTTACAGGGGACCTGGCCCGCAACCCAGGCATGTGCCCTGACCTGGAATCGGACCGGGACCGTCTGGTTCCCAGCCCACTCTCAATCCACTGAGCTACACCAGCCAGGCCTACTGATATCTTTAAAGTAACTTCCTAAAATCTATGCTAAACCTTCCAAGGATGAGTATAACCAGTTCAACCACTTTTCCCTTTACATTTGCAAATATCCTTCTTTTTTGATGTAATTAGCAACATCCTCTCCTTTGTTTTCTGTAAAAAGTAACCACCTAAAGTGAACCTCTGCATAGTAAATGAGGGCTATCCTCAATGAATGAGCCTAGAAAATCAATAAAAACCTGTCAAGGCCAGGGTCAGGGTGCTCTTCTCTTGAGAGAGTGGCTGTGCTGTCCCTTTTCCTCCACAGGATTCTGTAGTCCGTGTGAATTTGTCTGGTCTCAGCCGCAATGCCGTGGACCCCACGAGCCGGGATCCGTGTCAGTGGGCTTTGTGGGTCTTACACTAACATAGAGCTGAAGTGTGCCTCCACTGATTTAGTAGCTGTGAGAGCTTTGGCTAGGTATATGTTTTCTCCTTACTTTTTTTTTTTTTTCCAGTGGGAAAGTGAGCATAGCAGTATCTAACTCAGGATTAGGAGGGGATAGAGGGTTATGTGATAAGGAGTTAGTATATGCTTAATATATACCCTGGATCCCATTAAAAGCTTTATTGAATACTTTTACATATTGCCTCCCCTTCAAAAAATAAATAGCAACACAAGATTAGTGTTGGGATATACAATCTCACTGAATAGCATAATATAATGGGAAATAAAAGCATCTGTTTTGTTGTTATTCAGATCTGCTCCTTTCCTGTGGTTTGACTCTGGACACTGAGATTTGGGGGAAAATAATCACTCACATCAGGATGTACAATGAGGTAGGGCTAGAGCAGTCACAGGATAATAAGTAAAGATGGCACCCAATAAAGAGCTACTGATAAGAAGCGAAGACTCCTGAGCTGGGCACTTGCAAATCCTTGACCAATTCATAAGCAGACACTTTGTGTAAATAGCCATCAGGGTTCATTATGACAACCCAGCTTGATTTGACAGGATGCAAGAACAAACAGTGAATACAAAAGCAATAAGAAGCCTTACCAAGAATAGAAGGACTGAAGCAGGTGAGTAAATGGAGGTGTTCTTTAAATTATATTTGAAAAAAAAAAAATGCTTTCACCAGGTCCTTAAGTGAGGAAAAAATAATAAAACAAATTGAAATTCACTCTTCCTCAGTTAGTGTGTGCAAACAGTAACTAACAATGACTTTTAAGTATCCTTCCGTGAGTGTCCAGAATCAGGCTACACGTGCCTCCCGTGAGCACATGCCACCGTCTCCATTTGGTCAGTTCCTTCAATCACTCTTTCACTTATTTTGTATCCATCAACAAATAAATATTTTTTTGTGTGTTTCTGAAGTACCAGGTATGGCTGCTAGTCAGTGGGGATATCCTAGTGAACAAAACAGACAACATCCCTGTCTTCACACCCCTTTGTTCAAGTGGAAGAAAATGCAGTGAATGAAACAGCACATTAATAAACAAGAAAGAATACAGATTGTATTGAGAGCTGTGAAGAAAACGCATGGTGTGGGTGGGATGGAAGCTTTCTAAAGTAGCCTCTGCTTCACACAGAAAAACCAGAGAAGGCTTCTTTGAGGAGCTGAGATCTGAAAGATGGGAATGATTTGCCATCTGCAAAGCCAGAAGAACATCCGATGGTGGTAGCGAGAGCGGAGGCTTGAGTGGGAAGGGCTTGCTGCATTTGAGAACAGAGAGAAGCTCAGTGTCCTGAAAACAGATTCATGCGGGCGGCCCAAACTTTTGGCATCTCTGGGCCACACAGGAAGGGGAAGAGTTGTCTTGGGCTACACATTAGATATACCAACACTAATAAAAACTGATGAACAAAAACAACCAGTTTTAAGTTAGTTTACGATTTTGTGTTGGGCCACATTCATAGCCATCCTGGGATGCATGTGGCTCAGGGACCGCAGGCTGGACACCCCTGATTGGAAAGCACAGCTCAGACTGGTTTCCCTACTCCTCTCTGGAGCACCGCGTGAGCCTTCTACCTTGTCTCTCTGCTTCCTTCCTCATCACTATGATGTTCTCCACCAGCAGCCAGATTCAACCACATGATTTAGCCTCCTACGGTCAGTCCCGTAATGGTTTTTGCTCACATTCACAAGAACTCAGAGTCCTTCCCGTGGACTATAAGGCAATGTTTATTGTGTCTATGGCTCGTCTTCTGACCTCACTTCTATGCTTTCTCCTTGCATATTCAGCTCCACCCACACTGTCTTCTCTACTGTTCCTCAGATATTCCAGAAATGCCACTATCTCAGGAACTATTCTCTTCCAAATATCCATATGGCCACCTCCCTCACTATAGGTCTCAGCTCAAGTCATCTTCCTGAAGGTTCTCCTTGACCACTTTCTTTCTGCCACTCTCTATTAATATATATTACTTCATTCTGCAGTGTATAAAGACCCAGCCTCCTATCATGTATTTGATTGCTTACTCATTTATTGACTGTCTTCTCCATCAAAATTCTAACCATCATGAAGACAGATATTTTCTGTTTAATTCATACCTGATAGTAATCAATATGTATTAAATACATGTATGGTATTTTTATTTTATTTTATTACTTTATTTTAATCCTCTACCAAAGACATGCTTATTGATTTTAGAGAGAGGGGGAAAGAGAGAGAGAGAGAAAGAGAGAGAGAGGGAAAGAGAGAGACAGAGAAAGAGAAACACCGATTGGTTGCCTTTCATGCATGCCCCAACCAGGGATGGAACATCCAACCCACGCATGTGCCCTGACTGGGTATCAAACCCACATCCTTTCAGTTTATGGGATGAGGCTTCACCAACTGAGTGATACCAGCCACAGCTCATATGTAATTTGTTAACAAAGCTTTTTCTATTTTGGTAGGCTAGATGTCACATGCCAACCATGCAGTGGGAATTCAGAGGAGGGCATATCTTACTCAGAAGGGGAAATGAGAAAGACCTCGGAGGAGAGATGACATATGAGTCAGGTCCTGAAGAACGAAAAGTCATTCACAAAGTTTGCAGAGCAGAGAGAAAAGGAAGAAATAAAATCAATTTTATTAGAAGAATGAACATGTGGAAAGGTACCAGGTCGTTCACTACAGGGAAGGGGGAGACATCAGAGTGGCAGAAGCATGGGGAACTCAGTGTCCATGAGGGACAGGACTGGCAGGAGGAAAGCCGCTTGGGGCCGAATAATGGTGTGTTCATCACCTTAGTGAGAAAATCCTGCTCTCTTCAGATACCAGGGGACTGGTTATAGTACATACCGGGTATAAAATGATTTCTCATAAGAAAACCATT